>CM053785.1:413130692-413578192 GCA_028749045.1 Cupressus sempervirens | reverse complement strand
TGCCCTTAGTTATGCAGAATTTGATGACATCAAAGGATGTAACATTGCAAAGAAGATGTGAGATTCCCTACATACCATCTATGGAGGAGATAAAAATGTTCAAAGGGCCAAGTCAAAAAGCCTCAGAGGTAAATTTGATGACATAAAAATGGAGGAAGGTGAGAACATTTCTCAATATGTTGCTAGAATAAAAGAAGCTATTAGTGCAATAAAAGGCACTACTGGTCATAAGATGATGATACTATTTTAAGCATAGTCTTACGAACATTACTACCTATTTATGCTTTTAGAATATCTACAATCCAAGAAATGATATGTATTTCATGAAACAATCTAACTCTTGAAGGTTTGGTAGGTAGACTCACTACTTTTGAGTTATTTAACTTTGACAATTACAAACCAGAGAGTCTTGAATTTTCTTTCAAGGCTAAGTTACTATTGAAAGATTCTAAAGAGAAGAAGAAAAAGAAGAAAAGAAAGATAAAATATGTGTCTAGTGATAGTGATACTAATGAAGAAGATATTGATCAACTAGAAGCACTACTGGCAAGAACATTTCACAAAGGAAAAGACAAGTTGAAAGATAAGTTACCCATCATTTGTTTTAATTGCAATGAGGTTGGACATAATGCTGCTAGGTGTCTAGAAAAGAAAAATAATAGAGGAAATGACAAATATAAATGTAGAAGAAATGAAGACAAAAAAGAGTGCAAAAGACAAAGGCAAGAAGTGCCACATTGCTAAAGAATATGATTCTGATGAACATGATGATGAAGTAGTTTATGTTGCAATGAAGGAAAAGTATGATGAAGATGAGGAAACTACACTTGTGACTTTTGTAAAAAAAAAATGATAGATGGATCATTGGAGACAAATGCGCACATCACATAATAGGAGATAAAAGTAAGATCATTACCTTAAATCATTATGATGGAAAAAGTGTTAGATTTGGTAATGATGCTCCTTATCTAATAAAATGAAAAGGTTCCATTAAATTTATAGAAAATATCTCATGTGATAATGCTTACTATGTTGAAGGATTGAATTATAATTTATTGAGTGTGTAACAACTAAGCAATGTAGGATGCAAAGTTGAATTTGGAAATAAGACTACCAAGATATATGATACAAATGGAAAATTGATAGGAATAGGAGATCAAACTAGAAGCAATCTATTTTACCTTGATATGGATGATGCTACTTGTCTTATTGTGAAATTTGATGATGTGTGGTTATAGCATAAGAGGTTATGTCATTTTAACTTTGATAATTTGATTAGTATTAGCAACATGAAGAAAGTTAGAGGTTTTCCCAAGTTGAAAAAGCCTGGTAATGTAATATGCAAACAATGTCAGCTAGGTAAAATGACTAAGTCAAGTTTCAAAAGAAAAACTTATACTTCTAAAGATATACTAGAGATTGTTCATACTGAATTGTTTGGACCCATAGAAGTACAAAGTTACAAGGGAGACAAGTATATAATGCTATTTTTAGATTATTACTCTAGGATGATGACAATCATGTTTTTAAAGGAAAAGTCTTATGCCTTTAAAATGTTTAAGTTGTTCTTGCAAGAGATGAAAAAGAAGCAGATAAAAGTTTGAAATGTTTGAGATCAGACAAAGGAGTAGAATTCACATCAAAAGAGTTTGAAAATTCTTGTAATGATAGAGGAATCAAAAGGTAGACTTCTACATCCAAGACCCCTCTATAGAATGGAATTGCTAAAAGAAGAAATAGGTCAATAATAAATTGTGCCAAGACACTTATAATGGAAAAGAATATTTCTCTAGAATACTAGAGAGAAGCTGTAAGTACAATAGTCTATACCCTAAACCAAGTGCAAGTCAAGAAAGGTACTAATTTAACACCTTTTGAATTATGCTATGGTTACTCACCCAATGTGAAATACTTTAAGATATTGGGGAGCAAATGTTACATTCTTAAAGATGCTAGAAGTGGTAAGTTTGATGAAAAAAGTGATGAAGGTATATTCCTTGGCTACTCCACAAGAAGTAAAGCATACAAGTGTTTAAATAATAACACTAAAAAAATTGTAGAAAGTGCAAATGTATATTTTGATGAGTACACAAAAGCTCATGAGGTTGAATGCATCAAAATACCAAAAGAATACAAACCATTTGTATACTTCTATGAAGGAATGCCTACTAAAGAAGAAGTTGCCAATTAAGTTGGGAACCAACAACAAGTTTTAGTAACTGTCGAGTGACAACTAGTAAATGCCGAATTGAATTTAGGAATCGAGCTGGATTCAGATGCCAAGTTACAAAATGATGAAATTACACATTCTAATTCTGAAGTTAGCATACATGAAAAAGATGTTGGAATACCTAAAAGAAATATACATAGTGACTCTGAAGCTGAAAGAC
Organism: Cupressus sempervirens; assembly: GCA_028749045.1. Lineage (NCBI taxonomy): Eukaryota > Viridiplantae > Streptophyta > Pinopsida > Cupressales > Cupressaceae > Cupressus > Cupressus sempervirens. The sequence continues at coordinate 413,575,802 of CM053785.1, read as the reverse complement.
AGAATGAATAAATTAGAGATGAGCCAAGATTGTCCAAATATGTTAGAAGACATCATCCCTCTGATCAAATCATTAGAAACAAAGATGCTAAACCAATGACAAGAAATAGATTTAGGAATGAATCATGCTTGCTGAGCTAGAAAGAACCCAAGATAGTGAGAGATGCACTGGAAGATGCTGAATGGTGCAAAGCCATGGAAGAAGAAATTGAGCAGATAGAGAAAAATAAAACTTGGAGTTTAGTTACAAAATGAGATGAAAAAAATGTGATTGGTACCAAGTGGGTATTTAGGAATAAGTTAGATAAAAATGGTGAAATCACAAGAAACAAAGCCAGATTGGTTTGTAAAGGATATGTACAAGAGGAAGGAATAGACTATGGGGAGACATTTTCTCCTGTTGCAAGAATGGAAGGAGTAAGAACTCTACTTGCATATGCTACTGAAAAAGGATTCAAAGTTTATCAAATAGATGTTAAGTTTGCATTTTTGAATGAAATACTAGAAAAAGAAGTCTACACAGAACAAGTATACAGATTTGTTGATGACAACAAGGATATAGTATGTAAACTACACAAAGCTCTTTATAATTTGAAACAAGTGCCAAGAGCATGGTATGAATACTACATAAGTATCTTGTGAAGATTGAATTTGAAAGAACTAATGATAACAACAATCTATACATTAAGGCAAAAAAAGGTAAAGACATTCTAATATCTAAAATCTTTGTTGATGATATAATATTTGGAGAACAAGATGCTTTATGCAAAACTTTTGCTAATCAGATGAAACATGAACTTGAAATGTCAATGTTTGGTGAGATCAAATTCTCTGTGGGAATGCAAGTTTATCAACTAAAGTATGGCATATTTGTCACCCAGTCCAAGTACATTAAGGAAATACTAAAAATATTTGGATTGGAAGATTCAAAACTAGTAAGTACAACTATGATAATAGGACATAGACTATCAAAGAATGATGAAATTGTTCAAGTAAATCAAACACTAAATAGATCTATTATTGGTAAGTTGCAATATGTTGTGCATAGCAGACCTAATATTGCATTATCTATTGGGATAGTTGCAATATTTTTTGCAAATCCAAGAGAAAATCATTTAATGGTAGTGAAAATCATTTAATGGTAGTGAAAAGAATAATGAGATACTTGAAAGGAACAGAAGAGTTTGGTCTATACTACAAGAAGAATGAAAAGTTTGATTTAAGAGCCTACACTAATACTGATTTGAGAGGAAATATAGATGACTTGAAGAGCACTAGTGGAGGAGCACTTTTCTTAGGCAAAACACTACTTACATAGACTAGTAAGAAATAAACTTGTACCTCACAATCCACAGCTGAAGCTAAATATGTTGTTGCTACTGTAAATTATACAAATATTGTATGAATCAAGCATCTACTCAAAGGTACGAAGGAAGAAATAACAAAACCTATGATACTTTATTGTGATAATACTAGTGCTATCAATATATCAAAGAATCCAATGATGTACACCAAGACAAAGCACATTGCAATCAAGTATCATTGTGTAACAGGGCTAGTTGAAGACAAAAAGGTGAAGCTAGAGTATGTAAATTCAAAGGAACAAATTGTTGACATCTTCACAAAACCATTACCTAAGGATGCATATGAATATCTCAGAGGTAAGTTAGGGGTGATACCCCTATCAAAGGCTATTTAAGTAATAGTTGGACTACCCTACATCAAATGGGTTGATTGCCAAATGTCACAAATTGATGCAGAGGATTTTACTTTAGGTATTGCTTGAAGTAATCAAAGTACTAAACTCCAAATCAGTCACAAGAAAGGTGACAGAGGGAGAAGCTGGAGATATTTCAAATTATATATCTGCATGTTAAGATGTTGAGATCATATGTCTTTGGCATTGTTGTCAAAGAGGGATAAATCATAGAAACTGATCAAAGGTTAAGAGGGAGCTATAATGAAATAGCAAAAATTGATTAAAGTTAAGATGATCAAAGCTAAGAAGGATCAATAGATAAAAGGAAGAAATAGCACATGAAAACATAGTAGAACCTAATCAGGGTGATAGATCAAAGAGGGAGAAAAGAGAAAGTGTACCAGACGAGGAGATAATTACTAATGCTGCTAATCAGAGAAGACATCCTCATCTATCTTGTAAGAGGGAGCTATAAGAAAGGAAATTCAAAGGGAGTCATAAGGAAGAGTGTTGAAAACTTGTGTCAAATTTTTTTTTTGGCATTGTCTTACTATTTTAACCTAGCCAGTTTGGTCAAACAAAATGTTTTATCATTCAAGTGACTTGGTTGATCAGTTTGGTTTCCCATTAATGCCAAAGAGGGAGATTGTTGAGATGTGATTGAAAAGATCATTGTTGAAAAAGGGAGATTATTGAAGCAAAAGTAGAACATATGTTTCAATCATTTCTTTGTCACTAATGTCAAACTTGATATTTTCTAGTAAGACAATTGCTTATAAAATCTAAGTACTCTCACTTAGTTGATTGATGAAGAGAATTTAATCAATAAGATGTAACAATAGCACCTAGAGGAAAGGTTGAGTTATGGTTATGTAATAAAGTACAAGGATTAGTTAAGAAAATGGTGAAATGATGTATTGATAATCTACTTGAAGATACAAAGGTTGGATATAGTTAGAAACTCTAGAAGAACAAGTAATACTAAGACTATCTACAAATCTTGACCAAGTTGATAGTAGGTGCTGAGAAAAGTTAGTGCAAGCTAAGTAGAAAATCAGTTGGTGCTGAGCAAAAGAAAATTCTAGTGCGTGCCAAGTAAAATAGTTATATCAAGAAAAATACAATAGGTGCCAAGCATCAATAAATTGTAGTTGATGTCGAGTGAACTCATAGTTGGTGCCAAGCGATGTAGTATGTGCTGAGCATCAGAAGATTAACAATGTCGAGTTGATGCATTATTTGAAAAGTCAAAGATTCACCAAATCCAAGCTAACAAGTTTGTTTTCTTCAAGTCTATGAACTAGGTAGAAGATAAGGTTGATGAGATGGTGGGACACAATTTGAGGTAAACCATTTTTTGGTGAATTCAAATAGATTCTAAGAGAAGTTTTTAGAAGAGAAAAGATATGGGGTACATACATTGTATCCTATTTAATCCATCTAAAACCTAAAATGGATGATGGAAAATAGAGTGGGAAAAGTATTCTAATTTCCTATTTAAGGAATGTTTGGTCATGAAGCAAGTAGTCTAAGAGTGTGGTATAAGGGGAAGATATTGAGAAGGTCAGAGAAGACCAAGGAAGAACAAAGACAAAGAATCAAGGGCTCTAATTTGTTAAGTGACCATAGAAGTGACTGAATTGGCATATCAAGCGAGAAGGCTTAAGGAGACAAATGTTTGAAGGGTGAACAAGCTATTAGAGCTACAAAGAATGAAAGCCAAGAAAATTGAGGACTAAATTGTGATATGGAATCTACAAGATAAGTTGTAAGTTGTATTAGTTCAAATCTCTACTATTACTCTCTAACAATTGTATCAATTAGGGTAAAATCCTTTGGACTAAGTTTAACTTAATAGTCATAATCAAATCCTTTAAATGGATGACATTCCAAGTGAATGTTCTAAAGTCCTTTAACCAGGATCACTTCTAACAGGGTGATTGAAATCCCTTAACCAGGTCACATTTAATAGTGTGTGTTGTAACCTTTAATAGGGTTAGCCTTTCACATGGTATCACTTTAGAAGAGTTAAAAAGGAGTGTTACTGGTGGTTTTTCCCAAATTGGGTTTTCACATTAAATCACCATGTCATGTGTGTTGATGTTTCATATTTTATTGATGCATGTTGATTTAATAGTAACCTGCAAGTTTTAGTGATTATCTTGGATGATTGTATAGATATGAATGTCTAAATGAGTTTACTAAGGTAAGTGAAAAAGTTATATTGGTACATCCAAACCTTGAATAACTAATTCACCCCCCCTCTTAGTTATTCTAAAGAATTATAACACATTAGTCATTCCCCATTTGTTTTGATTGATTATGGAGAGCTATGTGTGAAAGAGGGTGGAAAGCACCATCTGAGGGTGGAGAATTCTAAACATTGGTGGAGATTAGTGGAGATCTAAGATTTTGTTACCGTGCCCTTGTGATCTTTGTATATGCATGCATGTATATATATATATATATATATATATACACACACACACACACACACACACACACGCATATGTATATGTATATATATGTATATATGTATGTATGTATATAAATAGAGAGATCTTGATACAACAGAAATATAATAAATCTCACTCAATAGGTAGCATGGCCATAGATGCAATGTCAATGCCTATTGGTAGGTACTTGCCTCTTTTTATCTCTCATTTTTCATATGTTTATTTCACATGAAATATTATTTCTTAGGGGGAATTTTGTAATATTGGATTCATTTTATGCAGGAGGTGATGATGACATTCTTGAATGTACTTGTGTGATGAATTTCTCATGAGCAATGGAGATGGACTTCCCTTGAGGGTAGCAAGAGGTGATGAAGACATTTTAGGTAACCTACCATGTTTATGCATTTATGGATGTTCAAGTAATCAACCTTACATTTAATAAAAGGACTATGTGCTTTTAAACAAGCTGTTGTCGTATTGATTATTGTCACAAGCTTTTAAACATAACTATATAAGGAGTGCGTTAGGATGTATATAGGTTAACCTTATATTAATTGTAAACTACAACACAAAGTTTACACCAAGGTATTATAGTATTGTAATTATAGAAAACTGCTTGATTCGTCTAAGTGGGTGTATGATGGCAAAGAGTTGTATTAGGTGAGTAAAGCTCACCAGTATTTATAGGAATACAACTACATCAAAACATTTAGAAACCATAATTACATATTTGTTAGAGTGAGTAGTTCAAGGGTCTTGATCCCAAGGATACAAGTATGTAGGTAGCCTAGTAGGAGGAGTATGACTCTAGTATGTAGACACCTTGGACATAGCTAGGTAGCACTTAATTATTTTAAGACATTATATGTAACAAGTAACAAGTAGTTTGACACAAAACCTTGGAAAATTCACCATTTCCTTTTAGATACATTATAATCCACCACAAACCAATAATAAGTTAACTTTGAATAACTTAAGAAATAGTGTCACCAAAAAATGAGTGGCCCATACACTTTTCAAATAGACTTTCTTGTTACATGATGCATTTAAGGTAAAAATGAAATTTCAAGTGAAGTAAAATGTTGATATTAATCAAATAACCTTCTAATTATTTTCAAAATGGTGAGCCCAAAAATATTGTTTGGCCAATTTACAAATAAAAATCTATTTTGAAATATAACAAAAAACAAATCTTGCAATTACCAAATTCCAATATATAACCCACCATACTAGATTATGAGTCAATGGAAAAATAAAGTATAAAACCTTTTACTTCTTAGTAAAATGTCTATAGAAAGAGAAAATAAATCTCATACCATGTGAATGCTAAATTTTACAAAATAATATCTCAAGGAGCTTATAGGCTCGTGCAAACATCCTCTAACTATTATATTTTTATAATTGTTGACTTAACAATCATATTTATTATTGTCTTCCTCATGAGTTTTACCTACCACCCTCAACATCTCTACCCTAATTACTTCTTTCTCCCATTATCTCAACCCTTCTAGACCCTGTATGATCTTGAATTTTTACAAAGGTATGATGCTTACCAGTTCTACAATCAAAAAATTTCTTTTACATATCTCTATTCTTGTAATTTCCCTCAGCATCATATATATTATCATCATGTTCGGTACCTCCATAAATCTCATTCCTTTGATTAGAACCTTTTGTAGACTTTCTATTATATTTCTTTGAATTTATTCCAATATGTCAATAGTTTTAATTTTCACTATCATGGCCATAATCACATCTTCTCTTTTTCTCCCTTTTTTTTGGTACTCTCTCAAATGATTCATTGTCTAATTCTCTTTTCTTAGGGACCTTAGTCACAAATTTTATGCCTTTGTCACTATAATGAATTGTTCTAGTTCTTGATTAGATAGAGGTATCATCAGATTAAGTAAGATAAAATGAACAATCAACAGTTCCCAACTAGTAGAACTTTCTTATTACTGACTTCCTCATTTTTTTTACCTATCACCCTCAACATCTCTACCTCGATTACTTCTTTCTCCCATTGTCTCAACACTTCTCGGCTCTATATCATCTTGACTTTTAACAAAGGTATGATGCTTACTATTTCTATGATTAGAAAAATTCTTTTCCACATCCCTATTCTTGTATTTTCCCTCTGTATCATATATAATATCATCATGTTCAATTCCTCCATAAATCTCATTCTTTTAATTAGAATCTTTCATAGAATGTCTATTATATTTCTCTAAATTCATTCCAGTATGTCCTTAGTTTTAATTTTCACTATCATGGTCATGATCATATCTTCTCCTTTTCTCCCTTTTTTCTGGTAGCCTCTCAAATGATTCATTGTTTGAATCTCTTTTCTCAGGGACTTTAGTCATAGATTTTATGCCTTTATCACTGAAATTCATTGGTCTAGTTACTGATTAACTAGGTTGATTACAAATTCCTATAGAACTATCATCAAATTAGGTATGATAAAAAAAACAATAAACTACTCCCAGTTAACAAGATCAATCTAGTAACTTTAAATTTTGCAATTGTAATAGAAAAAAATGGAATGTGTGACATTGGAGAGAGTGCTTTCTTAAAAAAATTATTTCTAAAATTCAACTTTGGTTATGAACATTATTAGGAGACTGCAATGCTTTTACCCCTATAACTGGATTTTTAGTTTTTTTAAATCTTTTGGGAGAGACAGGATGATTCTTGTTTGACAGTCACAAGAATCATCTGGTCTCTCCCAAAGGACAAAAGTAATAGGTAAAATCAATTATAGGGGTAAGAACGTTGCAGTCTCTTAATAATGTTCATAAACAAAATTGAATTTTAGAAATATATTTGTTAGAAAAACACTCTCTCCAATGTCACCCATTTGTAATATTTTCTATTATGTTGTTGTTGCAATTTTGATGGCTAGCCATCAGTTCCACAACATTGCTACCACATATCTATCTCTACTGTAATGGACCAGTTTGATGACTAGTCATCAAACCTACATCAAAGTTGTTGCATAAATGTTGCACATGTGATAATGTCTCTGACATATAGCCATTGCAATTGTGATGGTGTATTGACCCATCTAGCCTTAATTCAAAACAACTTTATGTGTCACAATTATGATGTAAGCCATTGTCATTGAAATTTGTGATGGTAAAAGTTTGATGCCCATCTGACAGGAGCCAATTCACATTGGTGTCTCTTGGGTGATGGGTAGACCTCACAATTGTGATGGTCTACTATCACAATTTGATTGGGAATATAATAGTGAAAGGTTACAAAATATAGAGTTACATGTTACCTTGTTAAAGGAATTAATCACCTTGTTAGGAGTGACCTTGTTAGAAGACTTTAGAGAATTCCATTAGAATGTCAATTTGTTAAAGGATTTACAAATGACTGTTAGGTTAACCTTGATTAAAGGTTTTGAAATACTATTTACAATGGTTAAAAAGTAACAATAGGGCTTGATATGTCAGGTACAACTCACTTTGCATGTACAAATCTCCATTAATTTCTTCACACTGAATCACTATTTGGCCTCTATTCTCATCTTTTTTTTCTAATTCACTTGGCAACCCTTCAAGCAATCATGCTTCATCTCAACTCTTCTTAGAAAACTTCTTAGGTTTTTCCAATCAATAACGTTAGTGACTACTCCAACTTTGCAAGCATTTGCACAAGGCACACACATAGATACACTGTAGGTTAGGTCTTGTACCTCCTTAAATAGTTAATTCTGATTTTTAATCTTAAACATCACCATAGAACTTAGGGTTTACGATTAGATTGACCACATACAATGAATCTTATCACCATTTCATTTATTTTGTTCTTTTCTAGAAACTTCTCTTGGAATCTATCCCTTAGGTCATTTACATAATCATCTCGTGGAATTAAATGATCCAACTCATTAATCCTTGTCTTCAACACACTTTCCATATCCCAAGACATCAACTTAACTGGCTGAAAATTATGATTTTCTCATAAAATTTTAAAATGTTGTTCCTCGACCAACACTAAGCTCTAACACTCAGTCATCACTAGGTCGCTTGGTTTCTAACAAACATCTTGCTTAACATATACACTATCAATTAGTCGATATTGATGCTTGGTCAACACTAATTCTACTTGTCTTGTTCTAGTGCTCGATTGACACTAGTGTCACTTGGCATATACTTCAAATTCTTTGCTTTTATTCTCTATTTCACTGTGAAGCCTATGCATTTGGTCCATCTTTGATCACACTTTCAAGACTTAAGCATTATTGTTGTTGGAGCCCAATTTTTTTGCAAACTTAGAGTCCCAAATCTAGTATAGAAAAGTAGATTTCTCTATGTGTGATTAGTTTGCAAACAATCGATGTTAGGTATGTATGTATTTGTTCATGCTAAATCATCTATAGGTATGCATTTTTTAAAATAGATTTTTCCACATTTAAGCATTTCCATTATATAATTTTGATGATGCTATTGACATTTATTTCAAGATAACCCATACACTTCCCTATAACATGATAAAAGGTTTTATTAAAATAATCATTAATATTTTCCCTCTATCCTCAAAGTGACATCTATAAGTGGTGATGCTATTTGTAGGTAAATATTTTTAGATCTTTCTCGAGTGTGAATCTTTTTATGTAATAAAATTTATAGGAGTCTATTGTTTTGATTTAGTTCTAATATTTGTAATAGGGATATTTGTATACTAGCATATCTAAAAAATTAATTCAATTCTTTTGTAAAATAAGACGAGAGGTATCTAATTTCAAAAGAATTAAAATAAATTTAGTAAACAGTTTATTCAAATGAACATAAAAATTCCATGAATAAACTATAGTATTTGTTTTTATATATACTATGCCTTGATATTAATACATAGAAGTTTTATGAGATTGGAAAATTTAGAAAAATAAATTTAGAGAATGATTTATTTCACCATATACAACTTTTAAAAGATTCATATTCCATAAAAATTATAGCAAATAAAAAATGCATATTCTATTGAAAAAATCAAATTAAAAAAAAATCATAGCAATAAAAATGATTCAAGACTCTTGATCAGCCTCAGTTTTACTTTCATTTCCTTTGTAATATTCACGATTTTAATTATATTTGGTTTATTTCTTTTCTTTTTTTTTTGACATGTAAATGAATGTCAATTTTTTTTTCAAAATGGAAAATGTTTACATTGAATATTGCTACCACTATAGAAAGCCTCTCGGCTTAATTAGCCCTAATACTTGCAATATGGATATTAGTATACTAGCATATCTGAAAATTTAATTCAATTTTTTTTTGTAAAATAAGCCGAGCGTATCTAATTTCTAAAGAATTAATATAAATTTAGTAAATATTGTATCCAAATGAACACAAATTTCATGGATAAACTATTGTATTTGTTTTTATATGTACTATGCCTTGATATTAATACATAGAAGTTTTATGAGACTAGAAAATTCAGCAAATCAAATTTAGAGAATGATTTATTTCACTATGTAAATCATAGCAATAAATAAATGCTTATTCTATTGAAAAAATCAAATTAAAAAAAATGATATCAATAAAAATGATTTGAAACTCTTGATCTGCCTCATGTTTATTTCCATTTCCTCTTAATATCCATGACTTTAATTATATTTAGTCCTATTAATATCATTTTTTTCCAAAATGTAAAATGTTTAAATTGAAGATTGCTGCCACTATAGAAACCTTCTAGACTTAATTATTAGTAAATGCATTTATTAATTCAAGTTCACATTATCATAATTGATACATTAAGTAAAATGAGCTTATGTTTTACATATCAAAATATTGAATTATTTTGAAGAAAGAATATTTATGTGACGTAAAATGCAAAACTAAAATTTCAAAATAAAAGAAAAGCGAGTTTTATTGTAATATCTAATTTTATCCTTTGATTTTCTGAAGTCTAAATTTTTCATAATGAATATTTGTCCTTTTTACATTGATTTCGCTACTTCGCGAGGAATTCAAAGTTCAACCTGCCAAATAGAGAATTTGATCTTTGAGCAATTAAATATTTGGAATCATATAAGCCGGATGCACAATCTATTCAGAAAGTGACTTGGCTCTCACATCATTATGCAACCAACTGCATACAGGAATCTCTGGAATGTGCAGTGAGGAATGACGGTAATGGAGGCATGCCTTTTCACCGTATATCTCCCAATATTTCCACTTAAAACAATTTGGAACACAATTTGCATAAATATGTGGCACCTGATATAAACACTTATCCTTATGGGGTGACGCTTTTACTCACCATTGGGCTCAGTACATCTTATTACTGGCATTTCATCAATCACCACAAATAAGATGAGAAATCAATGTCATCTTCTATGTGAATCGATTGCGAAAGCAGTTCTGTGGTTAGAGATAATAACGAATTCATGCCCCATATCAACGTATCGTCTTGAATTTGAGAGAAAGGGTGATTTGCATAAATGAATATGAAGATGTTCACTTTGTTGAGAAAATTTGTCAATTCGTCAGGCTCACGCGCAGTCATTGTATGCGATGATCAAAATCCTTCTCGTTGAATTCATTAGGGCCAAACGTGTATGCTAGCAAGATCCAATATCATTATGAGTGCGACAGAAATGCAAATACGCATTTATGAGCATTCAATTGCCTTGAAAAACTGTAAAGGTGGTGAATATCTCAGTGGATAATGTTATCAACCCTAAGCTTAATATCGAGACACCAGAGAGCACGTGAAAAGAGGACTCAGAATTCGCAAAATTGAGAGGGCTCATGGTGGATAGATGGGGAAAATGCGAATCGTATATCGGTTTTAACGGACTCTCCGAATTTGCAAAATCGGAGGACAAATATTTGGATCCTCTCGTGATTACGAAGAGGTATGTTATTGGAAAGGAAAGGAAAAGAAAGTCCATTTTATAGTTCACAACACCAGTCATAGGTGTATGGGTTAATATATGGTGATGGGTTAACATATAGTGACATTGAATGACACTACCTCATACCTCTTGTGGGAGGTACCTAAGTGCACTACAAATGAGGTGTACATACCCTACCCTCAGTGGGATTTGAACTTGTGACCTCTCTTTCAAGAGTAAGGAAATCAACACTAGGCCAACTCAGGTTGTAAGAGTGCTTGTTTTAATTTTGAATATTATTACTATCATTTCATCTTCAAAGTTAAAACTAATTTAAATTATCTTCTAAATTAAAAAGATTTGGTGAGAACATTTTAGTAATAATTTTATATAGCTTCACAAAAACATATTTACTCATGTATGAAAGTAATATAACATTATATTTGAGAAACACTGAGCTTAAAACCTAAATTAACAATTATGAGAAAGTCAAGAAAGTAATAAGGACAAATTTAGAAGGTAATGTATTTATTCATTTGTCTATATTTATTTTAATATTTTATTTTTTGGCCAAAAGGTGGCAAGCCACCATGAATATATATATATATATATATATATATATATATATATATATATATATATATATATATATATAAAGCTAGTCCAAGGGTTCGTGAAGGGAAGAACTTAGCAAGAAACCCTTCAGTCTTTACCCAGATTACAAAAGTTAACTGATATATCACTGTACATTGCAACATACCTGATAGCCTTCACTAAAAGATTACATTTGTGAATAAAATTGATTGATACAAAGAATTGAGTTATGAAGATGGAAAAATTAACACCCACCAGCCATAGCTTCAAAATGGCATGCAAAGATAATTATAGAACTGTCACCACAAAACCAACATCGTATTAAATCTAGTACAATGCACTCCAAAAATCTAGTTGAAGAAAAATGTAAACTATTAGTATGATTCCCACTCTATTTGAGAAGGTTCATGGTCAACAGAAATGTCCAGCCTATGCAAAGGGTTATCAATTTGCATGATGTTGATAGGATGTCAAAATGAAGACCCCACCATACTAGATTGTGCCAATACATCATGATCATGCATAACAAGTTCATCAACTACACTAACCTTAACTCTTAGTTGGTCAGAAGCCTGAGGTGATAAATTACCTCTATAGCACCAAATTAAACATTCAACTTCTCCTAAATTACCCACTCCCAAAGCTTTAGAAAAGGAAACCACAAAATTTTGGTAGTCTAAATTACTCTTATCATGCAAAAGATTGCTTATCCTTGCATAGGGTAGCACTCCCATTGTTATTACATACTCACGCAAAGCACTTCGAATAACTTCCATTCCAAGCAACATACCAAAACCAATCCTATCTACAATGAGCTCCACCAAACTCAAATCTTGGAGGAAGTTAGGAACATACATGAAGAAATGAGATAAAATATGTGAAGGAAGAAAAAAATGTGACTGCATTGAACACAAATTTGTAGAACCCAAAATTTCTCTAAAACAACGCATGTAGACTTAACAATTGAAATTCAAAGTTTCCCTCAACTCATTTGCAAATACACTTCTGAACCATGGGAGTTCATGTTCTCTTCCCAAGATGAACACTCTATAATAACTGTGCATACTGTCCTATAATGCCATGACCCCTAAATACATACAAATACACAATACAACAAGAAAAGTCTAGGTAGATCTGTGTATTTAACAAGTTTCATGATGATAGAAATTAATGAAGAACTTAAGCCACCTTTTTCTACCTTACACAGAAGCCGGCTCAAGTAATGACCTTTTGAATGCCATGAGGTGATCTAATTCTTCCAAATTCATCCACATAATGTACTATAGCTCTCAACTTGCAAATCTTAATGCTCCAAATCTACTAACAAATCTTGAGTTAACTTGTACCAAATTAAATATGACAGATCTGTACCACCCTTATTAATCACTGACACAAACTTCCTATTAATATTTCATACTTGTATAAAAAGAGAACCTGAGCAATACAACCTTCATTAGCCAATTGACTCGGTAGCCACTATACCCCTTCACACTCGGGCAAGACTACCTAATACATGATGGTCAATGAAACCCAAGAAAACTCAGTAAACTTCTGTAAAATATTTTAATTTTAAATGGGATAACATATAATTAAAAATGGTTTGAAATATTATATCCAAGTAATGAGATTATTTATATTTTTCTTATAGATTTTATAGAATAATTTATAATAGGGAAAATATTTAAGATTGTTATCTCATATTAATAATTTAAATTTTAATCTTTTTTATTATCCCATAAATCTCACTTTTGAAATATATTATTTAAATATGAGTTCTAACATGCTCTTTTGAGGCAAACCTTAACTGGGAGACATATATCAAAAGATCCCCAAAATGTGAAATTACGTCATCTCACATGGTAGGTTTGGATGTGAAAAGGTGAATAAAAGGTAAGTCATGAGTGAGATTACCTTTTTATGAACATTTGCTAATAATAAGAACATTATAAAACTTAAGTAATTTTTCGTGATGTCATTTGCACCTCAAGAAAATTATTAAATGAAACATGTTTTTATAAGTGCATATGTATTTTCATTTTCTCTTAAAATATAATATAATATTCTTATATGATTATTTGATTAAAAGTATATCTTAATTAATGAAAGGATCAATATTAGGGTTTGAGATTTCCTTTTGAATCATGATAATATATTCCAAATGATATTTAAAGATTATTTATTCCAAGTTCAATATTTTGATGAAGCACTCAAGATGAAAATATTATGATTCACTTAAGAATATTCATCATGAAAGATCATTAATGAATCTATTAAATAGAGCACAAGGGAATTAAGGAAGCCTTTAATATCTAATTTTTGAGGACTTAATTACTCCTTAAAATCTAAGAGATGCCACTCTTCAACAAAGATGATGTTCTAGATTGAATATTTTATTAGAATCTCTCGCATTGTAATTATTTAGAGTTTAGTTACATTTTAGTTATTTAGGAAATGATGTGATGATCTAAACCTTTTATGCATCCTTTGGATTTCTATAAAGGATACTAGGATCATTCACAATAGAGAGAGAGAGAGAGAGAGAGAGAGAGAGAGAGAGAGAGAGAGAGAGAGAGAGAGAGATGATAAGTTATTATACACTAGATGAATGCTTATAGCAGTTTGATTAAGTAATGCAACTTGAACATGACTCAATTGTACTTCCTTTTTTGAAACAATAAAATATTCTTTTTATGTCTCAATTTGGTTAGATGGTTTTTCAATACTTGTATGCTATATTTTTCTCTTAGATCCAGAACTATTATTTGATAGATCAAACTTCATGAATACTCTCAATTATCAAATATTTTCATAGTGTATCTATCTAATTGGTCTCCTTTAGTTTGAGTTAATTCATTAAACTAGGGTTTCATGTTCAAAAAAAGTTCTTTGTCCATGTAGTTGATGGTGTGGCCAGCCATCTCCATGAGAGTTTGATAATAAGTTTGTGCAAGGTTGACTCCATTTGTCCAAATTAGATAAAGGGACTAGTCGGTTAATTAATTTGAGTTGATATACAATTGCATGTTGGTGTGGATCTTTACCTTAATCATTTGCATGTGATTCATCCATTCTTATCCATATTTCATATTTAAAAGCATTCCAAAGCTTTCCAAATGGCATATAGCACCCTTATAATCTTGATTTTTTCTTGAGAACACACATGCCAACTTAAGAGTATCAACAAGTCTACATTCATAACCATTCACCATTTCTAGTTTAGGTACAACTATGTAAAGTGTGGAGATTGAAAAAAGTTAATATTTGATCTTCTTCATTGGCTAAAATTGTGTTGAGCTTCCCACCATCGAGTAGTCGAGCTTGTAGGAAGTTAACCAATAATTTTGTGCATGAACATATGTCATCTACACTTATAACATGATTCAAACAATCAATGTATTTTGTCAAAGTCCAACTAAGCAAGTTTCCATTTGTAGTTTACTTTTCATAACTCAACCTTTCCTTTAGATGCATTTTTTATGAACAACTTCTCAAATCCTCTTCATCAATGAAATATATATGACACTTAGATTAGAAAGAAAATTGTCTCACTAATAGGTTTGACATCAATGAGAACATAATAATTGTTCCAATTGACATTTCCAACAAAATGGGGACAACTACTAATGCAAGACTGTACCAACAAATCCCAATACAAAATAGGCTATGGGAATGTATTAGCATGGACTTTATTTTTGGGTTTGTTGGAAATATTCTAGACTATGCTAAGTTACTAAGAGGGGAGGGGTGAATCAATAACTTCAAAAAACTTTAAAAATTACAGATCTTAATTGCAATATCCCAATTATCAGCTAGTTCATCATATCTGATCTAATTGCATGTATGAGAAACTAAAAACATAAAAGCATCCATAACACTTGAACACATAGATTTGGTGACCCAGAGACCTTCCAAATAGAAAGTAAAACTAGTGTTGGGATGATACCCACAAACTTCAATACTGCAACACAAAGTTGGCCAGTTAAGGCTTACATTGATACTTTTGATGATCTACCCTATTAGGAGTAATTAGGATTACTAGGTCCACCTTGTTAGAGGTTTTACAAACATACAGTGAAGTATGCACTCAATAAAGAGATTTAAGGAAAGACTATTATGTCTACCTTGTTAAAGGATTTTGACTAGTTCACCTATTAGGATGAAGTAGTAGATCTCTTATCTATAAGTAAATTGGCTAAATGAGATTCCCTGAATGTACTGATCACCATTTTGTGATGGATATGTCTTTGCTGATCCTTATGCTGATATGGCCTTTACAATTTGCTCTTTTTCTGCTATATTACTTGCACAATCACATTAACATGCATATCCTTCCTCTTATTTCTTTTCTTTAAAATGATACAACACATTACATATATATACCAATCCAAAATACATAATAACAAAGTCGCTCATCATACAAGTTAACACCAATATTACAAATATGACCTAAATGAAGAATCTCAAGTTCTAAAGATTGATTTGGTGAGCTTTTGATACACGAAATCCACTATCATTACTTGGCATCATCATGCACTTGTTAGATGTAGAGGCTCAGTCCATATTGATCACTCCAAAATAGTCTTGAACTTGGTCTACATTGGTGACTCAGTAGATACTGTGCAACTCAGCATGAACTAAATTACTTGTTTACCATGACTAAACTCAGTAAACACTATCACCATAAGCTCAATTAACACTAGCTTCACATTACTTGAACTGTAAACTTAGTAGATACTACAATACTTGGTAACCACTAATATTGAAATGCTTACTTTGAACTACTAAAGTTCTCTCTGATTGAATCTTCTTGATAACCACTATCAACTGTACAATGAGCTCGGTAGCCATACAAAATCTAACTAAGTGTGTTGTCACTAATAACAAACTTGATCAATATGTCAACAATCTCCCTCTTTGGCACTAGTGACAAAAACACTTATCAGCCAAAAATTGAATACCTTGCATTCATCACCATGTGATACTAGCTCAATAGAATATACTAATTTTGAGATTTTTCAAAATAGATTTTGTAAGGTATACTATACATCATATCTACAAATTCTCCTCTACTATATACATTCTCCACCATACCATGTTTCTCCCCTATACTATGTGTCTCTCCATATATAGCATACTAAGTGTCTCTCCCCCTTTTTGATAGTAATGCCAAATATTTATTTAAAAATTATTTACTTAGAGACAACAAAATGAGATAAGAAACCAAAATGCACCTTGAGAATGATTGCCAAGGTTTTGTTACAATTGCTTTAGAATAACTAGGAGGGGTGTGTGAATCAATTATTCAAGGTCCAAATGTCCTATTCAAAATTTTCACTAAGTATAGTGGATTCATTCAACCATTCATTCATCCAAGCTTTAACTTATCTAATCAGCAAGTTATTGTAAATCAACATGCAACTATAACACACAAGAAATCAACACATGACAGTGTGATTTACATAGAAACCCAATTTGGGAAAAACCACCAGAAACATGCTACTCAATTTTTACCCTTCTAAAGTGATGCCATGTGAAATGCCTACCCTATTAAAGGCTTACAATACACTATTAAATGTGACTTTGTTAGAGGATTTAACCACCCTATTAGAAGTGGGCCTGGTTAAAGGACTTTAAAACATTCACTTAGAATGCCACCTGATTAAAAGATTTACAAATCGCTGTTAGGCCAACCTAAGTCCATAAGATTTTCAAATCCAATACAATTGCTAGAGAGTATTATAAAATCTTGACTTGACTACAACATACAAATTATCTTGTAGATTTCAGATCACTTCTCAGCTCATACCCTTGGTTGGCCTTCAATCTCTGCAACTCTTGATAGCTTGCCCTTCTTTCAAGTGTTGTCTCCTTGAGTCTCTACACTCAATATATTAGCGCAATCATCTCTTCATGATCACTTGTAGAAGTAGAGCCTCTATGCTCTTCCTTCTCCTAGATGTCTCCTCCTTGAAACACTTCTAACCACTTCGCAGATTTTGCACTTCAACAACAATAGTATCAGCAGCTCTTTGCTTCTTGGTTTATGACTTCTTAAATAGAAGTCTTAGAATACCTTTTCCTACTCAATTCCTCCATTTTTCAATTTCAATTTGCATGGATTAGGTAGGATTCATTGCATCTAAACCATATTTTGTTTTTTCTAGAAACTCTTGAATAGTCCTTTAGAATTCACCCAAAAACAATTTACATAGGATTTTGTGCTAATAACTCATTCCAACTCGTTCTCAAAATTCAACGTAACCACTATGTCGGCTCAGATCTAGCAAATCTTCATCATTTGAAATAATGCAACAACTCAGCACTATTGAAATATTGGTGCTCGACACATACTCTGTTACTCAACATCAATTATGTTTTTCCTGATGCTCAACACCTAAAGATCACTCAGCACCAACTAAATTTTTTTTGATGCTCAGCACCTGATCTTCACTTGGCACATGAAGATCACTTGGCACACACTAGAAATATCTATTACTTGGCTTCTACTAAAAAATTTCTCAGCTCCAACTAACTTGCTTGTCACCCACTAATGATCTTAGTTTAATCTTTGCAGTCAACCTTGTTACAACTTCGTCCTCTAGTAATTCTAAGCATGACCATCCTCTATATCCTTGATTATGTCATCAATACATTACTTGACCATTGTCTTAAGTAATCCTTGCACTTCATTACAACATCATAACTCAACCTTTCCTTAAAGTGCTCTTGTTACATCTTGTTGATCAAATCCTCTTCATCAATCAACTAAGTGATAGTACTTGGATCTTATAAGAAAATATCATCCCTACAAATAGCAGGTTTGACATCAATGACAAAAAAATGATTGAAAACATTCTTTTACAACAATCTCCCTCTTTGATCTTCAACAAAAATAAGCTTTTCAATCAGATTTCCAACAATCTCCCTCTTTGGCATTGATGGCAAACCAATTGATCAACCATCAAACTAAAACTATTCAACCACAAGGTTACTAGGTTAGAATAGTAAGTCAAATGCCAAAAAGTAAATTCTAACATCACATCTCCTTCTACTATTCTGAATGCTTTATTTTAGCTTCTTCATCTTTGCTATTGTATCCATGTTCTTTGTCTTTCTTCTCTGTATTGCCCATCTTCTACTATATTGATCAACATCTTAGAACTTCTCCTTCTAAACATCTTCTCCCTCTTTTCTAATTCGGTATCTTCAATAGTTGTTGATTAGTTGTCTACTTTTATCTCCCTCTTTGACAACAATGCCAAATATATATTAACATCTTTAATATGCAAGTGTAGCTTTTACAAGTTTATTCAATGTCTCCCTATGTCACCTTGCTTGTGATTGATTTGGAATTTTAGCACTTCTACTACTTTAGGCCTAGATCCCAAAGTAAATATCCTCTAGATCAATTTATAAAATCTTCAACATTCAACTTATTTGATGCAGGGCATACTTGCTTCTTGGTTCAAGTAGCCTTAGCTAGGGGTATCACCCCTAACTTACTTCTAAGATACTCAAAAGTATCTTTAGATAGTGCTTTTGTGAAGATATCAAAATCTATTCCTTTGAGCTAACATATTCCATCTTTACTTTTTGTCTTCCACCAGCTCTCTTACATAGTGATACTTGATTGCAATATGCTTAGTTTTAGCATGCATTACTAGATTTTTTAATATATTAATGACACTTGTATTATCACAATAAAGTTTCATAGGCTCATTTACTTCTTCCTTCATACCTTGTAGAAAATTTTTGATCCATAAAATATTGGTGTAGTTTATAGCAGCTGCAACATATTCAGCTTCAGTAGTGGATTGTGAAGTGTAGCTTTACTTTTTATTTGTCCATGTAATCAACCTCTTTCCTAAGAAAAGTGCTCCTCACCTAGTGTTGTTTCTATCATCAATGTTGCCTCCCCAGTTTACATTAGAATAAACCAAAGTCATTAGTTCCTTTCAGGTATCTCAATATTCTCTTTACTACCATTAAGTGATTTTCTCTTGGATTTACAAAAATCATGCTACAATTCTAACAACTAATGAAATTTTTGGTCTACTATGTACAACATATTGTAGCTTTCCAATCGTTGACCTATGCAATGTCTGATTTACTTCAGTAGATTCATCATTCTTGGATAGTTTATGGCATGTTGCAATTGGTGTGCTAACTAGTTTTGAGTCTTCTAACCCAAATGTTTTGAGTACTTCTTTGATGTATTTGGGTTTTGTCACAAATATGCCATGCTTCAACTAATGTACTTGTAGTCCAACAAAGAATTTGATTTATCCAAACATTGACATCTCAACTTCATGCTTCATTTGAGTAGTAAAATCTTTGCATAAAACATCTTTTCCTCCAAATATTATATCATCAAAAAAGATTTCTGATATCAAAATGTCTTTACCTTTAATGTAAAAGTTGCTATTTTCATCTATTCTCTCAATTCATATCTTCAGAAGATATTTGTGCAACCTCTCATACCATGCTCTAGGTGCTTGCTTCAATCCATAAAGTGCTTTGTGTAGCAGCTTGCAGACCGTGTCCTTGTTCTTCTCACCAACAAATCTCGTTAGTTGTTCTATGCAAACTTCTTCTTCCAATATACTATTTACAAAAATAGACTTAACACCCATCTGGTAGACTTTGAAACCTTTGTATGTAGCATATGCAAGTAATGTTCTTACTCCTTCCATTCTTGCAACAAGGACAAATGTCTCTCTATAATCTAGTCCTTCTTCTTGTGCATAGCCTTTGCAAACTAGTCTAGCTTTATTTCTTGTTATCTCACCATTCTCATTAAGTTTGTTTCGAAACACCCATTTTGTACCAATCACATTCTTATCAGCTAGTCTAGGAACTAGAGACCATGTTTTATTTTTCTCAATCTGATCTATCTCTTCTTTCATGGCTTTATACCAGTCATAATCTTGTAGTGCATCATTTACTGTTTTGGGTTCAACCTTTCTCAATAGATATGATTCATTCTTGAGCCTATTCCTTGTCATTGGTCTTACATCCTTGTCACCAATGATTTAATCTACAGGGTGATGTCTTCTTATATACTTGGCTAATCTGGTTTTAGTCCTTCTTTCCATGTTTGATCCTTCAACTTTAGAATCATTTTGTTCTTCTTCATATGGTATTTCATCATTGCTTTCTTGCATACTATTTTTAGAATTAGATGTGCATTTTTTGCATTCTATAGCTTGTCTTCTGAATACAACTCGACATTCATTGGTTGAGACTTGGCATTTACTGAAGTTTGTTGCTAATTCCCAACTTGATTTGTAGCATTGTCTTCAACTGTCATTCTTTCATAGAAGTATACAAAGGATCTGTAATCCTCTATTTTCTTTGACTCATCAACTAAAACTTTTGCATGCTCATCAAAATTTACATTTTTACTCTCCACAACTTTTGTTAGTGTTAACATTCAAACACTTATATGCCTTACTTCTAGTGGAGTATCCAAGAAATATGACTTCATCACTTTTTGCATCAAACTTTCCATTTCTAGTATCTTTTAGAATATAGCATTTACAACCAAATATTTTAAAATGTTTAACATTAGGTGAATGACTGTACCATAATTCAAAAGGTGTTGCATTTTTTCCTTTCTTGACTTGAACTCTATTCAGTGTGTAGACTGTAGTACTTACAGCTTCTCTCTAGTATTTTAGTGCAACATTTTTCTCCATCATCAAGGTTCTAGCATGGCTCAATCGCTGACCTATTCCTCCTTTCAGTAATACCATTTTGTGGTGGAGGTCTTGGTGTTGATGTTTTCCCTTTGATACCTTTGTCATTGCAGAATATTTCGAACACTCTTGATGTGAACTCACCTCCTCTGTCTAACCTTAGGCATTTTAGGTTCTTTCCTATTTCCTTCTCAACTCTAACCAAATACCACTTGAACATTTGCAATGCATCAAATTTTTTCTTTAAAATCATAACAGTCATCATCCTGGAATAATCATCTACAAATAGCATTATGTATCTATCTCCGAGGTAGCTTTGCACTTCTATTGGGCCACATAAGTTTGTATGGACTAACTCTAGTACTTCTTTGGAAGTGTATGTTTTTCTTTTGAAACTAGACTTAGCCATCTTCCCTAGTTGACATTATTTGGACATTTTGTTTTCAGGTTTTTTCAACTTGGGCAATCTTTCAGACTTTCTTCTTCTTGCTGATGCTAATCAGATTATCAAAGTTAACATGAGACCGCCTTTTATGCCACAACCACACATCATCAAGTCTAACAACAAGACATGTTGCATATTCTATATCTAGATAAAATAGATTACTCCTAGTTTTTTCTCCCTTTCCTATCAAATTTCCATCAGTTTCATAGATCTTGGTAGTTTTGTTTCCAAATTCAACTTTTTCAACCTACATTGCCTAACTAGGATACACTCAACAAGTTGTAGTTCAATCCTTCAACATAGTATGCATTATCACATGAAATGTTCTTTTTAAGATTGATAGAGCCTTTTCCTTTGATTTTACATGGGGCATCATTACCAAATCTAACACTATTTCCATCATATTGAGTAAAGGTAATGAACTTACTTTTATCTCCTATCATGTGATGTGAGAATCCATTGTCTATGATCCACTTGTTATTCTTGTTCACATAGGTAACCAATTATTTTGCTTCATCTTCATCTTTTTCTAATTCATCCTTCATGGCTACATAGACTATTTCATCATCATTCTCATTAGAATCTTCTTTAACAATGTAACATCTCTTTCCTTTGTCCTTGTAATCTTTGTTGTTGTCTTCTCTTTTATTCTCGAACTTGTTTCCTTCTTTATAGTTCTTCTTCTATGGACATCTTGTAGCTATATGACCTACTTTATTGCAATTGAAACATATGATATGGATCTTACCTTTGAATTTTCCTTTACCTTTATGGAATCTCCTAGCCAGTAGTGCTTCTAACTATTCCACATCTTCCTCATTTGTGCTGCTATCACTAGATGCATGTTTTCTTTCCTTCTTCTCTTGCTTGATGTGTCTTGCTTAGTATCTTTTATTGTCATCTTGGCCTTGAAAGTAGATTCAAGGTTGTCAAGTTTGTAGTTGTCAAAATTGGATAACTCAAATTCAGTAAGTCTACCAACTATTCCTTCAAAGGTTAGTGTGTTCCCTTGTACACAACTCAACTCTTGAATGGCTGAAACTCTTATAGCATAGATAGGGAGCAGAGTTCTTAACTATTTTTTGATGGATTTTTCTTCTTCCAATTATCCACCTAGACTTCTTATTGCACTCACCACTTCTTTCATTCTTACAGTGTACTGAGCAACATTTTCAGCTTTCTCCATCTTCATATCATCAAACTTTCCTCTTAGGCTTTCTCTCATTGCTCTCTGCACATTCTAATCTCCTCCATAGATTTTTGATAAGGTTTTCCACATTTTGAATGCAGTGTCACAGTCTTTGATGTCATCATATTTTGCATAGCAAAGGGTATAGGCAATCTCCAACATTGCTTGGTTATGCTCCTTCTTTTTGTTCAAATCACCTGCAGTGAGAGGTCCTGTTGGAGTTCCATTTTCTATTCAAATTGAAGTTTGTATAGAGTCACCTATTGATCCAAGGTGAAACTTCATTACATTCTTCCATGTAGCAAAAT
Organism: Cupressus sempervirens; assembly: GCA_028749045.1. NCBI lineage: Eukaryota > Viridiplantae > Streptophyta > Pinopsida > Cupressales > Cupressaceae > Cupressus > Cupressus sempervirens. The sequence goes on along the minus strand of CM053785.1, from coordinate 413,552,564 downwards.
TATCTTTGTTGAGCTTGGGAACTTCTCTTTTGGACATCTTGATCTTTCTTCTTCTAGTACCTTGAAACTAAATCAGCAAATGGCTCTAATACCAATTGTTAGAATTTCTTTAGAATAATTGAGAGGAGGGGGTGGTTTGAATCAATTATTCAAGGTCCAAATGTCCTATTAAAACTTTTCACTAAGTATAATGGATCCATTCAACCATTCATTCATCCATGCTTTGACTTATCTAATTAGCAAGTTACTATAAATCAACATGCAAGTATAACACACAAGAATTCAACACATGACATAGTGATTTACATAAAAGCCCAATTTGGGAAAAACTACCAATAACATGCTACTCAATTTTCACCCTTGTGAAGTGATTCCTTATGAAAGGCTTGCCTTGTTAAAGGCTTACAACACACTATTAAATGTGACCTTGTTAGAGGATTTAACCACCCTATTAGAAGTGGGCCTGGCTAAAGAACTTTAGAACATTCACTTAGAATACCACCCTATTAAAGGATTTACAAATGGTTGTTAGGCCAACCTAAGTCCATAAGATTTACAAATCTAATACAATTTCTAGAGAGTATTAGAAACTCTTGACTTGACTACAAAATACAACTTATCTTGCAGATTATAGATCACTTCTTAGTTCATACCCTTGCTTGGCCTTCAATCTTTGCAACTCTTAAAAACTTGCCCTTATTTCAAGCTTTGTCTCCTTGAGTCTCTACACTCAATATACTAGTGCAATCATCTCTTCATGACCACTTGTAGAAGCAGAGCCTCTATGCTCTTCCTTCTCCTAGATGTCTCCCTCTTGACACTCTTCTAACCACTTCACAGATTTGGCACTTCAACAACAATAGTATCAATAGCTCTTTGCTTTTTGGTCTATGACTTCTTAAATAGAAGTCTTGGAGTACCATTTCTTGCTCAATTCCTCCATTTTTCAATTTCAATTTTCATGGATTAGGTAGGATTCATTGCATCTAACACATATTCTATTTCCTCTAGAAACTTCTTGAATAGTCCTTTAGAATTCACCAAAAAATTATTTACATAGGATTCTATGCCAACAACTCATCATCCTTATCTTCCAACTTGGTCACAAAATATAATGTAACGACTATGTCAGCTTAGATTTGGCAAATTTTCATCATTTGAAATAATGCAACAGCTCAACACTATTGAAATATTGGTTCTTGGTACATATTGTGTTACTTGGCATCAACTATGTTTTTCCTAATGCTTGGCACCTAAAGATTTTTGATGCTTAACACCTAATCTTCACTTAGCACATGAAGATTTTTGATGCTTGACACCTAATCTTCACTTAGCACATGAAGATCACTTAGCACACACTAGAAATGTCTACTAGTTAGCTTCTACTAAAAATTTGCTCGGCTCCAACTAACTTGCTCAACACCCACTAATGATCTTAGTTTAATCTTTGTAGTCAACCTTGTTACAACTTCTTCCTCCAATAATTTTAAGTGTGACCATCCTCTATATCCTTGGGTATGTCATAAATACATTACTTGACCATTGTCTTAAGTAATCCTTGCACTTCATTACAACATCATAACTCAACCATTCCTTTAGGTGCTCTTGTTACATCTTGTTGATCAAATCCTCTTCATTAATCAACTAAGTGATAGTACTTGGATCTTATAAGAAAATATCATCCCTACAAATAGCAAGTTTGACATCAATGACAAAACAATGATTGAAAACATTCTTTTACAACAATATCCCTCTTTGATCTTCAAAAACAATGAGCTTTTTAATTAGATTTTCAACAGGTTTTATCCCAATTCTCTTGTGGAACCTTGCATATATGAATTGCAATTTGTACCTTTGTAGATAGTTCAATCATGCGATCTACAATAGAGAAGTTGTTATCATGGATCAAGGTTTTTGAGTGTACAATATGTTTCTGCATTGTATCCATGTTTAGAAGGATCATATTCTGAGTGTCAATCGATGTTGACCGAATCCTTGTTTCTTCTCTTAATTATTCTGCTTACGTATCTGATCTTTTTGTAATGTGCAAAGCTTGAAATAGGGTCAAGTTGCAACTGTTGAGCACTGGCTTTTAGATCCTCATTAATTTTGGACAATTTTCCCTTTATTTCCTTTGTGAATTTAGAAACATCACATAGCTTCCCAAAAAGTAATGTCACATTAGAACATGATGTCTCAAGATTGACCAAAATTGTTGAAATCTCAAGTTGATGAATGGTAATTTGCTAAGAAATGTGCTCCAACACTTTATTATTGAATTTCTTTTCAGCCTTTTCAATTAGCTTTTCTTGACCATATGTGTCCTCGTTGAATTTTTGGATTGCATTTACTAATTGAAAAAAAATAGGTTGAGAAGAATCAATCTCAACTCCTATTGCCTCTGCTAAAATTTTCTTAGCATCATCTATAATCTTATACTCCTTATCTCTATCCTCTCTTAATCTTTGTTGCTTTGCCTTTTTCTAAAGAATTTTTCCAAATATTTTCATTTGGTCTGGAGTAAGATTGTAGATATCCCAATTTGGGAATACTATCTCCTCATCTAAATCAATATCATCCACTATCTCCTTTCCTTTTCCCAAAAATATTGTACTTAGTTGAGCCTTAGGTTCAACTATCCTTGTACTTAATGCCTTTGTGTCCAGAATGGAAACAATAGTATATATGGTTGGACTTGTAGTAAAGACTAATACTAAAGTCATTGATGGAGTACTTACATCAATACTTGAAGAATTCAAAATTGTTGAAGTTAGAATTGTACAATCCAAAACTAAAATAGACAAAATTGGAGAGCTTACCACTGATGTACTCAAAACTATAGAAGTCAAAATTGGAGAGGTGAAGACTAAAGAGCTCAACTTGGTAGTTAAAGAAGTTTGTAGTTGGGTAAATGAAGTGGAATTCACTTTTGTCATTGATACATTGAGCTGAGTTGGGGTGAAGAGTGATTGGACATTTGATGTATCTATAGTAGTCACAACCAAACTTACTGAAGCTATCTCCATGCTTGATGTAGCTAATGGTTGGCCTAGAGAGTGATGAAGTGAGGCAATGACTACCATAGCTATCTTAACTAGGTTATTTTCCTCATCATATTCCTTATCTTCCTTGGTAGCTTCTTGCTCCTTGAATTCCTAGTAATTAACTATAACCAACTAATTTAATTCTTCATCATCTTCTTCATCCTTGTCATCATCATCATCCTTTATTTCAACTAGATGTTCACTTGGCTTGTGAAGAGGATAAATGTTTTTCCAGGTATTTGTGGCATTCCTCACAACATACACAATATCATTCATCAAAATTAAACAAGTATTAAATTTTAAAGTCATCTTATCTTCATTCTCCTTTAATGACTTGTTTACCTCAACATCTGTCATGTTCAGTAGAAGCTTCCTTAGAGTTTTCCCATATACGTCTCTAACAATTTGCTTGGTGTATTCCCACCTTGGTCTGATTTTCTCTATCAATTTACTAGGAATTTGGGAGGCTAAATGGTTAGGTGAGTACATCCACTTACCCATTTTTTCCATGACCAAGTCTTCAATATGCTTCTATTCTGGCTCAGTTCTAGTATCATATTTTAGTGCCTTAAAGTTTTTTATACCTACACCTTCTTGTAGTTCCTTGAATCTATCTTGGAAGGTGGGTGGAGGCCTACTAAATATGTCATTTTCTCCTTCTTTAGCTGCCTTCTTCCTTGATCACCTTGTAAAGACTACAGTGGATGGCTTGGGTGGCTTAGTGATGATTGCCTTTCCTTTCTTCTTCGCAGGTTCTTCTTCTTTCTTAGATTCCTCCTCATCCTTTGCTTCTTCACTTGTCACATATTTTCCTTTACCCTTAGTTAACATGAGAGGTGTACTTGATTTTAGTTTGGCTATCCTTCTCTTCCCTTTGTTAACCGCCTGAGGGAGCTTTATTTCTAACTCCATTCTTGCCTTGGTTTCATCATAAGTTCCAAAATATGGTACCTTGGGATCAACTAGTTCATTAATAAGAGCTTCAATGATATCCTTGGTCTCATCAATATTCACCTCATAACCAAGAGGTTTGACCCACACCACTATAGGCCTGAGTGCCTAGATATAAACCTTGTCACTATCCACCATGAAACACACATCATTCTTGTAATCTTCGACTAACTTCTTTGGGATTCTAAACCTATTTATCATTTTCTCTTTGAATGCATCAAAGTAGTTGTCCATGATGTTGGCATAGTTTTCACCCACATATATAATGTATTCATTTATCTAATAAAGGACATGCATATCCTTTCTCTAGACTATTGTGCTTTTAGATGGGAAAAACTTTTAGGCATAGAAGAATAGATAGGTCAATAGTGAACCAAATTTGCATGGGATATTCTTTGATGTCCTGATACTTTCCATATTTTTGTTGAATTGCTTCAACAATAGGTTGGCAAGGTCAAAAGCTAGGTTGTTTTTCACCACTTTGTAAGCCAAGTCCACAACTTCACACAACACATTATTAAGATAGCTTGAACTATATATTTTATGAGCAATGACATGAATTCCAAATTTTAGTTCTACATCTATGACACTACTTATCTTCATACCTCTGGCATCCCATTTGGCTAGGGTTTTCTTCTCTAGTTTTGCCTAACCTAGGGTTTTTTTTGCTTTAGACTTGGTAAGCATGGGAAGGTCGGTGATTCAATGAATCATCTTTTTGGTAATCAAAATTGGTTGCTCTAACCATAGCTAACCATTATGCACCCAACTAAAGATGAACCTAATCCATTTTATTTGAAATTCTTGGGGCATATGGAGAATATGAGTTAATCCTTTTGCTTCTAAATGTTGACCCTCAAGTTTTAGGGTTTTATCAATAAATAACTACCCTAGGGCATCATCCATCTCTAAAGTACCAATTTCTTGAATTGCACATTTAAAATGAGTGTGAATGTCATTAATAAGAAGTACCTTTGGAGGGATTTGAGATTGAGCTCCCCTTGGGTCTAGGGTTTCTACAACTGTAGGCATGATCTTGAAATTTGGTGCTTTCCATCCAACTCCTCAAACCAACATGTCTGACTCTTTCTTGACCTTGCTACAACTTGATGTCATCTTCACTTGGTAGCTTGAGAAAACTTCAAAAAATTCTACATGAAATTTGCTAAAGTTTCTTGATCACACTAGAAATCGCTTCTTCACAATAGCTCTAAAAATTCATGGTGAGAAATGAGTTTTTCTTCATGCCTTTTGTTAAAATTTGGTCATTATTGCTCAATGAAGGTAGATGAGTTGACATCATGCTTGATAGGCTATCATCCACTATTCTACTTTGTTCACTCAATGAAGGCTTCACAACTTAGTAACAACATGTTTCTCGTTACTCCCAACTTTGCTCGGTAGAGTCCATGAACCGACCTTACTCGATAGAGAAGGTAACTTGGTGATAATTGATATTGATCTTTCTTAGTGATCCCTTTGTATCTTAAATACAAATTTGGATCTTTGTCACCTTTTAATTGGAACTATTTTGGATGTCTTCTATGATAGCCCAATTCTAGTTATTCCTTGAGAACTTTAATTAGAAGGGGTGGAGTCACCCAATTCTTGAGTGACTTGACCATCATTACTTGAACTATTGTCCTTGATAGACTTAGGAATCCATTTTTATCTCATCTACTTTTAGATGTTGTCAACTTTTTCTTTCTTTTCATCTTCAATTCTACCTGTATTCATGCAATTCTTGGCAAGATGACTAAGTTCTATACAAGTGAAATATCTTTTGGTGGTATCTATTTTCCTCATATGATGTTTAACAAAATTCATACCAATGTGTCCAAATTCTCCATAGTAATGACATCTACACTAGGTACTGTAGTCCCATCCAAATATTGCTTTCACAATTGGCTCTATTAGGTTGAATGTCTTGGTTTTGCATTCTAGTGCCTTGTGCCCTTGTCTCTTGCATTTGTGACACTTACCTTCAAATTTTGGTTTCTCTTTGCATTCATTATCCCTATGACCATGATGAATGCAATTGTAGCATTTTCCATTGAATTTTTCTTTTCCATTACTCGAACATTTTTTTAATGTATGACCTATTTTACCATAGTGATTGTAGGCAAATCTTTGATTCTTTTGAGCACCTTTTTTGAAGGATTCACATTCTTTTTTGTATGTAATTCCTGCTTTACCCTTTTGTCTATAGAGATTCTGCTCATTCAATTGATTCATGTCTACTTCAGATTTCATTATCCTTTCATTGAGTCTCTTTTTAGTCTTTAGATCATTTTGCAATCTTTCATTGATTTGTCTTTTAGAATTTAGATCATTCATTAATTTTTCATTTTCAAATCATAGGCTCATGATTTCCTCATTTGCATTGGAGAGTTGATTAATAAGGTTTGCTTACTGAAGGGATTGGTTTTGAATTTCATTTTTCCTTTCATTCATTTCTTCTTTTATCTTGTTTCTCTATTCCAAGACTTCACATAACCTTATTGACTAAATTTCTTGTTCACCTTTTAGTTTCCTTACTTCTTCTTGCAGGGAACCATTCTTCTCTAGGAGTTCTTTGATTTCATCATTTGCTTCATCTGAGCTACTTGAAGGGAAAACATCTTCAATTCTTTCTTCAATGTATTGATGATCATTCATCTAATTTGCAAGTTCCTTCCTTCTTTTCAGGGATTGGTAGAGATGCTCCTTTGCTTTCTTGAGTTGGGAAATGGCCATTTCTAGATCTAGCTTTTCATTGTCAACAGCTTTGTCAAGTTTGAATATCTCCATAATCCTTGATCATTGCTCAAGTTGTTAAACTTTCTCTTGAGAACCACAAAGCTCTGATACCAATTGTTTGAAATATTCAAGACTATGCTACGTTACTAAGAGGGAAGGGTGAATCAATAACTTCAAAAAACTTTAAAAATTATAGACCTTAATTGAAATATCCCAATTACCATCTAGTTCATCATATCTAATCTAATTGCAAGCATGAGAAACTGAAAACATAAAAGCATCCATAACACTTGACCACATAGATTTGGTGACCCAAAAACCTTCCGAATAAAAAGTAAAACTGGTGTGGGGATGATACCCACAAACTTCAATATTGTAGCACAAAGTTGGCATGTTAAGGCTTACATTGATCACTTCTAATGATCTACCCTATTAGGAGCAATTACGACTACTAGGTCCACTTTGTTAGAGGTTTTACAAACATACAATGAAGTACATGCTCGGTAAAGAGATTTAATGAAAGACTGTTAAGTCCACCTTATTAAAGGATTTTGATTGGTTCACCTATTAGGATGAAGTAGTAAATCTTTGATTTGCAATTGAATTTACTGAATGAGATTCCTTGAATGTACTGATCACCTTTCTATGATGGATATGTCTCTGCTACTCCTTATGCTGATATGGCCTTTACAATTCACTTTTTTTTTCTATTGAATTACTTGCACAATCACATTAACATGCATATCCTTCCTCTTATTTTTTTCTTTGAAATGATACAATCATGCCAAGTAGAATTGAGGACTAAATCGATGATCTATAATCTAAAAATGAAGTTGTAAGTTGTTATTAGGTCAAGCCTTATTTTTACTCTCTCACAATTGTATTATTCTAGGGTAAATCCTTTGGATTAAGGTTGACCTAATAGTCATTTTCAAATCCTTTAACTGGGTGACATTCTACGTGAATGGTTTAAAGTCCTCTAACAAGGCTCACTCCTAACTAGAAGATTGAAATCCTTTAACAGGGTCACACTTAATAGTGTGTATTGTAACCTTTAAAAGGGTTGGCCTTTCACAAGGCATCACTTTAGAAGAGTGAAAAAGAGTAGCATGTTATTGGTGGTTTTTCCCAAATTGGGTTTCCACATAAATCATTGTGTCAAGTGTTTCATGTTTACATTTTTGTAAGTTGATTTTACAGTAACCTACAAGTTTTAAGTGATTTTATAATATTATGGATGCATGGATGGTGAAGATAACTAATTCAACACGCCCCCCGCCCCCCTCCCCCCCTTTCTTAGTTGTTCTAAAAGTATTCTAACACACAATAACATAGAACTATAAAAATTAAATTAGAGACATGTTTTTCATCAATATAATATACATGATGATGAATATCTAGATCTTCATCATCATCTACAAAATAATAATATTTAACATATATCTTTTAAATTCCACCTTAAAACTTATCCATTTTCAATTTTCTTGCATTGACTCATTCACTTATTTTCAAAATAGTCATCACAAGCACATGATTTAACTTTTACTTGAATTATAGGAGGCTTATGTTGTGTTGTGGTAATTACTTGATGCATACTTCTTATTCCAACAATGGGCTGACAATTATATGGATTAGATCAGTCAATATTTGTCAAGCACGTACATAAAAACATGATATTAAAATATCTAGATCAATAATAGAGAGGAAGAAACTTACATATATATAGAAAGTTAAAATTAATTTTTAATAAAACATTTACTTCAAACTATCTAAATGAACTTGACACATTTTACTTTTCACTACCCAAAAATAGTGTTTGTTGTACTTTGTGTCTAGCTAGCAAAATGAAATCAACACTATTCAACAATTTTATTTGAATTCTTTATCACATTGCCTAGAGATAAAAGAAACCAAATGAGATACATAAAAAATTAAAAATAATAAAAGAAATTTTCTTCTACTTTTAGGTTCATGTTCTCAAAGTGCAGACTTTACGCATGCTCCTATTCCATCATGCTCTCCTATTCCATGTCCACTTTCAAAAAAGCTCCAAATGAATTTAACATTATGAGTAGTACTATGTTGCATTACTAACTAGTTAAACACTTTTTTAGATTTTTTAGAGTAATAATTTTTTTCCTTATTAATTAAATCATATTGGTTTAATTATTGAGTCACTTATTATCACTAGTTTACTTAAGCTAAACTTTGAGCATATGATAAATAATTCTTTTATTTATTATTATCATGCAACCTAGGTTAGTTACCTATTAGAGTTTTGATCTCTATTTATAAGGATTGATCTTTTTGCAATTTATTCAATCAATTTTGATAATATAAATCTCTCATTTTTCTCATCAAGAATATCTCATCTATTGATCTAGGAATTCTAGCCTTCGTAGCTTTTTCTTCTCTCTTTATGTGATAGGTGTTTGCATGTAGATGATTCTTAGGAGCTATGGGGTTGATCTTTCATCAACTTCAACATGGTATCAAAGCACCAAATCTTCATGCCTCTATTTTGTTTGTGAGATATTTTTCATCATTTTTTAGATTTTTGGCTTTCAAAGGATTTTGTATTGAATCTAGGGGGACATATTTTTTAGAGTACTGTGAGCTCAAAAAGACATCACCATTGAGCTCAAATAGAAATCACCATTGAGATTAGAGTGCTTCAATATCCTTGTTTCCATATAAAATATGTCTAGTTTGGATGTTGTTTAAATCTAAGGAAAATTGTATTTGTACCCAAGCTATATTGACCTAGGTACACATCTTGAGGTAGCAATAGTTTTTTATTTTATTTCAAAAAAACTATTTGCAAATTTCTTCTTTTTTTTTTTTTGCAAAAATGCATGTGAAATATTTGGAAGTATGTGGCTTCAGGCCCTGCATTCACCATAGTCAAATAACACTTGAAAATTTGTGTGAAGGTGGCTTTTATTTAAAGAAGGCACAAGGCCTAGGTCTTCCTTGGCCCTCATGCACAAGGTAGCCTTTGTTATCCTTTTTGGTTGGAGCTTGTATAGTAGTTTGGTATTTGTTTGCTCCTCCTTTGATTGTCTCTTTGTTTCTCTTTTAAAAACTACCCTTGGATGCAAACCTACCTCATGCCCACCATATTTGGTCAAAGCTCTACGTCAACTAAGAGTTTTTTAGGAGGGATTGTAAGTTTGAGATTAAATTGTTCAAATCCGAACCTATTTTGTGCCTACAAAGGGGTCCACATCATTGTCTTGGCCCATGCACCTCAAATTTACACCATGCACCTTAGACATGCATTCTTTGGAGGAAGAGTAGACATTTTTTGTGGGTCTTTTTTCTCAAACTTTGGCAGTTTTTTATTAGAATTTTAATAAACTACGCTTGGACTCTTCATCTAGCACATGCCTTGGGCTGCCTTTTTTATTAGGCAGAGAATACATTTTTTCTCGTGATTTGTGGTGGTTTAATTTTTTGGCGCACACACCTATTTTAAGAAAACCATCACTGGAAGTGGCTCAGGTAGGTCTACCAAGTGGTCATTGTCATCTTATGGTTCCCCATGCATTTTGGGTCTTCTCAACCTCTGCCAGGACTATGTGATATTGATTGGTTTCCACATTGATTTTGGAATTTTTCTTGCCATTAATGGGATAGTCTCTAAGAATATCTAATGGGAGGATATGCAGTCAACACCTCTATCAAACACATCAAACAATCTAATGCATTTTTTTTGGGTGATCTGGCATGAACTATCTTGGTGGTCATAATTTTCTATGCTTGTTTAAATGTGCATGCATTTGTTTTTTCTTTGGAATCTGCATGTGATTTTCCCACACATGCATATTTAATGCCATTTGATTTTTTTTTGGCATCGGTCATTATTGTTTTTTGGCAATAGTTTTTTCTTGGGCAATGTGTTTCCAATGACAGTAATTTTCTAGCGTACTAGATCTTTGTTTTTAGGCCACAGAGTAATTTTTTAGGCATTTTTTTGCCTTGGCAATCAATTGACAATCAAATGTGGCATCGTGACTCATTGATATCAATGCCATGTCATCTTCCATCAACACTCTTGTCACCCCTTTAGGCCTTGTTTGGACCTACCTTCAATTTTTCAACTCATATCTTGGGCATACAAACTCCATTTTTTGAAACAAGATATCATCAAAAAGCTAGTTTCGAGCCCATCAAAGTGGTATACATGATTTTCAATTTTGATCCATTTTTTATGGGATTTTCAGCTGTCAAAGTTTGGGGTACAATTTTACACTCTAGGAGACATACCTTGAGCATCTGATCTCTAATTTAAGAATTCTTTCAATGGAAAGGTCTTTTAGAGATCTTTCCAACAATGCTTGTTATTTTTTGAGATTCTTCTAAGGCTTATTCTATTTAGTATTTTGCATTTTTGCACTCCAGTGGATATCCTGGTTGTTTCAACTCCAAGGATCGATTTTTTTTCTCGACATGATTCGACATAGGTTGTACTATCTCTTGTAACATCATTATGTCTCTTTTGATCTTTGTTGACATCCTTTTGTAGTATTTTTGGCAAACACATCGACATAAATTTCCACTCTATTGTATTTTCAGATCTTGCACATCTTTGTGTTTTTTGTACTTGCACTACATTTTAAAGTTCCTTGGGGGGTTTCATATTGGCCATATTCACCATCTTCGTTTTTTAATTGAGTGTTCCTTCCAAGATATTAGTGTCATGATATGTCGATGACATATGCCATTGTAGGTCTTTGTACTTCTTTTCTAGTCTTGATGTTTCTAGGTTTTCTTTATATAGGAGAATTGCATTTAGTTTGATTATTCATGACTTACCTCTTAGCATTATAGGGGGTTATGTTGGTTCAATGGAGTGAGTTATATTTTTAGTATCTGATCCTATGTACTAGGTGATTGTAGTGGCTAGATACCTATGCATTTTGGTGAGATGGATCATTTACCATATATACATTATTTCATTCATTTTTTGTTAAGGCCATGAAGATACCTTCCATATTTAATTGATCAACTCTTCAAACTTAGTCTTCACTACCTAGTCATGTTTTATATATTGGAAGTTCTTCAAATTAGCACTTTGACAATGTTTATAGCTTCATGCTTCAACTGTGTTCTTCATGATCATCTTTTTTTCCTATCTTCTGGGACATTCCCTAATTTGGAGGCTTCTTTAGTCCTTCACTAGGTCTTTTTAGTATTATTTTCATCTCTTTTTGGAGTAGGATTTTTCCCATTTGGTTTTCTCTATTTCTCCTATTTTCAAAGATTTGGTTATGCTTGGGTACCTCATCAGGCCTTATTGCTAGGACCCAATTCTACTTTTAGTAGTGGCTTTTAGGTTTTTAGCTACTCCCTAAGTTTATCTTAAGGGGGGGTGTTAGAATAATAATTTCTTCTTACTAAATAAATCATATTCATTTATTTATTAAGTCACTTATCTTCTGTAGTTTACTTAAGCTAAACTTTAGGCATATAATACGCAATTATTTTATTAATTATTATAATGCAACCTAAGTTAGGTACCTATTAGGGTTTTGATCTCTTTTCATAAGGATTGATCTCTTTGTAATTTATTCATTCACTTTTCATATAGAAATCTTTCTTTTTTCTCATCAAGAATGTCTCATCTATGAATATAGGAATTCCATCCTCCCTAGCTTTTGCTTTCCTCTTTCTTTGATAGGTATTTCCATGCAGGTGACTTTTAAGAGTTGTGGGGTTGATATTTCATCAACTTCAACAAGATTTAAATTGGCTTTCATTTTACATTTTTTTAATATATAATATGTACATACATACTTGTATAAGCATCAAGATAAATTCCAAATATAAATGACATACAATTTTAAAAGTTAACTTTGAAAAGCTAGCTTGATCTAATACATATATAACTTACCCTACCAATTGTCAAACCAAATACAATGTTGTGAAACATTTATCCCACATTGTGCAAAATCATGAAAAAATATTTGAAAAAAATAATCCATAGATATCCTATTACATCTTTTAGTTTATCATCACTAATATAAAAATGCACCTCTTTGATGATAATGTGCTCGTCCAGAGTTCTTTTCACTGCATCCAATTTGTATTTTACATGTCTATAAGTCACTTGTACAAATATTACAAATTGGATAGAATAAAAATATTTTGCTTCAATGGAAATTGTGTAGTTCTTAGAAATATCTACAATGGAAAGAATACAACCATGTGGGAAAGAATTTTTAGATTCATGAAATGATTTGGCTTTCCATTGTGTACCATAGAAATATTGAATTTATGTGGATAAATTAGTGTATGAAATCTAGTCATAAACTTAAGGTAGAGAAATCCACTCTCCTTCAATACAATGTTTTTTGATTCCTATCTAGCCTTTGTTTTGTATGTCTCTTATTCAAATCTCTTCTACACAACTAAATTTGTAACATCAACATTCTCTATTTGAAATAGAAATTTTATAAATGTCCACAATGAATCCATTAACCTTTTATACATTTGATGTTAAAATCATCTACACTATCTAATTTATCACATAGAATGGACTTCACCAATTGTGTTGTACTTCTAGGCATAACCACGTCTCTATTAACTTTTTCCATGAAATATTTATATGATTAAAAATATAGATTAAACTCAACATGATTTTGAAAACAAAAAGTTTCAAAAAACTTATTTATGCGTATGAAGGAAGGATACAACATCTCAAACTTTATTTGACCTATTTTCATATATAAATTTTTTTGTTTGAATACATCAAACAACTCACTTTGTGTTAAATATGAACCAAGTTTGTTGGATGTGAAACCTTTCTACCCATCTCTTCATCTTTTATTTGTATAACATCCCTTCTATTAGATGAAATATAAGAGTGGTTGGTCCAATATTCAATGACATGTTTTATTACATCTTCACAAATTATGTCTTTTTGAGGAAGTCTACAAATACTGAATGAATTATTTTAAATATTTTCATCTAACATGTTTCTCCTTCATATATTTGGTAAATTAGAAATTGCTTGAACTTTTATTTTATGTGTTAACCTTTTGCTACAAATTATTGTCATCATGTGAATTAGTTGAATAAATCCTTGAAATTTACTCATGATAGTGCTTAAATTATCAAGAAAATTATCAAGTACTATTTATTTAGCTTGACCTCCGAAGGTTTTCTTATTTTTGACACCCAATAACTCTAGAACTAGTGTCATTTCTCTTTTTATGACTAATCTGAAAAGTAATTGTTCTTTTCCTCTCAAAGATTTCTCAAAATATTCTTCCCATAAATTTCTAGGATGTAATTTTATTGTGTTATCAGGTACCATGTCAAAAAAATTTGATTACTAGCACCAACATCTTCTTGATCTTGACTTCTATTCTCTTCAACATTAAATGGTACCTCTTCAGCTTCAACAACTTGTCAAGCATGTTTTGTATGTTCTTTCATTTTTTTATCCCTCTTTCAATCATATTTCCTTTATCTTGTTCTTTGACTTCCCATTATGTTTTAAATGTTCAAATAAATTGAATAAATACTCCTCAAAAAAAAAATTTGATTTTCCACTAACTTGTCCCAAAGCGCCAATTAAGTGGTCAAACAATATGTAGACGTCAATTATTGGATTAATTTTCTTTCAAAATTATAATTTTCATCTTTCTTTAAATGAGTCACTAGCACGAAGGTGATTGTGCAAAGTTGGGTCGACTATCTGTATGCTTAGCCATGAACTACTAGGTTGAGTACCCTGATGCAGCTTCCAATGTGGTAGCCATATCAACCAAATATGTGTTTTATTGAAATTATGGACTTTAAGGCCCAATTTTTCCCTTTAAAAATGGACAAACATATGAAACCAAAGTTATAGTTTAGTATATCTCTCAATCATGATTTTGACCATATAATTTTATAAAGTTTGGAGTAGAAACAATATGTTTCATTTATTAAATAATGAAATTAGGTATGTTAAGTTTTCAAAAGAGGTAGATTCAAAAATAAAATAAAATAGTAAATTATACATATATTTGTTTTGGTATAGATTTCATTGGGGGACAATGGGGAGATGAAAATTAAAAATTTCTAAAAAAATTGACTTTGAAAAGCTATAAATTAAAAATTATAGGCTAAAAATGAATCCTTCATTTTTTCTACACTAGCTATACATGTCTTCTAACATATATTTTAAATTTAGACCAAAATTTTTTTTTTTGCATATAGTTTTGTGGTAGGAAGTAAAACCCTTGACTTTCAGGATTTCTTTAGCAATAGAGAAAAAAACTTTGATTTTTTTAAGAACATCTCAAATCTTATTCAATAATAATAATAAAAGATTCATAATACTCATACTATTTAACACATTTCATCAGTTTACATCATCTTGAAATTCCTAAAATAAATATGGCATTTTGCTCATTGAAGTTTATCAATTTTACTACTATTAACCTTTTTCTTTATAAAAGTGTAACACTTGATTATGCTTTTACTTTCTCCCCAATCTCCCAAGATTCCCTCCTTAGTCACCCTATAGTCTAGCCTCCTCTCACCATGCCCAAATTTGATAAAAACTACTTTTATATAGGTTGCATCTAAATTAAAGAATCCTTTTTCCAATTTGGAGAACCTAAAGAAGTGGATGAAGGAGCTAGACCTTAGGTTCAACACCCTGGCAAAGTTCATAGTTGAAGTTATGAATGTCGCAGCTATCACCCTCCAACTCTTGCATCTAGAGAATTTAGAGGGTAAAGTAGGGGAAGAGGCTACCAATGTTGAGAGGCTTTATATATTCCTTTCAAATGATACGTTCTATGTGTCGATTGCAAAAAAAATCTAGTGGAGGCGAACAAAGAATGAGAGCTTAACCTCATTCTATGCTTTTTTTTTTAATATATTTTTATGATGGGTTAAGTGCAAGCCTTGTGTGGCTATTCTTATAAAAAAAAATTTAAAATATGGACAAGGTTACTATTAGTTTAGTTTTGAATAATTACGCTATAGCTTACATTAATACAATTATATTAATATCATTTGTAGGCAATGTGATACTGGATGTTGAACTCATGTAGTATCTTGTTTTTGGCATTGAATATGGGCATATAGTGTACTAAATTTACTTATGGTCTATGGGATATTAGTTATTTATAGTGATTTTGGCACTTTTCTCTTGTTCCTCTTGGGCCAATCTTATGTTCTTTTTAATATATAAAACATCCTTAGTGGAACCTAATTCTTCTAAGTGCATCTTTGTTTGAAATGATCTCTCATTTAGGGCATATATTGGATATTATTTTCTATTATATTAATAAATTAATTTCTTATTAATTAAATAATATTTATTTAAATATTAAGTCATTTATTATCTATAGTTTACTTAAGATAAACTTTAGGCATATAATAATTAATCCTTTTATTAATATTGGGTAAAAGTACGAAGTTGTGTCACCTTTCAAGCTGATTTATTAGAATGACTAAATTTGAGTATTTCTATCTAAAAATCTATTTTTTTTAAACATACGATCTAGAGAAATTCATTCTAGTTAAGTTATATATGATCGCACACTTTTCCAATTGGAAATGTCTATTAAATGCATTTTTTATACTAGTTTGTATCCAATTACTAAATAAATAAAATTATTTTAGAGAAGTGGCATTTCAATAACTTTAATTTTTTTAATGATATTTTTTAAATAATATGTCAACACCATTTTATAGTGCTCAAAGTCAAGAATATTCTCATATAGAGTTTATAGTGTTTTAATTGGATATAGTATATTGTAATTAAAAAATTCTACAACCACTTAGTTTAACACTTGAAAAGATGTCGATTTTGAGAAAGAAAAAAATATTAGATCATATCAAAAAAATCTAAAAATTATATGATATTATAGAGGAGAGAGTCCTCTTCTAGAATGTATAATTTTTCTCTTTGTTAGAATATATTTGTTTTGAAAAATATGGTGGGAGATGAAAACTATCAATTTAAGGTGAGTTGAGATTTCAATCCTCATAAAAGAGAAAATATAAGTCTAAAACTAATTTTTATTTTTGATTGTTCTAGATATATATGTTATCTATAACATAGCCTAAGATCAAAGGGAAATTAGTTTATTTCCATATATTTTTGTGGTGGGAACTAGACCCTTAATTTTTAGCATTTTTTAGCACCTAAAAATTATCTATAAAAATTAAGAAAATATATCAATTCTTATTCCAAATAATTATTAAAAATTATAATCCTAAACTTCATCCATTTTTACACATTTCATTAGTTTACTTCATTTCCAATTTCAAAATGATAATACCAATTTTATGTCATTAAAGGTGAATAGTTATACTTTTGTTAGTCTTTTCCTTTACAAAAGTGTGACACAGTTTTGTTCTTTTATACTATTATCATGCCACTTATTTATTAATTCACTTTTGATTATAGAAATTTATCTTTTTGCTCATCAAGAATGTCTTATCTGTGGATCTAGGAATTCCAACCACCATAGCTTTTGCTTCTCTTTTTTTGTGATAGGTGTTTGCATGTACGTGTTTTTTGGGACCTATGAGGTTGATCATTCATCAACTTCAACATGGTATCAAAGCTCCAGATCTTCATCCCCCTATTCTATTTATGAGAGTTCTAGTTTGACTTTCAGAGGGTTTCACTTTTTAGATGTTTTGTAATGAATCTGGGGGGTCATTTATTTTTGGTGCACTTTGAGCCCAAACATACATCACTGTTGAGTGCAGAGCATCCAAAAACCCCAATTTTCATATAAAATTTGTCAAATTTGCACATAGTTGGAATCTAAGGCAAAATTAAATTGCTTCAATATTTGAAACATTTCTTGAGGCAGTGATTTTCTATTTTTTAGCACAAAAAATTGATATTTTTTGCCTCAAAAATCAAGATTTTTGGCATGCATCCTAAGATTTTCAGGTGTGCAAATCAAGTTTCTTTAGGTGTGAAAATCTAAATTGTGTATGTGAATCAAGGTAACTTGGTACATAAATTGCAAATTTTGGCAGAAATCCCCAAGATAATTTTATGTACTAATGGGCACACTTCCTGAGGTATTGATTTTTTTCAATTTCAACACTTTTTTTGACCTACCTGTGGTTTTTTGGTCCTAACTTGCTCATCTAAATTTTGTTTTTCACAAATGAAATATTGCCAGAAAGCTAATTCCAAGCTCGTTATGATGGTGTAATTTATTTGGATTTTTATGCTATCTTTTTTCTATTTTATGCAATAAAAGTTAGAGGTTATATTTTTCACTCGAGAAGACATATCTTGAGGCATTCTATTTTCTAGATTATGCTCCATGCACATCCCATTCAAGTTTTTTTTTCTTGGTTGATCTAGGTCTAAATATTCTTTTACTTTAGATAATTTTTCATGGATTGTACTATCTTTTGTGTCATTCTTATGTCTCTTTTGATCTTTGTTCACATCCTTTTGAAGTTTTTTTGCAAATGCATAGAGATAAAGTGTCACTCTATTGCATTTTGGGATACTGCGCATCTTTGTGTTTTGTTGTACTCACACTACATTATAAAGTAACTTGGGGTGGTTTCATGTTAGCCATATTCACCATCTTCCTTTTTCACTTGAGTGTTCCTTCCATGAAATTAGCCTCATGATGTGTCAATGACATGTGTCATTATAGGTGTTTGTACTTTTTTTTCACTCTCAATGTTCCTGGTTCTTCTTTCTACAAGAGATATTGCATTCAGTTTTAGTGTTCTTGTCTTACTTCTTAGCATTATAGGGGGGTTATTTTGGTTTTATTTCTTTCTTGGTTTGATGCAGTGAGCTATGTATTCAGTATTTGATCCTATGTTCTAGGTGATTGCAGTGGTTGGTTACCTATGCATTTTGGTGAGATGGATCATTTACCATATAGACATTCTTTCAATCCTATTTTTGGAGGTCGTGAAGATACTTTCCATCTTTGATTGATAATCTCTTTGTACCTAGTCTTCTCTACCTTGTCATATTCTATATAGCAGAGGTTCTTCAAATCAACAGTTTGGCAATGTTTGCAGCTTCATGCCTTAGTGGTGTTCTTCATGATCATCATTTTTTTCCATCTTCTAGATAATTTTTTCCATCTCTTTTTGGAGTAGGGTTTTTCACATGTGGTTTTCTCTATTTCTTCTCTTTTGAGAGATTTGATTGTTCTTGGGTACCTCATCATGCCTTATTGCAAGCACCCAATTTTCTTTTAGTAGTAGTTTCTAGGTTTTTAGCTACTCCATAAGTTTATCTTAATGTAAAAGTAAAAAGCTGTGTCACCTTTTAGGTTGACTTATTAGAATGACTGAATTTGAGTATTTCTATCTAAAAATCAATTTTTTTAAACATATGATCTAGATAAATTCATTGTAGCTAACTTATATATTGTCTCACACTTTTCCAATTGTAAATGTCTATTAAATGAATGTTTTAGACTAGTTTTTATCTAATTACTAAAGAAATAAAATTATTTTAGAAAAGTGGTGTTTCAATAACTTGTACTATTTTTTATGATGTTTTTTAATAATATATAAACACAATTTTATAGAGCTCAAAGTCAAGAATGTTCTCATATAGAATTTATAGTATTTTAATTAGATATAATATATTCTAATTAATAAATTCTACAAGAATGTATTTTAATACTCGAAAAGATATCAGTTTGGAGAAAGAACAAAATATTAAATCATATAAAAAAATGTAAAAATTATATAACATTCTAGAGGAGAGGGTCCTCTTCAAGAATGTATAATTTTTTTCCTATTTTGAATATATTTATTTTGAAAAATATAGTCGGAGATGAAAATTACTAATTTTAGGTGAGTTGAAATTTCAATCATTATAAAAGAGAAAATATAATTCTAAAGCTGCTTTTTATTTTTGATTATTCTAGATATATATGTTATCTATAACATAGTTTGAGATTAAAGAGAAACAAGTTTATTTCCATATAGTTTTGTGGTGGAAACTAGACCCCTAGTTTTTAGAATTTTTTAGCATCTAGAAAAGTATCTATGAAAAAAATATAAATTCTTATTCCAATTAATTATGAAAAATTATAATTGTAAACTTCATCCATTTCTACACATTTTGTTAGTTTATTTCATTTTCAAATTCAAAATAATAATACCAATTGCATGTCATTGAAGGTGAACAATTATACTTTTGTTAACATTTTCCTTTACAAAAGGATGACATATGTTTGTGCTTTTACCCCTTAAGGGGGGTGTTAGCGTAATAAAGTATTTTCTTATTAATTAAATCATATTGATTTAATTATTAATTCACTGAATATCTCTAGTTTACTTAAGCTAAACTTTAAGCATATAATAATTAATTCTTTTGTTAATTGTTATCATGCAATGTAGGTTAGTTACCTATTAGGGTTTTGATCTCCTTTTCTAATGATTGATCTCTTTGTAATTTTAATTCATTTTTGAATATAGTAATCACACTTTTGGCTCATCAAGAATGTCTAATTTGTGGATCTAAGAATCCCAACCTCCATAGCTTTTGATTCTCTTTTTTTGTGACAAGTGTTTACATGCAAGTGATTTTTGGGAGCTTTCGAGTTGATCTTTCATCAACTTTAACATTTCCCTTCAAGGATTTTTATATCTATTTTTTATTCCTCTCATGACCACTAAGTAGGTATAATATGGCATCCATCTCTTTTTTCAGCTATGAATAGCCTCACATCATTCTATGATATATTTATATATTTGGCTATATAGATTTTTGTTTCATGCAAGACATGATTGTCATTGCCTAACAATTCCTTTAGTATCTTGGATTTCGGTATTTTTCATTAATAATAATCCATAGTTTACTTTTAATGTGATATATTTTCTAGAATAAATGTTACACACTATATTTCTTGGAATTGTAGATCATATAGTGTATGTTTCCTTCTCTTTATGGTGTTTCATTATTTTATAATACATATTATTTGATATAGGGTATTTTTGTGCAAGGCTAGATTATGGTCACTAATTTGGTATGTGTAGCATCATGAGGGTAAAAATATGGCTTTAAGTGGAAATGAAAATTAGAAAAGAAAATTTATTAGACTTGACATGAAATTTCAAACTAGTTATGGACCTTATATCAAAAAGTTGTAAGAATAGAATCTATGCAAAATTGAATGTAGTTTCTCAATAATTATCACTTGTTTAAAAATTAATTAATTTGATTAATCAATTTTTTTATTTCAACACAATAGTATGAAAATTTTATTAAAAAAAAAAGAAATAGGTGTAACTACCTTAATCATAATCAAATGTTGATTTTTTTATAAGATTATAGACATAAGAAGTAGAAAAATGCTTGAATGTGTCACACTATTTAATTTTTTTTAATTCCAAGTAAATAGTTAATTATAAATTATCTTCTACAACATTTTTAAATTCAAATAACTCCCATTTCTGACCACCTTAACTCATTCAAAACAATACACATTTGAAATTTATTTATTTTCTCCTTGTAATAGGCATATCTTATAATGTGTTGCATGTTTCAAATTTGAAAATTATTATAAAATTTTATGGTTTTAGCTATTTTTTTTATCAATATGTCAATCAATGGTTTATAGTTAACTCCATTAGAAAATAATTAATAATTACTTATTGAACTCATAATTTGACAACAATTATATTAGTGAAAATCTAATAATGTCCTTAAGAAACTCTTTTAATTTTATGAAACTTCGGTAGAAAGTGTTTTGTTTATATTACCACTTCCTGGCCTCTCATGGTCCTTCACATACCCACTTCCAAGTTTTCTTTCTATATTACAAGGATTTTTTAATAATCTTCCATAGTCTTCTCATTATTGTTAGTTTTTTTTTCTTCATTTTGTATTGGGGTGGGGGGAGGGGGATAGGGAGGACATAACTTATACATTTTTTCCCTCTTTGTTTAAGAGACAACTCTCCTTAGTACAATGGCCCTAACTTATTAGGTGCCATTTTTTTTTCTTATAGGGAATTGTTAGTTTGTGGTGATTGATTAGGAAAGTAATGTACATGTTGTAACCCTAAAGTGGCATAAAATTATTTTTATAAAAGGGCTTAGGGTTAGTTATTATTCATTAAGTTGTGATGCAAAATTGGTTCTTGTAGTAGTATTGAGCTGTAACGGATTATAGATTGTAATCAGGTTGTAATCATTGGATTGTAATAATATCATACTTGCTATTTGGTGGATGTAGCCTAGGGATTGGGTGAACCACGTTAAATCTTGGTGCCTTGCATTCTTTTCTGTGTGATCTATTATTTTCTATTATTGGTTATATTTGCATGTAATTGTTATTTTTTTTCTGTGGTTTAATCCTAAGAAGTGGTATCAAAGAGAGGTTTTTTTTTTCCAGTTATTCTCTATAGGAAAGTGTCATGGTTGAGTGGGAGTGATGGTAGGCGAGGGTAAGCTAAGGTTTGATAGGTTTAGTGGGAAGAACTCCCAGTTATGGAAGATGCAAATGGAAGACCATCTTTATCAGAAGGATTTATGGAAGCCATTAGAAGGTAAAGCCAAGAATCAGGGATGTATGTCAAATGATGAATTGGATCTTTTGGATAGAAAGGCACTTGGAAGAATTCTATTATGCTTGGCACCACTGGTGGCATTTAATATTACAAAAGCAAAGACAACAAAAGAGTTGATGAAAACCCTAGTGACATTATATGAAAAGCCCTCTACCTCAAACAAGGTATTTCTCATGAATCATTTATTTAATATGAAAATAGAAAAAGGTGCATCTATTGAAGATCATTTAAATGAGTTTAATACTATTACTAGTCAGTTATCTTCTATGGGTATCAATTTTGAAGAAGAAATTAGGGCTCTCTTGATTTTGTGTTCTTTACTTGAAAGCTGGAATGGCTTGGCAATGATTGTGAGTAAGTTTGTTCCTAGATCTAGTACCCTAAAATATAATGATGTGATTGGTGTTATTTTGAGTGAGGAAACTTGTAGGAAATCCTTAGGTGGATCTACATTAGGAAGTGCTTCAAATGCACAAAGAAAGGGCAAAACAACTGAGAGAGAAAGTAATTTTTGAAATCATGGGAAATCAAGAGGAAAGTCAAAGGGGAGGAAGTCTGAATCAAGAAGACCGAATGATTGCTAGTACTATGGTAAACTAGGTCATAAAAAAGAAAGATTGTTGAAATATAAAGAAAAATGAAGGAGACAAACTAGATGGAGACAAGGAGGCAAATGTGGTAAGTAACAAATTTGAAGAGGATTCTTTGGTTCTATCTTTAGAAAGTATTGACGATTCATGGGTTTTAGATTATGGTGCTTCATTTCATGCTACACCTCATAGAGGTTATTTCATTGATTATGTCCAAGGGGATGTTGGGCTTGTTTATTAGGGGGATAAGGAACTCTGTCAGACTGTTGGAAAGGAAAAAATAAAGATTAAGTTGCAGAATGGGAATCATTGGCTACTACATGAGGTTGGATGTGTTCCAAGGTTGAGTAAGAATTTAATTTTAGTAGGACAACTCAGTGATGAGGGTTGTGTAGTTACTTTTAATGATAAAAATTGGAAGGTTTGAAAAGGTTATGTTGTAGTAGAAAAAGGTGTGAAAGTAGGCACCTTATATCTATCTATAGGACATATTGTGCCTTCTACTTTAATTGTTTCATAGACAAATGCATGTTTAGGAATAATTGCTACAGTTGAGTAGGGAGAAAAAATAGCTGATTTAGATTCTAATGCAATGTTGCCGCACACCAAACTTGGGCACATGAGTGAGAAAGGTATGAAATTACTTCATTCAAAGAAAGTTTTAATAGGTCTAAAATGTTTTAATATGGACTTTTTGTAAAAGTTGTGTGTCTAGAAAACAAAAGAGAGTGAGTGTTGTAAAGACTAGGAAGGAAAACAAAAAGGAGAAATTAGAGGTTGTGCATATAGATGTATAGGGACTTGCTTAGGTATCTTCCCTTGGTGGCTCTCATTATTATGTTACATTTATTGATGATGCAAATAGAAAAGTATGTATTTATTTCCTTAGATAGAAATTTGATGTATTTTAAACTTCTAAGAAATGGAAATGCTAGGTTGAAAATGAGACTAGTAAGAAATTAAAATGTCTCCAATTTGATAATGGTGGTGAGTATTACAGTCAAGAATTTGAAGATTATTGCTCCACTAATGGTATTCATAGACAGAAAATTGTTCCAAGAACTAAATAGGAAAATGGAGTGGTTGAACGCATGAATAGGACTATAATGGAGTGTGCAATGTGTTAGGATTAAACCATAGATAGAAATAAAAAAACTACATGCAAATATAACCAATAATAGAAAAAATAATAGATCACATAGAAATGAACACAAGGTACCAAGATTTAACATGGTTAACCCAATCCTTGGGCTACATCCACCAAACAACAAGTTTGATCTTATTACAATCCAGTGATTACAACTTCATTACAATCCATAATCCCTTATAGCTCAATACCGCCGCAAGAACCAATTTCGCATCACAACATAATAATAAAATACCTAACCCTAAACCCTTTTATATGAGTATTTTATGCCATTTTAAGGTTATAATTAATAATTACATGTCAGCCCAAAATTTTGATAAAATAGAGCCCAATTTTTTTTTTTTTGGGTGGATGCCCCAAACCCCCAAAAATTATAGAGTATGTATAGTTCTTTCCTAATCAATCACCACAATCTTACACAAGGAGCATGAGGTTGCATGTTGGGTTGCCCTTACACATGTGGGTAGAGGCTATCAATACTGCTATATATTTGATTAATAGAGGTCCCTCTACTCTTTTGGGTTGTGGAATTCTAGAGGAAGCATGGGCTAGTAAGAAGGTGAGTTATTCTTTTCTCAAAACCTTTGGTTGTGAAGTATTTTCTCAAATAGATTTTGAAAATAGAACCAAGCTGGAAGCTAAGTAAAATAAATGTGTATTTGTTGAATATGGAATTAATGAATTTTTTTATAGGCTTTGGGATTTTGAAAATCATAAAATTGTAAGTAGGGATGTCATATTCAATGAGAAAGTGTTGTATAAAGATCTGTTGCACCAACATGAGAAGAAAGAAGAAAACAAGAACAAAAAATACCACACACACCAATGAATGTTAGATAGTTAACAAGGCAAATTAGACCTCCAGAAAGATTCTCTCTGTCTTTGTATTCAATTTTACTTACTGAAGTTGGTGAACCTGAATGTTATGATGAAGCTATGCAAGTGGATACTAACATTCGATGGGAGTCTATGATGAAAGATGAAATGGACTCTTTGCTGAAGAATAAGATATGGAATTTATGCCAGTTGTCTGTAGGTAAAATGGCTTTATAGAATAAGTGGGTTTATAGGTTGAAATAAGAGGAAGGAGGTAAGAAAAGATTTAAAGCCAAGTTAGTTGTAAAAGTATTTTCACAAAAAAAGGGAATTAATTTTGATGAGATATTTTCTCTTGTTTCTAAGATGACTTCTATTTGTACTATTTTAAGTATTGTCACTACCGAAGATCTGCATTTAGAGTAGCTTGATGTTAAAACAACTTTCCTTCATGTTGATTTGGATGAAGAGATATATATGGCTTAGCTATAGGGATTTTTTCTCAAGGGTAAGGAAAACTTAGTGTGCAAATTGAAGAAAAGTTTATATGGCTTGAAGAAAGCACCTCAGCAATGGTATCTACAATTTGGCAGTTTTATGCATGAGCATGGATACAATAGGTGTCATTCAAATCATTGTATTTATTTTAAGAGGTTGGATGATGGCAACTACATTATTTTATGTTTATATGGTGATGATATGTTTGTATCTAGGTCTAACATGGATCATGTTAAGGGCCTGAAATGGCAATTAGCACATGCATTTGCTATGAAGGATTTGTGGGCAGAAAAACTTATCCTTGGTATGAAAATTTCTAGAGATAGAAAGAATAGGAAATTGACACTATCTCAGGCTGATTATGTTCAGAAGGTGTTGCAACATTTCTCTATGGAGAATGCTAAAGTTGTCAGCACACCTTTACCTAGTCATTTGAAGTTGATTAAGGAGATGTGTTTTAGGACACAAGAAGAGGAGGATAAGATGTCCAAGGTACCCTATGTTTCAGCTATAGGAAGCTTGATGTATGCTATGGCATTTACTAGGCTAGATATTTCACATGCAATGGGAGTCCTTAGTAGGTATATGAGTCATTTAGGAATTGAGCATTGGAATGCTATCAAATGGATTCTCAAATATTTGGGAGGAACATCTAATAAGTGTTTACACTTTGGGGGCTCTACTACTGATTTATAGGGCTATATTGAATTAGATTTGGCATGGGATATTGATTCCAAGTAGAGTACTATAGGTTATATCTTTATTATTGGTGGGGCAACCATGAGTTGGGTTTCTAGGTTATAGAAGGTTAATGGTTGCTACAAAGGTAGGCAAGGAGATGATATGGCTTCAGTTCTTCTTGGAAGAATTCGGACATCCATAGAAGGATAATAATTTATTTATAGATAGTTAGAGTGCCATTCCTCTTGCAAAGAATTTAGCTCTACATTCAAAGACCAAACACATATAGCTGTGGTACCATTTCATTCAATTAGTTTTGGAGGATGGATAGTGCAGGATAAGATACATATAGATGATAATCCAACAGATATGTTTACAAAGGTAGTAAAAAGGGAGAAGCTAAACTGCTCTTTAACTTTGGTTGGTCTTTTAGACTGAACATGAATAAAAGAACAACAGAGTCCAAGGTGGTTTGATCCAGTGGGAGCCCCATGTGGTAGCGGTATTACTATAGGATCAGTCTCCAAGTGGGAGATTTTTTTCTAGTGTGAAGTCTGATCAGTCCCCAAGTGGGAGATTGTTAGTTTGTGGTGACTAATCAAGAAAGTATTATACATGTTGTAACACTAAAGAGGCATAAAATTACTTATATAAAGGGGCTTAGGGTTAGGAATTTTTTATTAAGTTGTGATGTGAAATTGGTTCTTGTGGTAGTATTGAGCTATAAGGGATTGTGGATTGTAATCAAGTTGTAATCACTAGATCATAATAATATCAAACTTACTATTTGGTGGACATAGCCTAGGGATTGAGTGAACCATATTAAATCTTGGTGCCTTGTGTTCTTTTCTGCATGATCTATTATTTTTTGTTATTGGTTATATTTGCATGTAATTTTTATTTTTTGTCCATGGTTTAATCTTAATGGGACTTATTGTCATGTATATATAATAGGTGCATGTGCTTGATCATCACCTCTTCTGAATTGGAAAAATTATGTTCATCAAAGGAAAAAAATTCTTGCTTTACATCTTAAAGTTTGTCATTATTTATTGAAGGGTCCATATCTTTTCCTACACATAGAGGGCTGAGTAGGTGCATTCTTGTTCTCATCCCGCTCTATTTTCTTGAAGTTGATATCTTTGTTCAAAGACTCCTTTTGAAGTAATATGTCTAGGTAACAAGATCTCTTCCTTTCAAGGTTCTCTTCTCATAAGTGATAAATCATTTCATAATTTATCTATTCTCTTAGCTTACAAGAGATAATTCTCTTCACTACATTTATGAAATAAATTATCACTTAAAGGATATCTCCTTCTTCATAGAATTACTAATCCTTAATCCTCTTCCTTGTGACTTTTGTGGCTACATAGTCATCATAAAGAAGGTGCATACATACACACTCCATGTACTATATTTTACTTTTTATGAAATTTTACTTAAACATTGTAACATGAAACTCTAAAATGGGTATAAGTGATACATCTCTATTCTAGGGAAATAAATTTACACAAATACATGCATTTATTTCTATAGATAACAAACCATGGTCCATCTATCAGACAAAATACATATTTTACTCTCTATGGTGATACAAGGGAATTGATCTATGGGGATAAACACATACATACACATACACAAATTTTTTTCCAATGGGACCACAAGATTGACAATGAAAGAATTTATCCTTGGGTGTACACATGTACATATACATGCATGAAAATTTTACCCATAGGAACATAGGATTGACTACCAAGAATACAATTTTCTAACTTATTTAATCTTTAAAAAAAAAAAAAAAAATAATGACTAATGGTAAGACGGTAATCTCTCTCTCTCTCTCTCTCTCTCTCTCTCTCTCTCTCTCTCTCTCTCTCTCTCTCTGTGATGCAAGTAGGATAGAATCATGTGGGATATCATCCTTTATGGTGCCCTTGTATTTTTTATGTGATCTTTTATATTTTTTAATATAACCTTCCAAACATTCTATTAGTGGGAGAGACATTATTTGGGTTTTAGTACAAACCCCTTTTGACTCTTTTAATTTTTAATTTTTTGTTCTTTCTTTTTGTTTGGTTTCTTTTTATTTGTTGTCATAATCTTATGTATGGGAATGAAGTCAGGAATATAGTTTTGAGGGATCATATCCTTAGCCTCAGTGACATTCTATCTTATTGTGACATTTTCTTTTCTTCTTCCTTTATCAAGAGTATGACCTTCCTTATACTCCCTCTCATTAGGGGATAAATGTACCTTGTTAAAATGGAAGGACTTCATTGTGAGACATTTCAAGCATCCTTAATGTGGCTTTCATCACTCTTTATTTTTCTAAGCTTTCTCAAATTTCTAGGTGATCACTTACTTTTTGCATGGCCCTTTAGGTTCTATTTATCACCTTTTTCTATCATATCCTCTAGTGGTTTCCATATTTCATGAATATTTATGTACTTTCTCCTAGGTCATGAGATCACCCTTAGGTAAACTTTTACCTAGTTGACCTATACTAACATAGGTTGACATACTCAACCTATACCCAAAGGGATCTAGGTTTTGAGGCCTAATTTTTCTTCGGTATTTAAGTTGTTTGATTCTATCTCCTAGGTCGACCTACTTCCTTTGTTATGCCAAAAGTTAGTATATAAGAAGGCTTTGAAATTTTATTTTTTAATCCATCATGTTATCATGTATGCACATGATTAAACACTACAAGAATTAGAGAAATAATTTCAAGGCATACATCAAGCATTCATCAAAGATCTAGGATTTCCATCTTCCATCAAGCTTCTTCTTTCAAAGTGGTAATAGAGGTTGGCATTGAAGGAGGATATCTTCCATTCATTAATTAGATTTATTCTATTCTTCATCAATGAATTTGATAAACATTTCCATTCATTAGCTTGTGACTTCCATAGTTCCTTTAAGTTTCCTTGAGTCAGTGCTATTATTTTTGTGTCCTCGACCACAAAATAAATTCAATTCCATACAAAGAACTAATTATATTTTTCATTTCTAATTTTATTCCTGCTACAAGCTATGAAATCTTTATGATTATCAACATTCAAATTTCAAGGTTGATTCATCAATCTAGGGATTGATCATTGCAAACCCACATCTAAAAAACAAAACCTATTTTTGTTAAATACAAGAATAGTTCATTATGATCACAAATCCAAAAGCTATCACCCAAAGAGTTCATGAAAAAAAAAACTAAATTTCTTCTTGTCTACATAGTGCTTAGAGAGCTGTGCTTATAAGGATTTTTTTGGTTTTCTGTAATAATCATAGATCCATAGTTAGAATCTCAATTATAATTTTAGATCCATCATTTTCACAATAGAATATTTTTCCCCTTGAATATTGAAGGTCATATTTAAATTTTTTATTTAATCTCTTAACCTAGACATATTCTCATATTTTATGTAGGCTAGTTATACACATTTTGTCTCTAGATCTTTTACATCTCCACTGCTTAACTAAATTAGTTCAATTTACATTCACATTGTACCTTTAAAGTTGATTGATATTTCTTGAAAAAAAACTTGCTAATTTACTTTCTTTCTATAATTTAGGTTATGTGTCAGCATCCCTTCACCCTAATTGGTTTGTTTTAGTATAACTTGATAAATATTGAGAGTCATGGTTGAAAGCCCCTCTTTCTCATATATTAAATGTTAGCAAAAAATGAAAGTGTTATATTTGTTGGTAATATGGCTAGTGTAAAGTATAAAGGTTGACAATTATGGAAACATGTATTCTACTTTGAGATGGTATAAACTAATATGAAGTTTGAAGTACACAATTGTCAAAGTATGATAAAAGTAAAGTATAAACAAGAAGAAAGTTTTGTTTGTTATACTTTATTGGAAGATCATGAAGACTTGCACACTTAATGGAATGTAGTACAAATATTTTATGACATGAGTGTAAGAGTGTTAAAATTAATATCAAGTTTTTCATGAGTTATGATAGATTTATCTTTAACAGGTTAATAGTGAAGAACAAAGTAAACAAGAGTTTGTGGTTAAGGGATTATTTTTGACTTGCAAAAATAATTACTTAACAATGTTGGGATGACATCCTAGATTTTAACCCACATGTTGCAAAATCTTAGTGGAAGATTTGGTAATTTTAAAAGAAGCACAAGGCCAACTAATGAAGAGTTTTACTACAAAGACAAAGACTATTTCTTGATAAAGCATGGAATTATATAGTAATAATATAATATTTATTTTTTCACTCTATATGATTGGTAAAGATGAAAATTTGATGTCAAAGAAGAGTAATGTAGTTATATGTATAGTTTTGAAGTGGAACTACAAAGATTAATTACATATATACAAGATAACAACAATAGTTAAAGGTTTTTGTATCTATCTCATAGATAGATTTGTATAGACATATATATGTATGTCTGAGTAGTGAGCTCATCATTGTGTTTGAATTGTAATAAAAAATCCTAATAGGGTTGAGGCATTTAACAAGTCCTATTCATTTAATAATAACATAAACACTATGTAGATGTAATAGACTTGTAACAGGGTCAATATCTTTCACAAGATAGTTTGATTAGTGGATTATTTTGTAGGTAACATCCCCACCAGGGTTTCTCTCATTAACGAATAATGGTTTTATGAGTTTCATTGTGTTTTTTCTTATGTTTACTATTCAACTTGAGTATCTATTCAAGTTTGAAGATTTTTAATGTTATCCATAGTTGGGAAAAAATTTGTGGAACACTAAATCATCCCCCCCCCGCTCTAACAACATTCCCTATTTATAACAACTAGTATCAAAGAATAGTTACACAAGAAAGGCCCAGTAGCTTGAGTAAGATCCCTAAGAATTTCTAACAATTCTAGAAGAATCTTAAAGAATCTCTTAAAGAATCAATATAATTACTGATGAAAACAATAAACTAAAGATCAAGCTTGAAGATGTACATGATTCCATATTAAAATTGAAAGAATAGATTGAGAGAGTAGTATTAGGATTAAACCTTAGACAATAATAACAATTACATGCAAATATAAACAATATCAAAAAATAATAGATCACATAGAAAAGAACACAAGACGCCAAGATTTTATGTGGTTCACTCGAACCCTAGGCTACATCCACCAAACATCAAGTCCAATATTGTTATGATCTAGAGGTTACAACCTGATTACAATCTATAATCCCTTATAGCTCAATATCATAGCAAGAACCAATTTTTGCATCACCACACTAAAACAATCCCCAACCCTAAGCCCTTTTATACAAGTATTTTTACCACTTTAGGGTTATAATTAATAATTACATGTTGACCCAAAATCTTGATAAAATAGGGCCCAAAACCCCACCGAGGAACTATGAAGTATGTACTTTACTTCTCTAACTAGTCACCACAATCTAACTATCTACCACTTGGGACTAATCAGCCTCCGTACTAAACAACATTCTCCCACTTAGAAACTGATCTTGTATAGATGCCACTGCCATATGAGGCTCCCACTAGATCAAAAAATCTTATATTGTGTTAAATTCATTGATTCCTATTTAGTCTAGAACACCAGCCTAAAGAGGAATTCAGCTTCTCCCTTGTCACTACCTTTGTAAACATATCTGTTGGATTATCATTTCTATGTATCTTGTCCAGCTTTAACTATCCATCATCCAAAATGGATCAAATGAAATGGTACTGAAACTGTATGCATTTTGTCTTTGAATGCAGAGCCAAATTCTTTGTAAGATGAATGACACAATCATGCCCAAAATATAGGGCAAAAACACATGTAATTTTTTTTTAAAGCAATAATAATTAAATCCACTAAGTTAGATAAGTTTATTTTGTAAGTTAAAGCATAGGTACATTGTAAGGTATAATAGGTTCCCCCATCAATAACTTGACATTCCATTTAGGTTTGTAATTAACGCGTAGGAATAGGTTGTTAAATTAAAATTTCATTATTAAATAAATTAATTAAATTAAAAAATCCAAATTCAATTAATTAAAAGATCTAACACATTATTACTTTTATTTACATTTAAAATATTACACCCACAAAAATAATAGTATACCGAACCTACTAGTAACATAATCTACAGCTACCTTAAAGTAGTAATAATATGAATGTTATAACATTATTTAATCAAAATATTAGTAACAAGGTAATTCAATTATTCTAATAAAAATTTTAATAATGTAAATCTAATTATTCAAAATATTGAAATAGAAAGATCTCACTAACTAAAAAATTACATCTAACATACAATTATTTAAAATTTGTTTAAACTTAACACAACAAAATATCTTTTAATTTAACATATTTATAATAATTATAATTAATTATGATCTGTAAACAAACAATTCCGCATTAAATTAAACCAATTCATTATCTTTATACTTACCACAAAAAAAGATATAAAACAATAATTATATAACCTTGAGTTAAACTAAATAAGAAATAATGCAACTAACTCTAATAACATTTAACATTCTTTAATTTAAATATAATAAAATATAATTTAACAAAATACTAACTACCTTTAACTAATAATAAAATTAATTATAATATTAAAAATAAACTACTAATAATTACCTGACAATAAACTAACTAACCAATTTAAATACTAACATCTAACTTAGCTCAATCCTAAACTAACCCCTTAATTCAAACTTTTCCCACCCTCCAAATAACTTCTACCAACAACCAAGTGCATTCCAAAGAAGGTGTTGGCACGCTGACCAAGCAAGTCATGACCCTCCTCTTTGTCTTGCATGCCTACCTTAGGGAACATTAAGGAGAAGGGTGTTGCCTTTTGAAGGTGGCCAAAGTTTTAACATTTAAAAACATTGTTTTTTTTTTTGAAAATTTTTATTCCCACTTGCCTTGGACACCTACCAAGGAGATATTTAGGATGAGAGGGATGTCATGTCAGTTGAGGTGGCCCAAAAGTTTTATTTTGTATCGAATGCACTAACTTTATTTTCAAACTCCATTCTCACACCCTTGTTTTCAAAACTGATGCCTAGGTACTTTGTAGGGGTAGTAATAGTTTAAAGTTTTTTAGGTAGAAACTTAGGGTAGGCTTAGAATATTTGTTATATTGTGCTAATAATTTTTCTTTTTCTTTTTTTCTTTTCTTTCTTTTATTTAAATATATTCAAATAAGAATATTAGTGAAATCTTTATGTTATTATCTATTCCAAAAAGGTAATTATTTCCTCTCATACAAAATCCAGAGACCATATTTGCTCTAGGGGATATATATTTTTTCCAAGTCCATGTTTTGTGTAAGTATAGATTTTCAATGCCAAAAATATTTTCATGCTAAGGGAAATTATGAATATATATATATATATTTATTTATTTATTTAAGTGTTGGATTTGAGAAAAACATAACTATTTAACCAAGGGGGTTATTTTTTTTTCGTTGGATTATAACATAGGATTAAAATGTGTTGTTGGTACAATAATGTAGGATTACTTAACTTCCTAATAATTATGAAAATAGAATGAAGTCCAAATCAAGGATCAAATTTTCTTTAACATACTTTGAATCTTAAATTACATAATTGTATATCATCATTTTATCTAATTAATCTAAATCAAATGAATATGATTACGAAATATAAGAATGCCGCAGGAAGAGTGGAACATCCTTTTATCCATTTTTTGATATACACATACATAAAACTGAATTACAAGAAGAAACTCATAAGAAATAATAATACTCATTTTTTTTATTGAACTACCTAATTCAAAGGCTTTGCTAGGAAAGAACCAAGAAGAAAACCCAATATCATAGCCATTTCCACAATAAGTTTAAAATAAAATTTTTACACAATATTACTATCCCAAGTAGAAAATCTCCCAACATAATTGAATTTCAATAACAATTCTAAATTTCCTTCTTGGCTCCATAATAGGGAAACCATTACAAATTCTACA
Organism: Cupressus sempervirens; assembly: GCA_028749045.1. Lineage (NCBI taxonomy): Eukaryota > Viridiplantae > Streptophyta > Pinopsida > Cupressales > Cupressaceae > Cupressus > Cupressus sempervirens. The sequence goes on along the minus strand of CM053785.1, from coordinate 413,518,625 downwards.
ACACATCAAGATGATCATGCAGTGAACAAAAATTGATTGGGAGACAAACAATCTTTAACATGAAGACAATTTCAAACATTCACTCCCATCCATGTTCGCACAATAGGTTTGTCATTGAGCTCATATACCTTCTAATGACTCCCATTGTGTGTGCAATATCTGGCTTAGTACATACCATAACATACATCAACCTTCCTATAGCTAAAGCATAGGGTACCTTGGACATCTTATCCTCCTCTTCTTATGTGTTGGGACACATCTCCTTAGTCAACTTTAAATGACCAGGTAAAGGTGTGCTGATTGCTTTAACATTCCCCATAGAGAATTATTGTGACACCTTCTTAACATAATCAACCTAAGATAGCATCAATTTCTTTTTCTTCCTATCTTTACAAATCTTTATACCAAGGATTTGTTTTGTTTCCCCTAAATCCTTCATTGAAAATGCTTGTGGTAATAAGTGTTTTAGCGATTTAATATGATACATGTTAGACCCAACTACAAGCATATTCAACATATAAACATAAAATAATGTAGCTATCATCATCCAACCTCTTCAAGTAAACACAATAATCTAAATGACACCTGCTATATCCATGCTCATGCATAAACCTATCAAATTTTAGATACCATTTCCGAGGTGCTTGTGTCAAGCCATATAATTTTTTTTTTCAATTTTCACACTAAGTTCTCCTTATCCTTGACCTCAAATCCCTGTGATTTTCTACACACACACATGCACACACACACACACACACACACACACACACACACACACACACACACACACACACACCATGAAGGAAGGTTGTTTTAACATAAAGCTACTCCAAATGCAAATCTTTAGTAGCCACAATACTTAAAACAATATGAATAGAAGTATTTCTAATTATAGGAGAAAACATCTCATTAAATCGATACCTTTTTTCTGTGCAAATCCTTTCAAAACTAACCTGGCTTTGAATCTTTTCTTACCTCCTTCCTCTTCTTTCAACTTGTAAACCCACATATTCTATAAAGCCCTTTTACATGTAGGCAACTAGCATAAATCCAATGTCTTATTTTTTAGTAAACAGTCCATTTCATCTTTCATTGTAGACTCTCATTGAATATTAGTATCCACCTAAACAACTTCATCATAACATTCAGGTTCATCAGCATTAGTAAGAAAATAGAATACAAAGAGGGAGAAAATATTCTTGGAGCTCTGCTTATCCTTGTTGACCATCTAAAATTCACTAGTGTGTGGTATTTTTTGTTGTATTTGTTTCACATCATGAGGAATTTTTGGAACATCATCTTTTTTAGTATCATCCAACACTACATAATCATCTTCTTTCTTCTCATGTTGCTACAAAAAAAAATTGTACAACACTTCCTTATTGAATATGACATCTTTGCTTCTTACAATTTTATGATTTTCAAAATACCAAAGCCTATAACCAGATTCATTAGTGCCATATCCAAAAAATAAACATTTCTTTGACTTAGCTTCCAACTTGGTTCTATTTTTAGAATCTATATGAGCGAATGCTTCACAACCAAAGGTTCTAAGAAAAGAATAACTCACTTTCTTACCAGCCAATGCTTCCTCTGGAATACCACAACTAAAAGGAGTAGAGGGACTTCTATTAATCAAATATATAGCAATATTGATAGCCTTTTCCCACATGTGTAAGGGAAATCTAGCATGCAACCTCATGCTCCTTGCATGCTACATTATAGTCCTATTGATGCATTTAGCAATTCCATTTTCTTGTGGAGTACTTGGAATAGTTTTGTATCTATGAATACAATTAGTAGAGAAATAATCTTCAAATTCATGACTCCAATACTAACCACCATCATTAGATGTGTGACATTTTAATTTTGTACCAGTCTCATTTTCAAACAAGCATTTCCATTTCTTAAAAGTTTGAAATACATTAGATTTTTGTCTAAGGAAATAAACCCATACTTTCCTAGTTGCATCATCAATAAATATAACATAATAATGGGAGCCTCCAAGGGAAGATACCTGAGTCAGTCCCTATACATTGGTATGCACAAGCTCTAATTTCTCCTTTTTATTTTCCTTCCTTGTCTTCACAAAACTCACTCTCTTTTGTTTTCCATACATACAACTCTCACAAAAATCCATATTAACACATTTCAAACCTAGTAAAACTTTCTTTGAATGAAGTACTCTCATGCCTTTCTCACTCATGTGTCCAAGTCTATTATGCCACAACACTATTTTAGAATTTATAGTAACTATTTGTTCTCTCAACTCAACTACAGCATTTGTTCCTGAACATTCATTTTTCTCTAAAACAATTAAAGTAGAAGGAACAATATGACCTGTACAAAGATATAAGGTGCATACTTTCACACCTTTTTCTACTACAAGGGAACCTTTTGAAACCTTCCAATTTTTATCATTAATAGTAACCACACAACACTCATCACTGAGTTGCCCAATTGAAATTAAATTCCTATTTAGCGTTGGAACATGTCTTACCTCATGTGGTAGCCAATGATTCCCATTCTACAACTTAATCTTAACTTTTCCGTTTCCAACAATCTATCAGGGTTCATTATCCACCAAATAAACAAGTCCAAAATCCCCTTGGATATAATCAATGAAATAACCTCTATGAGGTGTAGCATGAAATGAAGCACTAGAATTTAAAACCCATGAATCATCAAAATTTTATAAAGATAGAAGCAAAGCATCCTCTTCAGATTTGTTACTTACCACATTTGCCTCCTTGTCTCCATCTAGTTTATCTCCTTCATTTTTCTTTCAAGTCCAACAATCTTTCTTTTTATGCCCTATTTTACCAAAGTACTACTAGTCATTTGGTCCTCTCAATTGAGACCTCCTCCCCTTTGACTTTCCTCTTGTTTCCCATGATTTCTAGAATTAATGCATCTCTTAGTCATTCTACCTTAACTTTGTGCGTTCAAAGCACTTCCTAATGTAAATCCACATGAGGTTTTTCTATGAGTTTCTTCATTCAAAAAATAACATCGATTAGATCATCATATTTTAGGGCACTAGATCTAGAAATAGAATTACTCGTAGCCATTACCATGCCATTCTAGCTTTCAGGAAAAGAACACAAAATCAAGAGAGCCGTAATTTCTTTATCAAAATTGATACCCACAAAAGATAAGTGGCTAGTAATAGTATTTAACTTATTTAAATGATCCACAATAGATCCAACTTCTATCATTTTCATATTAAAAAATGCTTCATCGAAAATATCTTGTTTGAAGTAGAGGGCTTTTCATACAATTACTTTAGGGTTTCCATCAACTCTTTCATCATTTTTGCTTTTGTAATATTAAATTTAATTGATGGTCCTAGGCATAATCGAATACTTCCAAGTGCCTTTGTGTCTAAAAGATCCCATTCTTCATTTGACATAGATCCTTGATTCTTGGTTTTTCCTTCCAATGACTTCCATAAATCCTTCTGATAAAGATAGTCCTCCATTTGCATTTTTCATAATTAAAAATTCTATATATTAAACTTGTTAACCCTTAGCCTACCCTTGTCTATCATCACACCCACTAAATTGTGAGACTCTGAGTCAACCATGAGACTCTTCTACAGAGGATAACTGAAAAAAAACTTTCTCTGATACCACTTGTTAGGATTAAATCTCAATCATAAATAACAATTACATGTAAATGTAAAAATATCAGAAAATAGTAGATCACATAGAAAAGAAAACAAGGCACTGAGATTTAATATGGTTCACCCAAACCCTGGGCTATGTCCACCAAACAACAACTCCAATATTTTTACGATCTAGTGATTACAACCTAATTACAATCTATAATCCCTTATAGCTCAATACCACCACAAGAACCAAATTTTCAATCACCACACTAAAACAATCACTAACACTAAGCCCTTTTATACAAGTATTTTTACCACTTTCGGGTTATAATTAATAACTACATGTTAGCCCAAAATTTTGATAAAGTAACCCACCCAAAACTTTGCTAAGAAATTATGGAGTATGTACAGTAATTCTCTAATTAGTCACCACAATCTTACAAGTCGAAAGAAAAAGATGGAGTCACGTGATTAGATCAATGATTGTGAATCAACTTCAATGTTGGAGAAGGAGAACAAGATTCTAAATATGTGCTTGGAATCAAAATTTTAAAGATTAGTATGATGGAAGATAAGAAGAAAAGTTAGTCAAAATTAAGATCTGAAAATGCATATTTGAAATCCTAGTTTACTAATGTGACATCAAAACATGAGACTAAAAGGTTAAAATATGTAGAACTTGATAAGTACAAAATTATTGTTCAAGAATAAGTTACACAAACAAAGCTAAATCTTAATAAGTTATATTGAAGCATTGAAAATATTTATGAGTAGATTATGGCACAAAGACTAGTTGGAGATGTGATAGGGATTGGATATGTTGAAGCAAAACCATTTAAAGGATTTGAAGTTACTAAGGAACAAGATCTTGGGAATCAACAACCTAATAATCAAAAAGATCTAAGATAAGAAGTACCTGTTACCTCTGGTTTTACCGCCAAAGACTCAAATTCAAATCCACAGCTTGTTCAACGGTTAGCCTAAAAAAATTTTATTTTAATGCCCTGACTCGCCAAAGTTTCTCTTCCATCAGATTTTAGATGGATCGACGGTTGGCACGATCTCGTCATCGGAAGTTGCACGGGAGATAGTATCAGTGACATTGGGCCTGATTGACACCTGTTTCGTGGGCCCGACGGGTGGGCTACAATGGAGGGCGGGTCGAGAAAGTTTTCTGGCGCTGCAGGCGCTATGGCGCTATCGCACGTCAACCAAAAAATCTCCATGGCGACATAGCGCCCGGCAGAGATGCTCACGTTGGCGGGCAGGTCACGTTGCCGAAAAAATGTTGTGACGGTCGGGTAAAGTTTGGCGGGCCGGAGAAAATAAACAGCAAGAGCTTCAGACAAAATATTGGGCCCCATTATGTATCTCATCTGCCCAGTTGGCAGAGCCCAGTGCCACGGCAGCGAATCAAAAGGAACCACGAACAGATAGGGACATGTCATCGGTTGGGCGCTATGGTGCTATGGGAATTTGGCCTCGATTTTCCCATAGCGACATGGCGCCTGGTCGACACGTGGTCACCTTGTGAGGCCAAGTTGCAAGATTGCCTGGTGGTGTTCCGCTAGGCTAGTAAGGAACCGTCGCGTCTAACCAGGCTGGAGTCTCTATCGGTACGGTTGGCACAGTCAAGATTTATGATCTCCACCATCGGATTTGATTGTGTCAATGGATGGTGCCATCTTGCTATGGCGGAGATGCGCAGATGTTATCATGGCGACATAGCGCCCAATTGACATGTGTCCTCGCGGGTTCGGTTTTCAACGTGGCGATTAGCTAATGGCCAGCGGTTAGATGGTAGGGTGATGCGATTATTTCGATGAAGGCGGTCAACTACGGAAGGACTCTCTAGGTGGAAAAATAAAGGATTACGATTGGCCCGCGTGGCCTAGTCGGCATATAAGAAATCGGGTCGACTAATAGGCTTGGATGATTCATGAACCACGATGCAGAGACGATCGACGTATCTTGCGATCTGATCTTCGCGATCATTTTCAACCTACCAGGAATGAATGCAGGACATAAGGACACTCCACCCATCTGGTCGATCCATCTACCATGTCAAGGAATGTTGTGGCTCTGTTTCTATCTTCTCCAAGCTCTTCTCAGAAAGAAATTTTTCTCGGTATGCAGGCCAAGATTTCAATCAGATCCCCGATTGGATTCTCAAGATGTGAAGTTAATGCCAGTAGGTAAGAAGTGAATGTCACGCAGAAATCTTCAGTTGTGTCTGATCTACAAAGGCAATTTTGTGATCTATTCTCAAGGTCGATTCTTTCTGATTTTCTCTCTACTGCTTGCAAACTTGCAGTGTAAAACCCCTTTGTCTCTGAGCCATGTAATAGCCTGTATCATCTCTTTCAGCCATCAGTGTGAATGTGCATCACTTTGCCTCCCATTGGTGTATTTTAGAGATCAATGATCTGCATACTGTATCTATCTTTGGCCTATTGGATAATACATAAGTGAAATCTCCTTTTCCTAGTGTCATTCAGTTGGTTTTTTCTGATCTGTATGTGATTATTGATCGATATAAATTTTGATGTGTATGACTTTTGTATGTTATTCTGGTTTTGTAGTATATATATGGGCAGGAATGAGTCTGAACACTCTATTTTGGTGCATCACCACCTTAGATTAGACTAGGTAGATTTTCTTTAACACTCTCTTTCTCCCTTTCCCTTCTGAGAATAGATAGGTGTGCCCTGACAGTAAGAGGAAGTCGGCCTTCTCCGGAGACTCAACCTCGTAGTTCAAGTCCCACAGCTTGGAGGTTGTTTCCATGTTTCACTAGGTTGTCCTTGTGCATAGGCCTTGGACAAGGGTGCAAACCTAAGTGACAACAGTTTTTGGCATGCCCAGTGGGACCTATATCAAAATATTTCATGTCTACGGGTGTCAAAAGAAGAAAGAGTTTCTGAGATTAATGCTGAAGAAGTAGTGTTGGCTTCAGTATTCAAGCCTTCAAGAGGCTGATTCATCAAGTACTTGGCGACTCTAAGCATCAACAAATCTGGTTTCAGGCCAAAGTTGCAGAAATTCATGCCCAGAGCTGAAACAAGGGTGTCTTCTAGAGGTAATTTTCAATATCAAGAACTCTCACTTTCAAGTCCTAGAAGGAGGGCTAGAGCTTCGTTATCACCAGTTAGAGGTGGAGTAACAATCAATATACCTATGACATCTGTCTCTACTCCTCCTATTGTCCGAACTCAGCCTAGATTGCCATCAACACTCATCAATAGAACACTTGTTTATATGGCACAACCAAGAGTTCATCCTTTTGCCACCTTTAATGGTGGAAGTCCTCTGTTGTTAGCCCAAAGACATGATATACTAGTAGCTGCACTAAAAAGCATACCTGATTTTACTGGTGAAACTTCTATTTCCCCCCTAGAGCATATCCAAGAGGTAGCGAATGTCTGCAATATTTATGGTATTATAGAAGATGATGTTGCCGTTAGACTTCTAGCCTCATCTTTAAAAGGAAAAGCATTACAGTGGTATAGAGGCTTAGCTCATGGTTCCATAACTGATTGGGATAGACTAGGAGCAGGATTATGCAAACATTTTGAGGATAAGAGTGACCATTTGTCACTATTAGATCAGCTGACTACAATAAAAAGAGCCCCCCATGAATGTATGACTGATTTTAATTACAGATTCCAAAAGACATGGGATAGAATACCTACTATTGTCAAACCTACCCCTGGTAATGCCTTCTTGCATTACCTTAGAGCTTTTAATAGTGATATTGCCACCACAATCCAAACTATGGTAGGAGATACATTACCTAATGCTTATGAGACAGCCATGAAAGCTGAGAACATTCTAATACAAGGGGGAAAGTTGGCTCCAAGGCCTCCTATGCCTTTCTTTCCTGATGTTCCCAACCACCAACCAGCAATAGCCCTTCTCCCTACAATTTCTACATCGCAAGCCCTTACTCCAGTTCCCCAAGCTTCCACATCCTCAAACAGAATAGATGAAATCAAGGAAATGCTCCAAGGTCTAGTACTGAATGCAGATAAAAGAGAAAAGACCTTGGATAAAAAATTACAAGAGCAGGGGAGGGAGTTAAGGACCAAGGGAAGAGACTAGAGGATAGTTTTTCTCTAATACAAAAGATGAGTAACAAGGTGGTGGCCTTAGAAAGACAGCAGGCCCAAGGTGGCAAGCCTCCCCAATTGCAATATCAGGCTCCAAGTGGTGGTAGGCCTCCTAATCAATGGAATAGCTCTTTTGATCAGAATAGGTAGAATAGTCATGCTTTTGCTTCAAGCTCAAATTAGAATAGAGCTATAGTCCCTCAAAATAACTTGGCCCAAGACCAAGATTTTTGTCCCTCATGTAACTATTCTTATACCTACTTCCTATGTCAGAAAGCAGAATCTTATTTGGCCCTAACTGTCCAGGAGTCCACAGTAAAGCAATCACACAAAGAAGATCATCCCAAGGAGGCCTCATATGTTCAGAGGTAGGGTGATTGCTCTTTTATGAATCACTAGATGGAGGAACATTGTAATGTAAACCAGGACTCCGTTGCTCATAACACAAGAAGCAAGAAGAGAGCTATGGAACATGCTGCTCCTCCTTCTCCTAAGCAGGCCTCAACTTCAAGTGTTATACCTAACACACAAGCAGAAAATGAGCAGACAAACACTTCACAACAGCAAAAGAAAGGTTCAAGAAATGAGGACGCAAGTGATCCTTTTGTTGCCCCATCTCAACCTCTTGTAAGTGCAGCCCCCAAAGTTTCTACCAAAATCCCTAGTGCCCCATTAAGTGTGGTAGAGAAAATGAAGAAGACCAATGTAAACATTTCCATGTGGGATTCTGTTGCTATCATACCAATGCAGAGGAAGATGCTACAGCAAGAATTGGAAAGGATTGAGCCCAAGGATCAGTCATCTACCATGGAGAGTGCCATTAGTTTAGTACAACCAGCAGGAGATGTGGAGGCAAATAAAAAGGTTAGACCTCCTCCATTTTATGTTTCTCTGATTATAGGGGGCAAATTGGTTCATAATTGCATGATAGATTCGGGGGCTAGTAGCTCAGTAATGCCTAGGTGTGTTGTTGATGCTTTAGGGATGAGATATGAGCCCATTGTTAGGGATGTGTTACAACTAGATGGGAGTACTGTCAAAACCGTAGGCATCCTTAGAAGTGTGGAAATGGCCCTACATGCATGCACTAGTTGTACTATGATTCAAGACATATTTTTTGCTGAGGTTAAGCCCTATTTTTCCATCTGTCTTTCGAGAGACTTCACTGCTCAAATTGGTGGATTCATATCTGCTGATTGGTCTTACATGTCATTTAAGACCAGATATGGGGCCAATGCTTCAATAAGAGCAGAACCTCAAGCCCTTCACCACATTGAACCCTACACTCCCAACTTCATCAATATGAATTGCCCTATCCTAGAGGTGAACGCAAATAACATAGTAAATGAGCCTGTCACTTCCATAGTAGAGATTCTTGATCTCTTCTTGGATGAGTGGGCAAATACATGTCAGTTTGAACCTATGTCGGAAACCCTTGAGACAGGCCTTAGTACATATTGCATAATAGAGAAGGAGGTTCAAGTTCCTGACCTTGTTAGGACTAATGATGACATAAATGGAGTATGGAGTATGTACTTTGATGGCTCAAGGAATAGAAATGGATCAGGGGCTAGTGTTATGTTGATCTCTCCTACACAAATAAGATACTACTTCTCATTTAGGTTCCAATTCAGTTGTACCAATAATGTGGCCGAGTATGAATCCTTGATCCAAGGTCTCCTACTTGCCCAAAAGAGGGGAATTCAAGCCTTGAAAGTATATGGGGACAGCGAGTTGGTAGTGAACCAAGTGAGAAATCAGAATATCACCAAAAATGGCCTGCTCAAGTCTTATAAACATAGAGTCTGGGATTTTCCTGAGGGTTTCAATGCATTTAACATTCAGAGCATTCCTAGGAAAGAAAATAAACATGTTGACAGACTTGCAGCAGTGGGTGCATCTTATGATGTGCCAGGGAATCTTGAGGAAGAAAAGAAACAACAAATAAGGGTAGTGGTGAGGCCTGCTGTTGCTAATAATAATACTCATTAGCAAGTGTTCGAGTCTGATGAGAAAATTGTGAGCTTCTTGCAGAATGAAGCAAAATTTTCAGAGAAAAATCAGCTAAGACTACAAGATCAATATGGTGATCAGATCATTCATCTCAGTTCCAACAAGCTGCCCAAGGGTCTCATTACCTTGGAGGGCGTCTTTAATCCTGATGATCAAACAAGAGGCAAAGGGATGAATTTAGCTGTAGAAAAGGATGACCATGCCCCAGTTACTATTGCTGATGGAAAATCTCTTAACATGGGGAAGGTATGTTCTAAAGCTAAGCAAGAAGATTTCAGTCATCTATGTCAAGAATTTAGTGATGTATTTGCTTGGACATATGATGATTTAAAAGGGTTTGACCCTAGTTTGTTTCAGCATACCATAGATTTAGTTGATAGGGTCAAACGAGTAAGGCAAAAACAGAGGCCAGTGAATCCCAAGATTGAACCTTTAATGAGGAAAGAACTATCCAAACTGATTGAGGCTAACATAATTTTTCCCATCAAACACTCATCATGGGTAGCTAACCTTGTCCCTGTGAGGAAGAAGAATGGAGAAATCAGATTGTGTGTGGACTTTAGGGATCTCAATCAGGCTTCCCTTAAAGATCACCATCCTCTCCCTTCTATGGAGCAAATTCTATCCAAGGTCAATGGGTCAAGGAGATTCTCTTTTCTTGATGGGTTTTCTGGTTATAACCAAGTGTTGGTTAAAGAGTCTGATAGATACAAGAAAGCATTTACTACTAAATGGGGCACCTATGCTTATTGCAAAATGCCATTTGGATTAAGAAATGCAGATGCCACATTCCAAAAGGCAATGGAGGTAGATTTCAGAAGATTAATTGGCAAATTTGTCTTGGTATACCTTGATGATATAACTGTGTATTCCAAGAATGTGGAGAATCATCGTGATCATTTGAGACAGGTATTTCTAAGATGTAGAGAGTTTGGGGTATCTCTCAACCCAGCCAAATGTGTCCTTGCTACAAACCAGGGAAAACTATTGGGACACATTGTATCTAAGGATGGATTGACCGTTGATCCAGAAAGAACAAAAGCAATAATTGCCCTTCCTCTCCCTAAACACAAGAAAGGGCTACAAAGTTTCCTTGGTAGGATAAATTTTGTAAGAAGGTTTATTCCTAATCTTGCCACCATGGTGAAACCCCTTATAGCCATGCTCAAGAAAGATATGGTCTTCTCATGGACCAAGGAGGGGAAGGAGAGTTTTGAAAAGATCAAGGCAGCCATAGTATCGGCCCCTACCCTCATGAACCCAAAATTTGAGAAAGATTTCATCCTCTACACTTTAGGTGGTGAGTCAAGTATCTCTACCGTCTTGACCCAAACAAATGACAAGAATGAGGAGCAGCCCATAGCCTTCTTTAGTGAAGGGCTTAAGGAATATGAAGATAAGTATAGCTTTGTTGAGAAGCAAGCCCTTGCAGTCATTAGAGCCTTGAAGAAGTTCAGACACCTCTTATCCCATAATAAGATCCATTTGTTGGTACCCCATGCAAGTGTAAAAGACTTCCTGTTAAACAAAGATGTTAGTGAGAAGAGAGCTGGATGGATCACTAGGGTAATGGAATATGATGTTGACATTCAGATTACCAAATTGGTAAGAGGAAGAGGATTATGTAAAGAAATGTTATCAGATCAGAACTCAGATGAAGAAGTTGCCATGGTGATAGCAGAGCAGCAGGAGGAAAGGTACGCTGACAGTCCAAGGAGCTGGATAAATGACATGAAGAATTTCTTATTAGGGAATGGATACCCTCAGGGATTGGACAGAACTAAAAGAAGACAATATAGACTACAATCCATTCCCTATGTTGTGATTGACGATATCCTATTCAGGAGGGATTTTAATGGGACCCTGTTGAGGTGTGTTGAAGAGAATCAGGCTGAAAGGGTGATTAGAGAACTCCATGATGGCCCTAATGGCAGCCACTTCTCTACAAGAAAAACCTCTATGAAGATCATGAGGGCTGGATATTATTGGCCATCTCTGTTCCATGATTGTTACAGGTATGTGAGGAAATGTGAGAAATGTGCTTTTTTCTCAGGCAAACAGAGACTTTCAGCTCTTCCTCTTCATCCTATTCAGGTGGATCAGCCCTTCACTCAGTGGGGGTTGGATTTTATAGGCCCCATTAATCCTCCATCTAGTGCAGGTCATAAATGGATCTTGGCTGCTACTGATTATTTCACTAGGTGGACAGAGGTAGTTTCCTTGAAGGATGCCACAGAGCCATCAGTTGTTGAATTCCTTGATGGAATTGTATCTAGATTTGGTGCTCCTTCTACTATCATCTCAGATAATGCCAAGTCTTTTGTTGGAACCCAAATTTGTGCATGGGCCATGAATCACAATATCTACCTGAGCACATCATCGAACTACTATCCTCAGGGTAATGGTTTGGCTAAATCTTCCAACAAGAATCTGATCAGAATTATGAAGAGGACAATAGAAGACAATCAGAGGACCTGGCACAAGAAATTAAGGACTGCTCTGTGGGCTTATAGGATAACACCCAAGAGATCTATTGGGAATTCACCTTTTGTGCTAGTATATGGTAGGGAAGCTAGACTCCCAATCTCATTGGAGTTCCCATCCTTAGAGTTGGCTCATCAGCTGGAACTGGTTTAAGATGATGCCATGTCAGTAAGAATGGCAGAACTAATTGAGTTGGAAGAAAAGAGAAACAAAGCCATGAAAACTCTAGAGATTCACCAGCAACAGATGAAGAGGAATTTTGACAAGAAGGCAAGGGCCAGAATCTTTAGAGAGGGAGATTTAGTTCTCAAGTGGGACTCAGATAGAGAAAAACTAGGAAGGCACTCCAAATTTGACCAATTATGGAGTGGCCCTTATCTGATTTCCAGTTGCAAACAAGCCAATAAATTCCAACTAAGCAGGCCAAGTGGTGAAATTCTACCCATTCCAGTCAATGGGATCTATCTGAAGCCCTGTTTATGAAGGGTTGTGAATCCATGTACATAGTTAATCCAGTTGCTTCCTACTTGTTTCTATTTTGCAATAAGTGCACGAGCACATGGCTCTCTTCGTGGGTCATTTTTGACATGTCTCACGCTGCTGAGGAGGTCCTATTTTTTTTTTGTTTCCAATCATAGAAGCAGAGCTAGAACCTTAAGGGTTTCTAATGTTTTGATTTCCTCTTTAAGGGTTAGGGTTCTTGCAGCTCTCAGCTTTGTGCCTCCTGGTCCTCTTTCCGACTCCATAGCCCAATGGATCATTCTCAGGCACTGGTCATGCATTGAGCAGGCTCATGCCCCCTGCGAGTCGCCACAAGTGTTACCTCTGGTTTTACCGCCAAAGACTCAAATTCAAATCCATGGCTTGTTCAACGGTTAGCCTAAAAAAATTTTATTTTAATGCCCCGACTCGCCAAAGTTTCTCTTTCGTCAAATTTTAGATGGATCGATGGTCAGCGCGATCTCGTCATCGAAAGTTGCACAGGAGATAGTATCAGCGACATCGCGCTCGATTGAAAAATGTTTGGTGGGCCCGACGGGTGGGCTACAACGGAGGGCGGGTTGGGAAATTTTTCTGACGCCGCAAGCGCTATGGCACTATCGCACACCAACCAGAAAATCTCCATGGCGACATAGCGCCCGGCAGAGATGCTCACGTCGGCGGGCGGGTCACGTTGCCGAAAAAATGTTGCGATGGTCAGGTAAAGTTTGGCGGGCTGAAGAAAATAAACAGCGAGAGCTTTAGACAAAATATTGGGCCCCATTATGTACCTCATCTGACCAGTTGGCGGAGCCCGGTGCCATGGCAACGAATCAAAAGGAACCACGCACAGATAGGGACATGTCATCGGTTGGGCACTATGGTGCTATGGGTATTTAGCCTCGATTTTCCCATAGCGACATGGCGCCTGGTCGACACATGGTCACCATGTGAGGCCAATTCGCAAGATTGCCTAGTGGTGTTCCGCTGGGCCAGTAAGGAACTGCCGCGTGTAACCAAGATGGAGTCTCTATCGGTACGGTTGGCACAGTCAAGATTTATGATCTCCACCATCAAATTTGATTGCGTCAACGGATGGCACCATCTCGCTATGGTGGAGATGCACAGATGTTATCATGGTGACATAGCGCCCGATTAACATGTGTCCTTGCGGTTCCAATTTTCAACGTGGCAATTAGCTAACAGCCAGCGGTTAGATGGTAGGGTGACACGATTAGTTCGATGAATGCAGTCAACCACGGAAGGAGGCGGTCAACCGTGGAAGGACTCTCTAGGTGGCAAAACAAAGGATTATGGTTGGCCCGTGTGGCCTGGTCGGCATATAAGAAATCGGGTCGACTGATAGGCTTAGATGATTCATGAACCAAGATGCAGAGATGATCGACGTATCTTGTGATCTGATCTTTGCGATTATTTCCGACCTACCAGGAATGAATGCAGGACATAAGGACACTCCACCTATCCGGTCGATCCATCTACCATGTCAGGGAATGTTGTGGTGTCGTTTCTATCTTCTCCAGGCTCTTCTCAGAAAGAAATTTTTCTCGGTATGCAGGCCAGGATTTCAATCAAATCTCCAATTGGATTCTCAAGATGGGAAGTTAATGCCAGTAGGTAAGAAGTGAATGTAACGTGGAAATCTTCAGTTGTGCCTGATCTATAAAGGCAATTTTGTGATCTGTTCTCAAGGTCGATTCTTTCTGATTTTCTCTACTACTGCTTGCAGACTTGCAGTGTAAAATCCCTTTGTCTCTGAGCCATGTAATAGCCTATATCATCTCCTTCAGCCATTAGTGTGAATGTGCATCACTTTGCCTCCCATTGGTGTATTGTTGAGATCAATGATCTGCATACTGTATCTATCTTTGGCCTATTGGATAATACATAAGTGAAATCTCCTTTTCCTAGTGTCATTCGGTTGGTGTTTTCTGATCTGTATGTGATTATTGATCGATATAAGTCTGGATGTGTATGACTTTTGTATGTTATTCTGGTTTTGTAGTATATATATGGGTAGGAATGATTCTGAACACTCTGTTTTGGTGCATCACCGCCTTAGATTAGACTAGGTAGATTTGCTTTAACGCTCTCTTTCTCCCTTTTCCTTCTGAGAATAGATAGGTGCGCCTTGACAGTAAGAGGAAGCCAGCCTTCTCCGGAGACTCAACCTCATAGTTCAAGTCCCACAGCTTGGAGGTTGTTTCCATGTTTCACTAGGTTGTCCTCGCGCATAGGCCTTGGACAAGGGTGCAAACCTAAGTGACAACAGTACCTATTCAACCTTAAAAACAAAAAGACATAATATAATGGAAGATGCTTTACATGTAATCAAATGTTGATCTTAGATTGGTTTTGACAAATGAGTGTCAACACACTTAAGTTATTTACTTGGTTCATGTCAAACAAGTAGTACATGTTGAGCACAACATGTATATATTAGAACATGTCGAGTCATAATGAGTGTCGAGCCATTCATATGCTAAGTCACTCAAGTGCCGAGTAGATAGACTATGTTGAGTGATTCAGGTGCCAAGTAAATAGTGGATGTTGAGCAATATAGATGATGAGTCATAGTATCAAGATTAGTGCATGCTAAGAATTAGAGACTTTAGATGCCAAGTTAAGAAATTTTGACATATCTATTTGTAAAGTCAAAAACAAATATGTAAACCATTTTTTAGCTGACTTAAGGATGAATTATGATATATTAGAGATAAGGATGAATCTAAAATTGGATTCCATTTGCAATTACATACAACCAATTAAAAAATAGGAATGATTAAGCAGAAAAATGGATGAATCTCAACCGTAAATTCATACCTAACCCTAAGTCACCAAAGTCTTCTTAAAGAGGATAATCCCTAATTTTTTATGAGTGTTGAAGGAGTAAAGAGAATAGTTTGCACGCACAAATAGATCATTCATGGTGATTTAGAAGTTATGAAGTGAGATTGCATTGCAAAAACAGTTTAGAGTAGAACAAAGGAAAGAAGAGGATACAAAAAAGGGTCATTTGATCAAGAAGATAATTGTCTAGAGGTGATCTATTATCAAGAAAGAAATTTCTAATTGCAAGATCAAAGCTAAGACATTCTAACAAGTGATTTTAGTCAAAATATATTAACAAAGTAATCCTAATAGGCTGTATGAAATCCTTTAATAGGGTGCTTACTTAGTTGTGTGTTAAAGTCCTTTAACCAAGAACACTTCTAATAGGGTGTTGAAATCCTCTAACAAGGTGAGACCTAATAGTCTTTGTAAGCTATTAATAGAGTAGATCATGTTTCTTGATCAAAACATTCTAACCTTCATTGGATACACTTTATTGCTATAGTAGTAATAATTTGTGGGTGTCATCCCCACCCTAGATTTACCTTCTCATTGGAGGGTTTTAGGGTAATCATATTTGGTGTCATATGTGCATAAATGCTTATATGTTTACATGTTATTTTAGTTTACTCATTGAATGCATCAAATAGATTTTTGGTAAAAGTTTGATGGGTCCAAATTTAAACTACTGATTCATTCCCTCCAAAAGTTTACCTTTCCTATTGTAATCCCAACAATTCATATCAGAGCTTTGTTCTCTGAAAGAGAAGCTTTACAACTTCGAGGAAAGATCTTGAAATGGAAGTCTACAAATTAGGAAAGATTATTGAGAACCAGGGAGTTGAGATACAACTTATTCTACATCAACTAGATGAAGCAAGAGATGAACTAAAGAAGTCTTTAAAGAGAAGGAAAGAAATTAATAATGTAGAAAATGACACACAATACAAAGAGATTGACACTACCAAACTTTTTGTTAATGGTGACTCCAATAAATTTGATGCAGAAATTGTAAATTTGATGGAAAAGGATATATTCCAAGCTGAGGAAATTAGAAATCTCAAGGTAGAGCAAGAATCACAAGCCATACTGCTATGTGAGGTTATTGAACAAAAGAAGAAAGTTATCTAAGATGAGGCCATGATTGAAGAAGATAAAAGAATTCTAAGAAATAGACTAGAAGAGAAGTCAATAGAGCTAACCAAGATTTCCAACATGCAATTGGATACTCTAGGTCAAATGATGAATGTGAACTATGAACTAAATGTCAAGGATATTGAGATAACTACATTGAAATTGTAGAATGAGCAATTATATAGTGATCTAAAGAGAGAAAAGGAATCTACTAAAAATTTCAACAAGCCAAATGAAGCCATCAAATACTTTAAGCAATTATTGAGAAATCTTGGATCCAATAATGACACATCTAGACTAGAATACACAAGCCCTAAAGAAGGAGAATCGTCCAAAATTGTAGAAAAAAGGAACAAAAAACGTAAGAACTCCAAATCTACTTGTCATAATTATGGTAAGAAAGGACATACTGCTAATGTGTGTAGGAGTAAGACTACAAATCAAAATGTCAAGCCTAAAAATATGGTTCACTACCACAAGTGCAACAAGAAAGATCATCAACCACATCAATCTAGAACTAGCACCATGCACACATATATATTTGAAGGATATTGCTAAAACTATAAGAAGTATGGACATAGAGCTTTTGAAAGAAGATCTAAACCCATGTTGTCATCAAATAGGAAAACAAAGGTAAGGAAGAATAGAAACTTTTATAACTAGGATTATAATACAAGGTATTGTTGTCATTATTGTCAAGAATGTGGAAATGTTCATGAGAATTGTATTAGGACACACCTTAGAGGTAATTATCAAAGGTGGTTAAGAAAAATCACATGTTTCAATTGTTTGAAGATTGGTCACATTAGTAAATATCGTCCAACAAGGTCAAAGGCACCAAGTTGTGAATTTGATAAAGGCAAAGGCAAGGCAGATGTTGAACGCATCAAAGATGAGATGAATAAGACATGGAAGAAAAAGGATGATTGCATTACATCAAATGGAGAAGGGATCACTTCACCCAATGGGTCAAGTGATGACACCTCATCAAACTAGGTGATGAAGAGGTATGTGAGACTAATACTTACAGGTTACATCATACATCAGTTACAAAAGGTTCTAGTACTGAAAAGATTACATTAGTATGAATAAAGATGCAAGATGTTGATAGGAATTAAAGGTAAATATTTAATTTTTCCATGTTACTACTGAGCATGAAGTTTCTTATGTATGTCGAGTGGAATGCTAGAAGTTGCCAAGCTATTAGACTGGCTAGTTGATGTCAAGCTTGTAGTGATTGCTGAGTGATGAAAAGGTCAATGAATGCCAAGTAAGCCAGAAACTAGTTTATGCTGAGCTTACAACTGTGTAAGCACTTTATTACAAAATTTTCAAAAGGGTATTTTATCGATTTTAGCTCATTTCACATCATTTCAAATCGGAGAAAGAGTGATCAAAGAAAAAGGTGATCTAGAAATCCATCCAAAGTAGTTGTAAAATATTTTATCAGAAATCCTACAAAAGGTATTTATCAAGGGCCGAGCTACTCAGTTTAAATTTTGTAAATCCTAGTTTCTCATTATGGCATTAATTTTAAAGAATGTAGAAGGAATGAAAGTTTTGAATATTTAGCTAGTAAGTAACTAAGTCAAATAACCCATTTTCAAAGCTATTCCTGGTATTTCTTATAAGCAAGACCTTTGTGGTGCATTGTCGATTATTCACGTGAATGTGATAATGCTGCAACATGTAATAAAATGCTACAACTATAAGATAGGAAGCATTGGTGATTTGGAGATTAGGGAAGCATATGGTAGACTTTGTGATAATGGTGTTTTGAAAGAAGAATTCAAAATCATTGAAAGAAAGGGATTGACATGAGACTTAGATTTTTTGAATGTATTCAACATAGAATGGATTAGGATAGTTCTTAGTCGAATTCATGATGGTTCACTATGGCTAGACAATGGACCTATCAAAATTACTAAGAGAATAATTCATACGGTTACTAGTTACCCAACCCTAGATTTTGAGAAGTGACTCAAAGGGGGTGATTGAGAAAAATACTAGAGCTCTTTAGAACAAGAGAGGCATGACAATTGACACAATCACTTATCCTCTCATAGAATTTTTTGTAAGGGTTATATCACATAAATTCTATCAATCTAGTAGATTAAACAGTGTGCCCTATATAGTTATGGATGTTGGATAAAAGATTGTTAAGAAAGATCATACATATGATCTAGTAAAGCTACAATTGCAACAATTGATGGAGAACCTTGGATCAATAAGGAGAATGAAGAGTGCACAATGTAAATTTGGTACCATATTAATATGCATATTCTTTTATGTACAAAACACATTTCCAACATTTGGAACAATTGCATGGAAAAAAAATAGATTAGTAGCTATGCAGTTGGTGAATACATTGAATAGTTAGATGAGAACTTTGAATTTGTGATGACTAGCTACTTTGAAGATTTCAAGTAGTCAATGAAGAAAAGGTTCAGAATACTAGCATCGCTAGTAAAGAAACACTATCATCATGTATGTTTTCTTGTGGATTCTGACTACTCTTTTGTACAAGCTGCTACATCAAGTGTTTGATGGTTGAGGCCACTTGGTTATGAAACAAATGTGGATGAAGCCTCTATAACTATTACTATTTTACTATTAGAAGAGGTAGATAAAAGTGCAAATATGTTTGGCAATTATGAAATGGTAAAATCCAAAATTACCATGGAATTGAAGACTACCTCTACCTTAAAGAAAAAAGAGAAGATAGTAAAGAAGTTAAAAGGAAAATTTGGAGAGGGTACCATGTAGGAAAAAGAAGAAGAAGAAGAGGAAAAGGAAGAAGAAACCTAATCACAAGCACCTCTCGCATTAACACAAGGCATGGGAGAAAATCAGCTAGAAGAGGAGATTGAAATAACTAAAGGTGCCAAGGGAGAAGAAGCTAAGGAATCATCTACGCCTGCCAAGTTGAAGAAGGGGAAGGCTAAGGTCCAACTAGTGACCAAAGATAAAAAGGTAGTTCAACCAAGTTTTCTCAAGCCCACTACACCTACTACAAGGGCTAGTACACATGCAACAACTCAAAAAGCTAAAGAAAAGATCAAACATGCAAAATAAGGAGGTCAAGAACCAAAAAGACCAAGAAGAAAATATGTTGCACAAGCTGATTCTAATGAAAAGAAAATAGAGTTAGATGACATCAACCAATTTAAGGTGGTAAGTCATAATCCTCTTTTAGACCTTGAAAATTTATGTAAAAATGTTAAGAATAGTGCAAACTTATCGGGATTTACACATGTTAATTTTGATCATTTGGGTAAAGTGGAGAAAAATAAAGTAGAATAAGCCATATATGCTATGATGGTAAAATTCAAGACAACCCCATTAGAAATTGCCAACTCAATGCCAAATAGTCTATATGACATAGTTGAGAAAAAATGACACTATTTTCTAAACATAGAAAGAAAAATTAGGGAGACCACATTGGCCCAAGTGATGCCTAAACTAACTAAGGCACAAATTGCTAAGGCTATAAAGAAATATGAGTTGGGTTTACACCTAAATATAGAGCCTTTAGCATTTTTCAAAATAATATTGAGGATGTTGTTAAAAAGTCCACACAAATATGTAGACTTATGGGATGACTATAATAAAGGAAGGAGAACTTGAACCCATTGAAGTGAAGGATGATGAAGAGGATGATGAAAAAGATAACACTATTGAGGGAGGAACTAAAATAAACATAGATGAAAAGGTAATAGCTAAGCCAAAGTAGCAACAAGAAGAACATAGTGTACAAAATACATAATTACTGAGTGTTAGTTCTCAACATGACACAAGTGAAACTATTGAAACAATATCTATCAAGGATGCTTTTGTCCTATTAGCTTAGAACATCAATCCACTTATAGAGGATGATTTGAAGAAGATATTAGATCAATCTATACTGCAAGCAAAACTTTCTGATAAGCCTATTTTGGTCAGTATGGATGAGATATAAAAATTAGTTTTTGATATTGCAAGGAAAAAGGTGAATCCATAAGAAAAACCTTCTATCATCCCTCCAGTCACCAATGTACAGCCTTGGGTCCAAATACTAGAAGATACATTTGCCAATGTTGATACAGTAGAAAAGAATGAAATGAAAACACAGGTTGCTATTGTAGAACAACAAGAAATAGGTCAAATAGACTTATCTACACCTACAATACAAGATCAAGGTGCAAGTCAGGTTATTGTGGTGAAATAGGAAAGCCTAAAGAGATAGAGAAAACACCCAGAATGAAGGAGAAAATAGCCATCCAAGCCTTGGTAAACTTACTAGCATCTAGAAATCCTTCCATGCAAACTCTTCAGAAGATGAGAACAGATGCAACTCCATTACAAACCTCAGTGTCGAGCCCAAGCTCATCAAAGACAAAAGAAGTCATATAGTATGGAGACATAAGCCTTGATGAAGAAATCATTTTTCCCAAGTATGACTATGATACAATAACCATAGAATAGATGGGCATATTACAACAAGCCCCAGCAAGGAAAAAGCATCAAGAAATGCTTAGAAAGGAGCATAGGCAGAAGCAGTCACTACAAGATATCAAAGACATCATTTTAGATGCATTTAGTCTATCGACTCCTAATGAGACCAATCCACTAATAGAACAACTAACATACATAGTAGAGAAGGTCAGTAATGAAGACCTAGATACAAATGCCAAATTACTTGAATGGTCATAAAAGAAGATTCAAAACAAAGTCAATGAAAAGATATTAGGTGATATAGCACTAACACAAGTTGCATTGGTTACTAAGGTTGAGGATGTGAAGATGGTACTTGAGAAAATATTCTCATCATACACTAAGTTGTGCAATCCTTTACTCTTCACCCAAGAGACTAGAAGTCACATCTTGAGCTTGGAAAGTTAGACAAGTTCATCAAGTGCCAAATTACCTATGAATCTCTAGCTTAGAGTGAGAAGCATTTTAGGACATTGCTTGAAGGCCAGATTCATTTACCTATATTGATAGTAGATGAGGCTAACATAAAAGCCAAACCAACTAGCATTCAGGCAAGTCTCACCCCCCATATGAAAATTTTGCACAAGGAACTAGGCTATGCTAAAACCCTATTGAAGAAAGACCTACATATTTCTACACTAGATGGTCTAGTTCACCTTGTTACCGAGCTAGCAATCCAAATCAAGTCATTGGATGTAGCATGTGAGAACTAGGATGTAGTTCTCAAGATAATATTGGATGTTTATAAATATTTTCTGGACAAAAACACTATAAGTATATAACCCATTGACATAAGTGTCAAAAAGGGGCAGAATAAGATAAAGGGGAGAAATATTTTAAGTGAGAATAAGAATAATATAAGGAGAATGAGAAATGGGGGAGAGTACCAAAATTATAGGAAAAAAAAAATATTTTGAGGGAGAATAAGAATAATATAAGGAGAATGAGAAATGGGGGAGAGTACCAAAGTTACAAGAAATAGAAATAAGACAAAGGAAAAAGTAAAAAAACAACAAGCTAAGGGGAGAGCAAGCATAAATAGCATAAAGTCAAAGAGTATCATATTTACTTAGTAATAGTACTAGATTTTGGATACAGAACAAACATATCAACTCAGGGGGAGTTATCAAATTTTGAGGTATACAGGTTACTACAAAATTTTGACATTTTGAGGTTTTGTATATAAGCTAAGTTTAGATATGTTTTATTTGTAACGATAAGGATGTTAAATGCATACTCAAGTATTTTTTACACTCATGTCAAAGGGGGAGATTGTTGATCTCAGATTGTTTTTGACAAATGAGTGTCAACACACTTAAGTTATTTACTTAGTTCATGCCAAACAAGTAGTACATGCCAAGCACAACATGTATATATTAGAACATGCTGAGTCATACTGAGTGTCGAGCCACTCATATGCCAAGTCACTCAAGTATCAAGAAGATAGACTATGTTGAGTGATTGAGGTGCCAAGTAAATAGAGAATTCTGAGCAATATAGATGCCAAGTTGTAGTATAAAGATTAGTGCATGTTGAGCATCAGACACTTCAAATGTCGAGTGAAACAATTTTGACATTTTTGTTTGTAAATGCACAAACAACTATGTGAACCATTTTTGAGTTGACTTAAGGATGAATCAAGGTATATTTTAGTGGCTAATATTTGTAAATTGGCTAATTTGAGAAAAAAAATTGCTAGTGATTTGGCTAATAATTTAAGATTTAATGCAACCTAAATTGTCACATTTTCAGCAAATTTAGTTTTAAAATATTTAAAATTGCTTAATAATTTATTTTATGAAAAATTTTAAATTCAAAGATTTGCCACAATATTTGATACATGATTAGATTTGACTCACCTAAGTATTATATATGATTAGAGAAATTAAATTATACACCAATAATTATTATAATTATTAGTTACTTTAGGGATATATCACCAATATTTAGTTTTCATTATTGATTTAAAATATAATGTAATTATCCTCATAATTTCCATGAGATAAAACATGTTGAGTTTTGATTTGTAATATTCCATGATGATTAGTGAACTTCCTATTATTATTGAGATTCGCCAATATTTTCTACTCAAAAATTATTATTACAAAATAATTGTCAATGTAAATAATATTTAAGATAAAAAATTTGAGAGATTTGGGGATAAAAATAGTTTGGTTTTTCAAAATAATGAAATATTCACCAATATTTTATATCTTTTTCTACATGGGGTTTCTTAAAGTTTAGCTTGGGATGAATTACAATATTTTGGAGATAAGGATGAATCTGAAATTGGATTCCCTATGCAATTACATGTAGCCAGTCAGAAAATACTAAGGATTAATCAACAAAATGGATGAATCTTAGCCATATATTTATACCTAACACAATGTCACCAAAGTCTTCTTAAGAAGAAAAAACCCTAAACTTTCTATGAGTGTTGAAGGAGCGAATAAAATAGTTTGCATGTGAAAACAAAGAATTCATGGTGATTTAGAAGTTATGAAGTGAGATTGCATTGCAGAATCAATTTAGAATAGAATAGAGGAAATAAGAGGATACATCAAAGGGATATTTGAACAAGAAGGATCAAGAAGACAATTGTTTAGAGGTGATCTATAATCAGGAACGCAAGTATTAACTACAAGATCAAAGCTAAGACATTCTATCAGGTGATTTCAGTCAAAATCTCTCAATATAGTAGTCCTTACAGGCTGCATGAAATCCTTTAATAGGGTGCTTGCTTAGCTGTGAGTTAAAGTCCTTTAACTAGATACACTTCTAATAGGGTGTTGAAATCCTCTAACAAGGTGAGATCTAACACTCTTTGTAAGCCTTTAACAAGTCAGACCTTTCACAAGGTAGATCATGTTTCATGATCAAAATATTGTAACCTTCATTGGATACACTTTATTGTTGTAGTAGTAAAGATTTGTGGGTGTCACCCCACCCCAATTTTACCTTCTCATTGGAGGGTTTCTGGGTAATCATATCTAGTGTAATATGTGTGTGAATTTGTATATATTTACATGTTATTTCAGGTTACTCATTGAATGCATGAAATAGATGTATGGTGAAAGTTTTATGGGTCAAAATTTAAACTACTAATTCACCCACTCCCCTCCTCAGAAGTTTTCCTTTCCTATTGCAATTCCAACATCAAATTGGACATATGAAGAACAGATGTATATGTGAGCATTATAAACATGTTTCTAGTTATTTGTTACAATTTCTTTATCTATGGTAATAGACCTAATGAATGCAAGAAGCCTAGATTTGATCATAACATGCTTGAAAGAACTTACTTTGAAGCTACTAAACCACTAGGAGAAACAAATTTTATAAAAAAAAATAGAGCTATGTGTTTTATGTGCAATAATTTTAGACATATACCTAGATATTATAGATTACAAACTAATTAGTTTGGACCTAGATATGGGTATGTGCAGGATCATGGTCAGCCAAACTATACCCTTAAGTGGCAATAAAAAATCAATAAATTAGGGTTATGTCAGCTTCATGTGTAGGTTTTAACTTGTTATGAACTTTCTATCAAAATGTTTTGAGAAGATAATCTCTAGGAAATTGAAATTGGTTTCTAAACTACTAGGCCTTATCTGAAAAATAACTAAAAATTGATTGGTCAAAAAATTCAATTTTATTGCAATAGTACATAAATTTTAGGAAAAAAATATGAAGTAAACTTATGTCTAACCACCTTAATAAAAATCAAATGATAATAATTTTTAATAAGATTCTAGATATAATAAGTAGACTCATTCCTGGATGTGACACATATTTTTGGGTATATGTATTCTAAATAAATAAATCATGATGAATTTTCTACTATACTATTTTTGGAATAAAAACTCTCATGTTTGACCACCTTAACTAATTCAAAACTCTACACAATTTAATTTTTCTATTATTTCCCTTATAGTAGAAGAAGCATAGAATGTGATGCATCTTTTGGATTTCAATAATGTTGTACCATTTGAAAGTTATAGTTGTTTTTCAATCAGTGTTTCAATCAGTACTTTAAACATAACTCCATTAGTAAATAAGTAATAATTACTTACTGAACTCACAATTTGACACAAATTACAATTATGGAAAGCTAAGAACATTGTTAAGAAACACTTTTTATTTGATCAAATTTGGGTGAAAAAAGTCATCAAGTACATGTTTGAAGTAAAAAACATACAAGAACAAGCCAAGAACACATTTTTGGGATGTTTTTAATGTTGTCCATGTAGGGTTGGTATCCAAAGATATATTATGCCTTATAAAGGTATTGATTTTTTGGTTTGGTATTAGGATGCAAGGGAAAAAAGTTGGAATAGATTTTGAAATGCTTTAAGGCATTTCAGAAGTACATATTTTTTAGATCATTGCTTTCTTGCACATGATGATCCTACATATACCCATATAGAAATAGAGTTACGATATGTCAAGTTTTGTAACAATTTGAGACATATTGAAAGATTATGTAGATTGAATAATTTTGACAATATGAGAACACCTAACATGAGATCATAGAATATGAGGACACATATTCCTTAAAGAAATATGAACAATAATGCTAATGGGAATTAAATTTTGAAAGGAAATTAAGTACAAAAACTTGATAAGATATTTGACATAGAAGAAACACTTATGAATCCTAAAGTATGCATTGAAAAGACAAAAGAAACATCTTAAGATAAGAGGGGAATAGTACCAAGTACTTAATCCCCTACATCAACTTGAACAATCATTTTGCAAGTTTAAAATAGGGCATATTACACCAAATATTTATTAGACTCCTTATTGGAAAAATTAAGCTCCACACAATTACTTTTAGCTTGAAATGGGTGATTAATGCTATGTTTAAGAGTGTAGGAAAAGTTGTGGTTATATGCAAGGTTACAAAAGAAATTAAGCCTACTAGATTAAGGAATAACTTTTTTGATGTACACAATTGTACAATTAATACAGCTCCAATTTGGCATGGATTCAAGTGTTCAATTATAGATAATTGGTTAGAATTTGATCAATTAAAGAGTGAAACAATATAATAATATGATTCAAAGGTGATTTTGGAGATTTCTGAGGTGATTTCATGAAATTTTTTCAAAGCCCTAATTAGTGAATTTAAGGGTATTTATCCAATTCACATGATTATCTCTTGAAATGAATTTGAAGTTAAATTATGGAAATATATTCTCTAGTTTTTTATGACATTTTTGAGAAACTTATGAATTTTTTTAAGAAAAACCCAGCTCTACCATTAGAAGATGATTCCATCAAGGCATTCTCATAAATACCTAATAGAGTTTTATACATGGAGGATGTAAGGGAATACCTACACTATAAATTTGATACTATATGGGATATATATGTACTCAAGGGGTTTCCTAATGTATTCAAGAATGGAAAGTATTATAAGGAAGGTTTTTAGGAACTAGGGCATTAAAAACATTTTGCAATGGGTTATGTGCAGGATCATGAGAAGCCAAAAAGTGGTAAAATGAAAAAAATCACTTTTCATCTCCATTTGAGGAAATAAAAAGGGTTTCCTAAGGATATTATCATATTTTCATCAATATAATTATTGCCAAATTATGAGTTCAATAAGTAATTACTACTCATTTTCAATGGAGTTAGCTATAAAATGTTGATTTACATAGTGATTGAAAAATGTTATAATGTTAAAATTGTATAACCTTTTAAAAATTCAAAAGATGTATCACATTTTTATGCTTTTCCTACTAGGAGGAAAAGAAAAATAAATTTTAATTTTGTGTAGTTTTGAATGAGTTAAGGTGGTCGAAGATGAGGGTTTTTAAATACTAAAGAAAAATAGTAGCAAAAAATTCAATAATCATTATTTACTTGGAGTAAAATTACAAAAGAAATGCGTCATATCTAGGTATGAGTCTACTATCCTATATCTAAAATAAAAAATAAATTTTATCATTTGGTTTTCACTAAGGTGGTTATACATACACCTACTTCTTATTTTTCTTAAATTTTTCTTACTTTTGCATAGAAATTCTAAATTTTGACCAATTAATATATATTTTTGTATCAGAAAAGGAATAGTATTATTGAAACTAGGTTCATTTTAATATAAATTCTATTCTTACAAATTTTTTATATAAGGTTCATAACTAGTTCAAGATTTCATATCAAGTTGAATAACACTCATATCCTAATTTTTCATTGCCACTTAAGGACATAGTTTTTCCCACCATGATCCTACACATATATAGTACACCTTTTATGAGGAAATTTCTAATTGCAAGTAGTCAAGGATAATCTTGCTTAAAAAAATCATGCAAAAATGTTTTAGGTAGGATATATACAATTGAAATAATTCATGAGGTAAATAGGTGGTAGAGTTATGGTGTTTAAGTAAGGTTGGGAAAACTAATGTAAGATTTATCAACAAACATCATGGGATACAAGATGAAATAAATTTGAAGGGAAGATGAGGTATCAAATAGATTCATCCATGTTGCATATGATATGTGTGTTAAAAAGTTAAAAGTGAACCTATGTGAAATTCTAAAAAACAAACAATTTGAAAACACTAAAAGGATTACAAGGGATATATATACAAGATTTAGATTTTAATCTTTGATTATATACTTTTCTTTCATATGGTAAAGATATTTGTAGATATGCTTTCTTGTGAATGAAATTTAGGAAAGTGTATGATAGAATTGATAACACATTGGTTCGGGAAGTATCCAAGGATAGAGATAATTGATAGCATTACTTTAATGATAAAATCATTAAAAATAGAGATAAAGAAGGGAAAAAGGACTCCAAAATATGTGGTAGAAAAATATAAGGATGAGATTTTTTTTATGGTTGAAACTAACAAGACATATGTAGTGGCTATAGAGCCTATAGTTATGTATATTGAACAAATTGGATATGAAGTGACTGAAGAAATGATAGATGGATATGCCAAACAAATTCTTGAATTATAGAGAGATGAAAATTGTGCTAGATAGGGCACCAACAAAGAAAATAATAAGTAAAGTTTAGAAACAATTGACTAGTAGAGAAGTAATGAAAAAGGTGGATAATGTGATGAGTAATATTTTGAAGGATTCTAAAGTGAGAAAGCAAGAATGTGAAGATATTAAGTGAAAAACCTTGGAGATGAAGGTGAGTAGATAATAAAACATTATCTTGGTTAAATAATTAGATATAGATGCTTTAACAAGAACCCCTGAAGCTACAAGAATATCACAAGTTGCACCATCACCTACTACACAATTTAGAAACAATGCTTCGAACACCACCAAAGGATGATGAAAATATCAATGGGATCTAATCTACACCTATAGCCTCTAAAAGGATGTTTACAAATACCTCACTATTAGTTGTTGAGACAACAATGACAAAGACTAAACATGAAGTATTCTTGCAAATAGAGATCAAATGGGAAATGGCGGAAGAGCAACCCAAAATGTGTAAAGAGTAAAGGAAATGACAGTTGGGCTAGAACCAAAGGAGAAACCAAAGATGATAATTCCTTACAAAGGTAGGGAAAGAATTCAAGAAAATAATAGATATTTAGAAGATGAAAGTGTTAATATCATTCCCTCAAGATCAACTAAATCAAGACCACATAGAGAAAAGAAGTGGAAACAAGAAGAGTAAATAGAAACCTAAAATTTGAAAGATGAGTGAGATGATTATTGTAGACACCTAAAAACCTTTAGAAAATAAAGTATTTTTATTTTCTGAAAAATTCCTGATGACATCATCATTTATTAATTAATTATTTATTTAATTAATTTTTTTATTTTTATGCCATTAAATCCCTTTATCTTAATTAAAAATATTTAATTAAGGAATCCCTCCCAAAAATGTTTAAATCTTATTTAAATATTATTTCCTTATTTATTAATTATTTAATTAATAAATTGACCAAAAAAACCCAAAATAAATAAAAAAATTATTTTTTGCCCAAAACTTGGCCAATTTCCTTAAGACCACTAACCTCTTCCAAAATCTTCTAATCCTTCTTTAATTTTGATTAAAGGCTAATCCCATCATTTCCTACCCCTAATCCCAACTCAAAATATTTAATTAAGATTAAATATTAATCCTCATGTTTATTAAAAGAGTTTTAATAAATATCTCCTCAACCCAAACCCTTGAAATAAATAAAACTTTATCTATTTCCTAAAATCTAATTTATCCTCATCCTAAGAAGTTCTAGACTCTTCTAGAAAGTCTTCATCCTCATCCTAGGAAATTCTAGACTATTCTAGAAAGTCTTTATCCTCATCCAAAGTCTAGAATCTTCTAGAAGATGTCTTTAAACCTAATCCTAATCCCCTCCCAACCTTGTCACATTCCCTAAACATGGGTTAAGACTTACTAACCCAAGACAAAGTTAACAAATATCTCCTCCTTCACCCACCCTCATTATATGCCATCCACTTGCCTATCCCTAAGCTAATCCTAAACCATCCTAATCCATCCTCTAATCATTTGCACAATCCTAAGCAAGCTTAAAACCCTCCTAATCAAGCCCAAGTCAAAATTTCTCTCATCTCCCTCAAAATATCTCAACCATAAAACTTTATGAAGCCCATTAGGCCATAAATGACTCTTCCAAGCCCTTTTATTGCTCTTACAAGCCATTATGAGGGTCTTTATGAAGATTCTATCCTTTGAGCCTCCTTTGCTGACTCATCCTTCCCCTTTCCTCCATCCTCTCACCATGTGACATGTGTCACTCCTTGATTGGCTATAAGAAAGCACAATCCATGTGCTCTCCTCTCATGCAATCTAAGCCCTCCATGAGCTTTTTCTCATCCTTGCATCTTAGCCCTCAATCCCTCAAGCCTCTTGCCTATAAATTGGATCTTTCCCCTTTGCAAAATAACACAATCCATGAAGTAAAGTCATAATGCCATTTTAAGAAGCCATTTTACATCAAAACCAGACACTCACACCCAAATTCCAACTCCATTTGAAGCCCTTTTTGAATCATAAGCTTCAGCATACATCCTATCTATTTAGACAAAGCCACTCAGCAAGAGAGCTTCTCATTGAGAGAGTCCATTAATGGTTCATATTCTCAATTGAGAGTTCATCTTATTCTATCTTGAAGTTTATGAATTTTTTTTAGTTTGTAGAAGCTTTATTTAAATTTGGTTTCTATTAGCATACTAACATTGCTCATATACAATTATGAATGATGGAAACTTAAAAGAGTTGACTAAATTTTATAATGGTTATGATCCTAATCAAAAGAAAAATATGGACATACATGTTATTAAGTACATGGTAAATTTTAGAACATCTTTATTAGTCTTCACAATACATTACTAGATGAAATGCATGAAATATTGGATAATTCAAGGCTTAGAAGAGTTGAAGAAGAAAAGAAGCTTAGAGAGATTTTTATTCATAAATGTTGTGTGATTAAAAGTGATGACTAGTTGGAGAGAATTAAGAAGAAATTGATTCCACTTCTCAGAGATAAGATAGAGAAATAAGGTTAATGAGATGACTTTATGAAGAAGTCAAGGAGGAGACTCAGAAAGTAGTCTATCAAGTTTTGAGTGAGCCTAGTATGTTACAACTTATATTAGCAGTAGAAGAATGACCACAAAATGACATTGTGATAAATGCAAAGAATAAAACTATCCTTAAAGAGCAGTTGGAAAAAACTATCTTGAATTAAATTGAGCAACAAGATGATAGCATAAAAATTTAAGGAATGAAAATAATAGTTGATGATACTAAAGATCCATTTGGGAAATAATTGGACATCAATGTTGGTAATTTAGTAAGTGACAATGATGAGGATTGTTCTAGTGATGAATCTAAACATCAAATACTTTCAAGTCCTAATCAAAGTCATTTCTAAAAAGAGAAACACAAAATCCCACACCATTGACTTGGTCACACCTAAGTATTAAAGCATTAGTATTTAATTGTCAGAGCATAGAATCTAGTTTGCAATGATGATGTCAAAATGATGCACACCAATTTACATGAGTTATTGATTCATTAGTGCAACCCTAGGAACAAGTTAAACACAAGATAAGGGAGGATAAATTAGAGAAAAAGGAAAAGGACAAGGATGTAAATGATTATAGAGAAAGAAGGCTAGGCCAATATAGATACATTCAATTAGTGAAGACTCCTATAATGGAAGTTGGTGAGAACACTCCTAGCACCTCTCAATCACCATTTTAAAAATGATTGGAAACCATGGATAGAAATGCACCCATGTTTAAGAAAAATGATATGGATTTGTAAAATCTATTTGAATTTCTAGCCTAGTCCATTAACAGAATTATAGAGAAGAAAAAATTAAGCAAGAGAGCATAAAGCCCATTAGAAAAAGTGACAGACAAACTTCAGAGTACTATTCCAATGCAATTAATTGAGTAAGAAGTGGAGAGGATAAATTAAAAAGTAATTGAAGCCTTCAATAATCATTTTTCTAAACTTATAAAGATAATAAATCTAAGAGTGCATGCAAAACATGATGCCAAACTATTTAGCATCTGGTCTATGCAAATATTAGAAATGACTTGTTTCTTCTACAAATTTTTATTAAGTAGTAAAGAAGATGTGTTGATGAGGGTAAATATTTGTATGGAAAATATCCATTAGAAAATTAATTCACCAAAGCCATCACCAAATCAATTAGTAAAAAGAAATTTGGTGTAGAGAAGATGATAGCTAAGTTGAAGAACCTAAGTGCTAAAAACACAAAGATGGTGCAGAACATTAGTAATGCACATGATGAACTAAGCCAAATTGAGCTTAACAAAGAAAGAAATTTGAAGAGATTCTCCTTGAAAAGAGAACACTTAAGTTTAAATATTTATTTATTTGACAAATGCTTAAACACAAAAGAATCTTATATTTATTTTTCCTATATTCTAGATTTGAATGCAACATAGGTTACAACCTATGGATTTTGTGTACTTATGAGTATCACAGATATAGTTAGGGACTCTTGGGACAAAGAGTTTGATAACATATGGAATAAATTTTTGATTGCACGACATTATTGGGCACTCATCCAACATTAAAAATTAGAGGTAAACCTACAATTTTGTCTTGTATCTAAATTTTGACTCACATTTATCATTAATGTCAAAGGGAGAGTAATGGTATTAAAAAATTGTAAGTAAAACTATAAGTACTATGCATAGTCTAAAGATTGTAAAGGGAGCTATAAGTTAAGAACCAAGATAAAGGGGGAGTATGTCATTTGTATAGAAGATGGTATATTAATAAAAGATGATCCACATTTTGAATTTTTTTTGGCCATGTGAAGACATCATAAATTTTGAAAATTTTGTAATTTTTTCTTATTAAAGAGAAAATGGGTTTTGAAGGGACCCCTAAACCCATAAGAACAACATTATAGAAAGATATGCATATAGGCCCAAAACCTAGAGAGAGAGAAACATAGAAAAAAACCTTTTAAGGTGAAAAAAATGGATAGATAGTGTCAACCAACAAAATCCAATGACTGTACAAAAAATAGAACAAAACAAAAAACTACATCATTTTTTAGAGAAGAGTTATAGTCTCCTTTTCAATATCATCCATCCTATCAAATTAGAGGTGGTTGTTCTTTATCATTTTGTTCTCTACATCCTTAGGCTAAGAAGAAGCCTTCTTCTTTAGACTCTCTCTGGTTCTCTTACTAGGGCAAGCACTAGAATTAGTACCATCATCAAAATATTGCTCACCATTAATGACACTTTTATCTTTTCTTTCCAACAAGGCATATATATTTTTGAGATTAGTAAAAGAAGACTTAAGAACTTTGTGATTATGTAGGAGAATAGATCTCACCATTGTTTCATTTCGTTCAAGTCTCTCAATAACAACCTATAGTTTAGTATCAACTACACTATTAACCATATTTTTAATAAAACCCATATCATTAGTTTTCTCAATTCCTTCCTCAATAGCACTATTCAAGTTGTTAATTGTACCTTCCATGATCTTACTTTTACTATGCTGATACTTAATTTTCTTGACCATTGATCTGTCCATCATATAGGACTAAGTATATCTAGCTCTAGTAATCTCCAAAATACCCATGGTGGGATCATGTTCATCATTTTGATCATCTTCCTCCAACTACAATTCTAGGTTATCATTAGGTCATTGACTTGAACCATGTTGATTAATCCCACTTTTCTTGTTTTCACCCTAAGTCTAATCATCGACTCTATATTGGTACTGAGCATCTTCATTCTAATCCTCATCACCCATACGTTGGTAGTCATTATTCTGATACTTAGACTCATTTTTTTTCCTCTCCATATTGCTATCCTTTCTTTACTCATTTTCCTTATTATCTTTACTTATATTTTCCAAAATGGTACCCACTTCCTTGTCCTTTGGCATCTACATAATTAGTTTTACTTTGAAAATCCTCAATATCATTAAACTCTTCATACTTTGAGTCCTCATCATAACTCTATTCCTTGGAAGCCTCACTATCTTTCTCAACATTATTATCCTCTCCAAAACTCTCCTCCTCTTCAATCTTAGATGCTCACATCTCCACTTTTGAGTAGAATTCTTTTTCTTTTTTGAACTTCTCCCTTGGGGTTCCCCATTCTTTCTCTTCTCATTATTCTTCTTTTGTTCAATGAAAACCCTAATTTAATTATCTTGACAATGTTTAGAAATTAGGAAAATAAGGTTCTCATGCAACTTAGACTTACAAGAATCCTTTCTTTGATCAATAATACTAGTTTGTAGAGAAAAAAATTAAGTAATAAGGGAAATATATCTTCACCTTATGCATGAAATGATTTTAAAAGAAAAAATGGAAATTTTGCACTCTCATATATCTGTCATCTAGGGTAAAATACTCTAGGTAAAAGTGCAAAGTTGTGTCACCTTTTAGGTCATATTCAAACATATGATCTAGACAAATTCATTCTAGCTAAGTTATATATGCTCTCACACTTACCTAATTGAAAATGTTCACTAAATGCATGTTTTATACTAGTTTGTATCCAATTACTAAAGAAATAAAA
Source organism: Cupressus sempervirens (assembly GCA_028749045.1). Lineage (NCBI taxonomy): Eukaryota > Viridiplantae > Streptophyta > Pinopsida > Cupressales > Cupressaceae > Cupressus > Cupressus sempervirens. The sequence goes on along the minus strand of CM053785.1, from coordinate 413,484,432 downwards.
TTATTTCAAATAACTAATGTTTCCGTAACTATTTTTATTTTTTATATATTTTTTTTAATATCATATAAACACCATTTTATAGATCTCAAAGTCAAGAATATTCTCATATAGAGTTTATAGTATTTTAATTAGATATAGTATTTTGTAACTAAAAAATTCTACAAGCACATTTTTTAACACTTGAAAAGATGATGATTTTGAGAAGGAGAAAAATATTAAAGGATATCAAAAAAAAAAGTTAAAAATTATATGACTTTCTAGAGGAGAGAGTCCTAATCTAGGATGTATACTTTTTCTTCTACTTTACCAATTTTATGTCATTGAAGGTGAACAGTTATACTTTTGTTATCATTTTCCTTTACAAAAGGGTGACATAGGTTTGTTCTTTTACCCCTCCATAATTACCTTTAATATTTTGATCCAAAAATGTTTTATTTTCTCCATATCATAAAACCTCAATTTTCCCTTCCCTTTGACTTTGTCTTTCATTAACTTAGCTCTCTCAAATAGTTTCTTTGGAGAAATTTCAACTACATTTTTGGAGGTTTTGAGGTCTTTCTTGTAATATCTCATACTCGTATTTGGAAGACCCATAACTTTGGAAATGAGGTCAATAGTAATCTCCACCCTTTTGCCACAAATTATCATAGATCTATCTCTCAAATTTTCAAAAAACTTCTCAGGAATCCCATTGTCAACACCATGTAATATTTCCAAATAGTTGGATACACCTCGCTTCTTCAATTTATGCTAAACTTCTTTATTGTTCTTCCATATGCAAATCCTAGGTTTCTCTTTGTTTAGATCTCCACCCATGGTACCTCCTTCACTCAAAATTTTATCTCTGCTAGTGCTTATTAGAAATAAGGCTAGGAAGAATAACCATAAAAAGTTCTAAGATAAACATGAAAAGAATGAGTACTATACAAGCGAGCTCAAAATGACATTATAATAATTGCCTTTTGTACTAAAATTATTTTTCAATCATATTTTAGAATAACCCTACTCTTAGGGTGACACAATCATAATTAATTAAATCTATTAATTGATCTCCCATATCTCTTGCACCTTCCCAAAAAATTGCATTACCATTTTTGGTACCAAATGTTATTAATCTCTATATACTCATATGATATTTCCAAAGTTTTGAAATGTTTTGATATACTTATAATTTTATCAAATAGATGACTAATAGAATTTGTGGCTTTGGTTATCCCTATAGTAAAGTTAACAATATTATTGAAGTTATCCACTAACCAAATATTTTGAAAACCCTTCTCTTTTGAAAGAGTGATAGCATAAAGAGATGTCATTGGTTTTGATATGTGACTAGTTTGCACAGCTAATGAGTAGGTAAAAATGCCTAGAAAAATTCCAAAATTATTTATGATGACTCCACTACATCCAACTTTTCTAGGATTAACTTTAGCCACACTGTACAGAATTAACCTTAAGCCACCCCTTACACAGAGTAGTTTAAAACATATTCTCTATCTTTTGATCTTTCTTGTTCTTCAATCCAACCATATTCTAGCTAATGATAGTCTTCTTATGGTCATTGTTTATCTTTGGACTATTATGTATAAATTTTCATTTGCATTTCTTCTATTTTTTCTCCAACAATATGAGTCGAGTTTTTTTTATCTCTAAAAATATAATTATTTTGTTCTTTCAAAATGTTCCAAATAACATGTGGTGTTATAATATTCCAAAGACTTCTAGCTTCTAGATTCTTGAAGGGAGAGGACCATTGATCAAAGAAATCCTTTATATTGTTTTGAAATACCTAGGAGAGGTTAAGAAATTGAAAGATTCAATTCCAAAAATCTAATAGAAATATTTAAGCAACAAATGTTCAATAGATTCAACCTCTTGGTAGCATAAAAAACAATGATTAGGAATAACAAAAACTCTAATACCATGATTGTCTAGAGTGACAACTTCATTTTTTCAAAAGATCCATAAGAAAATTTTAATCTTAGGAGTTAAAATTTTACTCTATGCCTTAGACCCAAAGGGGGACTCAAAGTATTAGAAAACCATGTGAAAAATAGAGGAAGTAGAAAATATACTATTCGTGGTTAAATCCCACACAATTTTATCTTTAACATTTAATCTAATAAACTAAGTTTGTAGGATTGGATCAATGGGAGCAAGAATCAGACTGAAATCTTTTAGATAGACCCACTTTTTCATTCTCCAATAGTCCTAGATAAAATTTCCAAAGAAATTTTTACATATCTCTACCAGCTAACCAAAAATTCGGTATTCATCTAGATGAGTAAATCTAATCTAGCAGTTTTCCTAGAACCTAATCATTTTTTCATCACCTAAAATCCACCTTTTACCTTGATTAGATAAATATTTCCCTTTGAGAAAGCTATTCCAAATGCTAGATTCATTAATAGTGAATTTAGAGTTGAGAAAATCCTCAAGTTTAGGAGTTTCAAAGAGGTGTTTCTCTTTTGAACTTTGATTCCACTCTTTGTCAATCTCAAAGATTTTCTAGCACTATTTAGCTAATAGGGACTTTCTAATCAACCTAATATTTCTTAAACCCATAAACCTTCATTCTTATGTTGGCATAATTTTTCCTAGTAGACATGAGGAATCCTTTTTTTCACTCTAGAGCAATGAAACGTCTTCTAAATACTATCAATAATGTTACCAAATTTAGTCATGATAGAAAATAAATAAGGAGTGTAAACATGAATATTGTGGAAGGTGGCCTTTAGAAGTTAAAATTTACCAACTTGACTTAGCAAAGATCCTTTCCAACCCACAAATTTTTTATCGATTCTATCAATTATCGAGTTCCAAAATTAATCAAAGGGCTTCTCTCCAAGCAGACGACCAAGATAGTAGAACATAAAGACCCAATTTTTTAACCCAAGATATTTGGAAATTTTCTCTATATTTCCTTTAGACTATTGATAAAGAATAAACTACCTTTTTACCAATTAATGAGTTTACTAGTAGCTTTACTATAAGTACTAAGGATGATTTTAAGATTTTCAGCTTCCTTCACTATAGCATCTCCAAGCATTATCGTATCATCAAAAAAGTATTGATGAGAGAACATAAGATTAGCATAAGAAGGGATAAGCCCTTTTATTTTTGGTTCTTGAAAAAATGTTTTAGTGAATCTTTGTAAAGATTTAGACATAATAGATTTAAACAACACAAGTGAGATGGGGTCTCCATGTCTAATTCCTCTTGACAGTTTAATTTTTTTTGAAGATGATTCATTAACCATCATAACAATAGAGGAATTGGAAATGAGTTGAAAAACTAACTTAATGACTCTATGATTAAACCCAAAGGCTAAAATAATTCTTCAAAGAAAGGACTGGTCGACTCTTTCATAATCTTTAGAGAGATCCAATTTTTTAAGAGACTCTTTCTTACTCAATGACTGGAGGGAGTGAAAATTTTCATGAACCACTGAAATAGAGTCAATGATTTGTCTACCAGGCACAAATCTATTCTACTACCAGGAAATGATCTTAGGAAGAATAAATATATTTTTTCAAGTTAAAAACTTATAAATGATCTTAAATAAAGAATTACATAACCTCATAGGTTTGAAACAATCTAAAGAATTAGCTCCAAGGGTTGTATGGATCAAAGCCATAAAGATAGCATTAATTTCTTATAGAAGAGATTGAGATCCAAAGAATTCTTTAATGACATCTTGGACATCTTGAGAGTTCTAGAATCTTAGTATTTATGTAAAATAAATGGGAAACCCATTAGGACATAGAGATTTCTCCCCTTCAAAGGAGAAAATAGATTTTATAATTTCATCACTATGAGGAATTGCAGAATTTTTTTATTTTGCACACTTGACATTAATAAAGGGATAGAAGACAACAACTCATCTAGTTCCTACAACTTCATATTAGGATTTGTAGGAAGGAGATTGGAGAAGTGACCCACCATCTCAGTTTTTATATCTTCTTCTTTATCCACCATTCCATTTACCATTTGAATATGATTGATTTTGTTAGCTACTCTATGCTTAAGGGTAGTCATATGAAAAAATTAATATTTTTATCTCTTAGCACAAGACATATAACACTTGATCTTTGACAGCAAAAATATTCCTCCTTTGATATCACATCATGGTATTTGGCTAATAATTTGCTCATCCTAACAAAGATGATCATAATACCCAGTCAACTAAATTTGATCTTGAACCACCTTAAGATATTTTTTGATAATATCTTTATTCTCAAATATATTATTACTAAACACATTCTTGTTCCAATAATTTATCTTTTCTTTAACATTTCTTAACTTCTTAGCCACTCTCAAAAAGGTTGACCCTTCAATTTTGATATCCCACCACTTATAGACACACTTTTCAAAGTTAGGGTGATTAGACCACATTGTTTCAAATCTAAAAGGGGTTCTAGTTTTAGCTCTAGAAAGGATTTCAGCAATAAATGAAATAGGAAAATGATCAGATCCTATCCTAGAGAAAGAGGAAAGATTTGCAAGAATATTTTTGTAACCAATCCTGAGAGATTAGGGCTTTGTCTAGTTTGACTTGAATGAGATCGGTTCCATTTCTCCTATTTGACTACATATAAGTTCTTCCAATTCTAAGTACATTAGAGCTTGTCTATTAATAAAATTGATTAAATCAATTCTATTATTTGTTTGAGTAGCTAAACATAAAAAAACTCTACTTCATTTAAAGGAGTCTTAAGTCTCCCATGATGGGCCAACTACTTCTCTATCTTGGTTGAACACTTTCCTATGATGAAGATACTTCTGAGTCTCCCTTTTTGTTACATTTCTTTTCTTTTCCACTCCTACTTCTACTAATTGTATTCCATTTAGACCTAGAAAATTATTTAGAAATAATGTAGACCTCATCATTTCCTTTTTTAAACAAAGTCTCTTGAAGGCTTCTCGACTTCAAAACTGAATATGAAATAGTAACTATTAATGGGATATCTTTCTCTATGATTTTTGGTTGAGATAGATCTACTCATGTTCTAAAACCCCCCCATCCAAAATTTTCTTGTAGATTATTTCCTCTTCTTTGGATTTTTTATTTGCAAGCTTAGTGAGATTTGGTGGATTTAAAATGGAAGTATCACCTTAAGAATTTAGATTTAGATTCGTTATATTCAAACAGATATCATGACGAACTTGTACTTGAAGGCTCACAACAAGAATAAAGACTTCCAAACTAAATATAAAATAGTTTCTATTAATGGGATCTATTTCTTTATAATTTTTGGCTGAGATAGATCTACTCATCTTCCAAAACCCCACCATCAAAAATTTTCTTCTAGATTGTTTCCTCTTCTTTAGATTTACTATTTTTAGGCTAAGTGAAATTTTATGGATTTAAAATGGAAGTATCACCCTGAGAATTTAGATCTTTATTTGTTGTCTTCAAACATATATCATGAGGAACCTGTACTTGAAGGCACACAACAAGAACAAAGTCAATAGGAAGATCTAAAGTTGAACCCACTTGAATACCCTTTTTGGATACAATGTCCTTCGAGGTTTTCAATATTTCCTTTGTTTCCTTCTTTTTTTCTAAAAAAGAATCTTATAAGGACATTGCTTAGCCCATTTTCCATTTTCTTTGCATTTATAAAAACAAAAAGAAAATGACTCATATTCCAAAGGTTGTCTCCATTTTCCCAGCTTTGAGTCAATAGTGATATCAAGAGAAATTATAGTATTTTTATTTATGTTCACACACATTTTAGCATAGATAAATTTGGATCTTGAACCCATTATTGGTTCAATAGAAATAAATTTTGTAAAAGAATTAGCTAGTCCTTTGAAAATATCTTCATTCCAATATTTGTAAGGTAATCCTAAAAGTTTCATCCATAGTGGATCTGATTTAAAGAATGATTCATTAAGATTAAGCTAAGGATTCCATTTATACAACACTAAGGAAGCTTTCTCATCATCCATTTTCCCCCATGAATAATTTCACAGAGGTCATCAGCATTCAAGAAAATAAAAGAGAAAAACCCCTTAGCATTGCAACAATATCAACTTGACCTTCATCATTCCATTTTTTATTAACAAGAGATCTAATGACATCTATATTAGGAAGTTAGATATAGCATATTCACCTTTGGGGATATCTAAAATTTTGTCCACTCATGGAAAATAAAATTTACCAGTAGGTTTAATACCAAAAAGGGCAAACCAATTTTTCTAGTCTAGATCCACATACTACTATTAGAGGATCTAGAGGACCTTTAGAAACTTTAGATGAACAATCACTTACATGTGTATCTCAATTATCAGAAACCTTATCCCCTTCTACACTCACCTTAGTCTTGTCCCCACTTTGACCTACACAAAAGGATATTCTCAAAGATGCCCAACCTTTTGGCAAAGCCCAAGCAGAACAGCCATCAAATGTATTGACCTTTCATGCTAAAAAATTGCTGCTCTTCCCTTTTGGAGTGTCACTACTCATGATCCCTTCTATTAAACCTCCATTACTAACCTTCATTAGAAAATGTTTTCTTGAATTCATGGAAGCCCTTGCTTTGCTCATCCCTGCATATGATAATTTCTTGAGATGTTGAATGTTGGAATGATAGATCTTACATAAATTCCATCAATATCTTGAATGCATGAGTCCTTGATCTTCAATGGAGAGATAGCTTGAATTCCTTGAATTCTTTAAGAATGCTTTAGAACTAAAGACCTGCTATCCTTGTCTTGAACTTGTGAATGCAATATTTGTAATTTTCTTAGACAATATTTCCCATATATTTCCATCAATGGCAAAGGGGGAGATTTTTAGAAATTTCACTAATTATTAATGTTATTATTATTGAAATATATAGCCTACTTTGAGATGGAAGAAGCTAATATGAATTTTTATGGAAGAGGCTAATGTTGAAGTTTAAATTACAAAATTTTCTAGGTATAAAGGAAATTGTGAATAGGAAGAAACTTTGTTTGATGCACTTCACTATAGGCACATGAAGACATACACACTTAAGGGAAGGTAGTATGGATAGTGAATGAAATGAGTGAAAGAGAATTAAAGATAATATATTTTTGATATGAGTTGTCACAAATTTATCAATAATGGGTTCATAGGGCATAACAAAGTAAATAATATTATGATGATTTTTTGGCTAAGAAATTATTTTGCTTTGCCAAAATAATTACTTAACAAGGTTGGGATTACATCCTAGATATTAAATGACATGTGGAAAAAACTTGTTTGAAGATTTGGTAATATGCAAGGAAGCTCAAAGCCAACTAATGAAGAGTTTTGGTATAAATGCAACAAATTTGGCTTAAGAAAGTATGACATTGTATGATAATGATATAATGTTTATTTTGGCACTCTATATGATTTCTAAATATGAGGATTTGATGTTAGAAAGGAGAAGAGAAGTTAAAAGATATTAGTACTAGTCAAAGGTTTGTATATACATCTCACATTAACTTTGTATCATTATATACGTATGTTTGAGAAATCAGATCATCTTGCACTTTATATTGTAACAACAACTCCTAATAGGGTCGAGCTTTCAAACATAGCCAAGTCATCTAAAAAGGACATAAACACTATGAATATGTAATATACTCCTATCAAAATCAATATTTTTTACATGGTACTTTTGATTCCTAGATCATTTTGTGGGTACCATCCCTAATAGGATTTTCACTTGGCCAAGGTCTTTGTAGTTAGAAAATAATGGTGTTTTGAATTTAATTTTTTTTTAAAATTTTTAGTTTTCATTTTAATCATCTATGCAAGTTAAAAGATTTATAATGTTATCCAATGTTGGAAAAAAGTTTGTGGAACACTGATTCACCAAGCCCTCTCAGTATTCCCTATTTCTAACAATATTTATAAATCTCATTTAACTACTTCTATATTTTCACAAAACCAATCTCAATACAAATGCCATATTTGTGGTACATATTTCAAAAGGAAATAAAGTTAGTCTTTTGTCTTGAGGTTCTTTTGTGGCTTTGGCAACCAATTTTTGATATGAGTCCAAAGGCTTGAGGATACATCAAATTTATTATAGTGCAAGGTTCAAAGTACATCTATTATTAAGTAGAATATGTCGTGGATATTTTTTGGATAGTAGTAAAACCACCTTTAAATGATCTTATTGCTTTGGATTCACATGAAGTTAAGGGGGAAAGATTTGAAGGAATCACTCTTGGTGGAGCAAGATATTATTCAATCCCTCATCTATTAGGGAAAGACACTATTAGAGGATAGGATTTATGTTGCACCAAAAAGATTAACCTAAGATTGATCTCTAAATACTTGATATAACCACTATACTTATAAAAGACATAGAAATCTATTAAGCTATATTGAAAATTTATATGAGAGACACTATCCCACCATTAATAGATACTGCCAAGGATATATGGGATACACTCAATAGATTTTTTTATAGAAACTATCAAATTCATAAGATGATGCTCAATTAAAATTCCATATTACCAAGATGTTCAATGGTGATAGTGTGAACTCTTATTTGTTCAAGCTAACAAGAGTCAAATATGAGTTACTTTTTGCTGGGGAGATCATCATTTAAGATGAATTCATACATATAGAATTGGACAAATATTTCAAGTATTGATAAGTGTTTTTCAAGTTCATTGTTGGTAGAGATTGACCACATAATTGGGAAATACTTTGAGACTAGTTTGTTTGAGTGTAAATCTATGAAGCTTCTCATCAATGAGACAAAACAAAGAAGGATAAGATGAAGAAAATGTATTTCTTGCAAAAAAGGGTAAGAAGACTTATCTAATAAAGGGAAAATAAAATGTTCTTCTTGCAAGATTGGGAAGAAGAAAGGTTTGAGGAAGATAAAATATGTTTACTGCCATTAGATAGTCTACTATTCAACCTCATATTCAAAAAGAAATTAGACAAATAAGGATAATAAGAAGAATAAATTGATACTATAACCAAGGTTGATGTAGTGCCTACCCTAGTTTGCATTTCACTATGATGGATGTTCATATTTTACTTTGTTAATCCTTGGTGTATTTTCTATTAATTAGGTCTAATTAAAAGATTTTATAAATGACTTAATCAAATGGAAAATTAATATGATATTTTATTATTTAATTTTATTTAATTAATTCAAAAATTAATTAAATAAAAGAATTAAATTTGGAGATGAAAATTATAAGTTCAAAATTGGAATGCAATAATAATTATTTAACTTAATAATAATATGTTTAGTGTCCATTTTTAAATAAATGTTAAATATTATTATTATTTAAGTTAATGAATATTTTATTAAATTAAGTTTCCGAAAATAAATTTTAAAGTGGAAAATAAATTAATTTATTAAAAATGTCATGATTGCATGATAAGTGCATAAGATTTTAAAAAATTAATTTAATTAATTTTTTAAAAAAGGTTCAAGTAAATATTAAATGAAGTAATGTGAATTATGTTAATAATTATTCACCTAGAGGTATGCATACCCTTTTTTATGCATGAGTTGTCTATGACACGAGAGTTAGTGCACTGATTAAGCACATGGTGTCTACAACCTCGTTATTCTTATTTTGTTACCTAGAAGGTGGGATAAGGCTTGTGCTGAGTTGTCAATACTTATCTCTTTGTTCTTTCTAGACACATTCTAGATGCATCTTAGAGGCCTTTATATAGAGGCTCTCCTAGTGTATATGGACATCCTCATATGTTTCTACAAGCACTCCTAGTAGCTTGGAGGGTTCGGTTTTTGGAAGGACTTGGAAAGTTGGAGAAGGAAGGGATTTTCTACAGATTTCTAAAGAATCAATGTTTTTTTGTATGAGATTAAATAGCACGTATTATACTGAAATATATATATGTATAACTTCTATTTGTGCGAGATCTGGTTTGAGGTCAGCAAATATATGTTTCAATGCAATTTACATTGTAACACTGGCATTACTGTCAATGGGATTGATTGTTTTCATATTTGTTTTGGATAATTCCTTTTACGGAGATTTTTAAGAAAAAGAAAGAAAATTTTTGATGTTTATCAAGTTAAAATATGTTATCACTGTTAGTAGGTTAATTTATTTACTTGCCGATACATATTTCGGTCAGAAATTCACCCATGATTTGCACCCGAACTTTCTCACAGGGTAGTCATATCCGCATGTTGTAAATAGGATTATATTTAATTTCTATAGTTCTTTACATTTTGGGGAAATAAGGATTCTCTTTTGAAGCTCATTCTCTAGCTCTCGAACTCATACAACATTGAAAACTTGAGGTCTTATTAATTTATTGTATGTGGTTACTTTTAGTTGAGTAATCTTGAAATTCATAGGCTGTATCATACAGTAATAACCCAAGTCTGTACATAGTATTAATTTCTTTTAGTTTGGGATTTTATGTTAACACTTCATTCTGTTCTTAGTAGTGTACATTTAATGCGAACCAAAATTGGGCTATCAATAAACCAAAGCTAAGATTAGTTGCTGTTCTGATTGTGTGAATGGGTCCCAGAGTTCTTGTTCTCTGCAACAGCATTTTAACCATTTGTCTGTAGTCTGAGACAAACAACTGGGTGGCATACTTAAGTTGAAAGCTTCCAGATAGTGGTTGGCAGATTTTGCAGCCAGGAAACTACCTTAATAGCAAGGTAGAAGTCCAATCAGTATAGCCGATTAGAATTCACTCATCCACCAAAATGTACTACTGAAAACATGAAGAGCAAATACTTTATATTCAAACCCTCAAAACTACAATATCTTTTTATTAAAACCTATGTCACGTCTTTTGCTAAATAAGCCTATAGACGGTTCAATAGAGGAGATATTATTATATGTACATTCAGTATGAGATGCAATAAGAAAGATTATCCTGTAGCAACATTGCCAATTGTCGGCATCCATGCTCCCCCCCCCCCGGGTGCTAGCTCCTTACTATGAAGGAAGCTACCATAGATGTTCGACGTGGGTTGGAGAAGGCAATAACTCGGAACAAAACTTGATTTGGTGTCTTTGGCAATCCTCTGTTCTCCAAGACTTTATCCATCTTTGCTCGTCAATGATGACAATTCAAACTTGATCAGCAAAGCTATCAGCATGGAAATTGCAGCATACAATACAAACAGAGACGTTTTTCGATCACCCCCACATACAAATCTGTTTCTCTTAACCTTCATCTTGGCCCATGCAACCACTCTTCAGTCACCATGTTGCAGACGTGCACACTATCTGTAGCATCTCCATTGACCAGAAACTGCTGCCAAGAACTGGCACAGCAGAGCCCTAAGAGATGCAGACATGCCCTGTGGTGTGGGAAGTGCTTAAGGAGCCGCATGGCCTTCACATAAATGAGCCAGCGGACTTGACAGCTGCACAGCACCATTAAACCAAACCGCAGTGGTTTTAAATAAATCGTTGCCATATTTTATTGATACACGTTGTAAGTTTTAGAGTTCTATAACGATTTAGTAATTCTAAGTTTATTAATTGATTATGTTTAAATCATATATGTGTAAAGATTTATCAGTATTATGTATTGTTATATATATGTACATTCATTAATCAATGATACTATTTGATTTTATACTTAAATGTTAAGAATTGTTGTGTTAATTTCGAATTATCAATTTAATAATAATTTGCTAATTATAATTAAATTGAAGAGAGATACTACATTCTTTTCTTAAAATAGAAAATCTGATATTGCAGATGACTTGCTAATAGTCATTAACAGACTGTTACTAAATTATTAAAATGGGTATTATTGGTGAGATATAGTTGATTCTCTAATTTACCAAATTACCATTAATTGTTAATCCACTGGCAATCATAGAATTGTAATTGTTGATTAATTTAATTATTTGATAATTGTTAATCCACTGGCAATCATAGAATTGTAATTGTTGATTAATTTAATTATTTGATAGTAGTTGATTCTTAATAATTATTGAATTGGTAATATAAATGAATTAATAATAAATTATATTTATCATTTCAAACTCGATTGTTATCAACTATTATTATGTCAAAACAATAAATGGTTGGATCATGACATGAGTTAAAAAGGGAATTAAATTGCAAGGGAAGGTTAAATTAAGATTAGTTAATAAAAGAAGATGTATAATTAATTATTAACTAATTTAGACAAGTGGATTTTAAATGAGAGCAAAGTTAAAAGAGAAGAGTTCTTAATATAAATGTCTAATGGAATTATATAGTTATAGAAGTATTATTGAGTTTGACTTTTAAAAAGGTTGATGGTTACCTTGTTTAAAATTAATGAAGATTGTTTTAGACAAACAATCATCCTTGGTGTGCTTATGGAAATTATAAATTAAGTAATCGAAAGTTGATGAGTATTTATAATAATGACTTGTTCAATGGAGATGGTTTTGGTTGCTGGTTAAGAACCAAAGGATATTGTGACTTACTTTGGGATGCATTTTGGTTGCTCATTGAGAACCAATGCATATTGTGATTTATTTGAGATACTTTATGGTTACTTGTGGAGGACTGATGGATATTATGATTAATCAGGGATACCTTCAGTTGCCTATGGAGAATTGCTAAGAACATGATTATCAATTGATGTTGTTGATGGTGGTTTGATGTTATTATTGTGATTAACTTCTTTTGATGCTTTCAGTTGCTCGTATAGAACTATAGTAGATAGTGTGGATTATCTTTTGATACTCTCCAGTTGTTTGTTTACGAATGAAGTGATTTATATGACTCTTGATTTGTGATTTCATAAGCACATACTAGAGGTTTTGTGAGATTTCTTTCATACTATTCATGTGGCTAGATGTCATGATATGTGTTGTGATTTAAATTAAAATTTATATTTTTGAGATTTACCTTGTGGAGCATTGATGTGTACTTGTATGGAAGTGTCAAGTTGTTTTTTAGGTTGCTTGTTAAGGAACCGAGTTTGATTATGATGAATGTTTTGGTATGGGACACAACTGTGATTTATGTTCTTAATGGAGGTTGTCTAGGTACATGTCTTTGGGAGTGGCTTGCAGTAGGGGTCCGGGGCCCAAAGTGGTCAGTACTAGGTAACCTATTGCAAGTTATGTAATAAGTGATAATTTAGTAATTAATAATTTTGGGGAAACACACTAAAAAGATAAGTTAGAGATATTCAACCCACCCATACCTTGAATGCTTTTATAGACTAAGGATGATTGCCTCGTCTTCATGAGAGGGCTTTCTGGTTCCACATGTGCCAAGTTGAGGGTCCAGGGTTCAGAGTAACCAGTCCAAGGTAACTCAACGCTTGAGGGTCTGGGGTCTATTGAGGGACCAATCCAGGGTAACTCAAGTAGCCATGTGATGACACTCCCTAGAATGTAGCCTAATTCTCCTTCGAAGAGTTTGTGTGTACCTCTAATGGTGCACTTATTGTTGAATGTGCGTATTGTGATTATTGATTTTCATCGATGATGATTGGCAATTTTTGGATGATGTACTCTTGACATTTGGATTTTGACTTGAGTTTATCTCCTTCAACACATTCTTCATTGGCATTTACCTTCCTTCTATTCTTGGATCATTATGATGGATGTTATATCTTATGTTAGATGTTATTTGCTAACATGATTCTTTATATTGATGATTAGCAAGTGATAGACAATGCTATTTACTTATAGAATCATCTTATGCTTTATTTTGTATGAATAGATTTCTTATGCATATGTTGTAGCATGTTAGATTTCTTTCAACATATGATGTAGTATTTTTTAGGAGCAACATTCCTACTATGTTAATACCGACGATCTCTTTGGTGATTTGGAATGTTATGCGCAGAGGGATAGCTATGGCCCATGATGGTCTAATGATACTATTGACAGTTGGGAGGAACCACGCACTTAGATTAATTGTGTTTTATGATGGATGGTTATCTTTTACGATGCTAGTTATATCCTTAGTGATGAATGGATGTATCGTGTATGTTATTAGTTTCATTACTTGAATGTACTTGTATCATGGATTTAATAAGGTTGATGAATCATTATCTTTGCATTTTTATATCCTTTTGAGCCGTTCATACCATGTGACATGTTCAGTAGATGATTGAGCATTCAGAATTGATTTGCCAAGATGCATTCAAAACAAATGTATATTGTGGACATTAGACTTTTTAACTATTCTTTCATGAGGATGTGGTAGTTGTTAGATGTAGTGCTAATTAGATTAATGTGACTCAATGTTTAGGGATCCTTAAGGAATGTAACCTGTTATGTATGCTTTAGTTGAATGTATATTATTGCTTTCGCTACTATGTGTTGAGGTGTATGATGTTATCATTCATGTTTCAAAAAAAAAAAAAAAATTGGAAAATTTAGTAGAAATTTAGGTTGATTCTATTGGGTCCCTTGGCAGGGCATTACAGTTCACGAGTTTTCATCATGTATGCTCCATTGTCAAATTGCCAAATCCTATTGGCAAGTGATCTTGACAGACAAGTAATGAGTGAAAATATTTTAAGGCTACTAGAGATTGTTTCATGAAGTTAGAGGAGAAGAAGTTTGATTTCTATAACGAGCTTGAAGAAAATACCTAATACCATGCAATTTGTGGTGTGACTATCAAGTTTTAGAGGTAGTCTTGGAAACCATTATTAAAAAAGGATTTGATTTATGTCCCTAACATGATAAATAATTTAATATTTTTTTCTACATTACAAGACAAGGGTTACATTCTAACCTTTAAAAGGAGAAAAGTCAAAAATTCATCCCAAGGATTGCAAAGTCACAAAAATTATTGGACTTAAGAATGATTATTATTTTTATTTATCATTTGAGCCAACACTTGTATTCTTAAGAATTTTTACATGGAAAAGATAGTTGTGATGGCTCTACCTAAGATGAAGACAAATAAAGATGAGGTGTGCAAGGGTTGTTCTCTTGGGAGATATTAAAAGACCAATTTCCCAAGTACATTAGTAGATATGAAGATATTTTGGATCTCATACACTCAGATGTTTGTGGGCCTATAATATGGTAATTAAATGAGTATGAGCACTATGTTACTTTTATTGATGATCTCTCCAAGAAGATGTGGATACAAATTTTGAAGATCAATGATAACGTCTTTAGTAGGTTGAAACAGTTGAGCTCTCTTGTGGACAACTTGATAGGGAAAAAATATCAAGATATTGAAATGTGATAACGCAAGAAAGTATACTTCAAATGTACACAAATATTTTTGTGTTTAGGAAGATATCAAGAAAGAGGGATATGTACATACAATCATAAAAAATAAGGTTTCTACTTCTAGAAAGATACGGCTTCCAACCAAAAAATTGGGACTATAGTTGGAGTATCTAAGGCCATTCTTCATGATTTAGCATTATCTTAGTTCCTATGGGGAGAATCTTGCAATACAGTAGTGCATTTATAGAATACGAGCACTTACAAAGTTTTGGAAAAGTGACTCTTGAAGTAACCTATTTATTGGTAAGTATCCAGATTTGGGGCACATTCAAATCTTTGAATGCCTTGTATATCTTAACATTCCTATGGAGAAAAGAAAAAATTTAGAAATAATTGTAGAGAAGGGTATCGTTGTTTCATATAGTGTAACTCGTAAGCCTTATCTAGTTTGCATTATCCTTCTCTCATAAAAATACTTGTTCCTAGAGATGTAAATTTTGAGAAGGAGATGGTTCTTAGAATCCTATTACCATGAAGAACCATGAGGAGAAATCATCCATAATTGAGGTAGAAAAAATTCCTCAAACATAAGTCGTAGAAGATGGAAAGTAGGGAAAGCTAGATGAATATGATGATAAAGAGGAACAAATAAATCCTTAGCCTACTATATGTATGTGTATCAATATATCTTGAACTTCTCTCTATATATTATATAATATATATGTTAGTATATAATTAGTGTCTAATTTGTTAGTTATTTAATTTTCAATCACAATTTAACGAACTATCTTAATGAAATAATATATTAAAAATGAGTGACATTATTCTTAAAAATGTCATCATTATTTCATTCTCCTCTATACTTACTCTAATTAATTTGTCCCTCTTTAAGAGTATCATTTTGTTTTAGTGATATTATTAAGTGAAAAGGGATATAAATTATTCCTATCAATTCTAATTATATACACATTTGAATCCAACTTAGTAGCAATAAACATTATTGAGTGTCAAAATCTAACGAGATCCAAGAATATAATATTTAAATGCAATTTCTTTATCTACACGTCAAAATAAAATTCTCAAGTATGTTATGTAGTTTATAAAATATGATAAAAGAATATTAGGTATTTATCTTTGAATAAATTTTATGCTAGTTGTTTTTAAATTGAGCTATTCATTACTACATTACCATTTCAAGACCATTAACAACACAATAACAACAAAATATTATTAGCAATGTACTCAGAAAAAAACATCAAAAACATAGTATTCCTAATAGTAATCACTACCTAGATATAAGCATACATATACACATAACAATTGGTGGCATGAATAAGATGACTAGTGCAAAGAATAATCCACCCATAATTTAAAAAGTATGTATTAGATTGTATACTATTTTCCCATAGCCAAAAACTAACTACAGATCTACCATTACATCTACTATATTAATTAAACCCAAATATTCAATAGTCTCTAAGGTCTAATGACCTATATATAGAAGTACATGTATATATAAAAGTACACACTAGACATAACCAATAGAAAAGTTTTATGAGAAGAATAAATAAAAATACATGGTTTAAGTATTGGCCTTCTCTTTTTGTTTCTTGATCAATAGGATCTTGGCCCAGTCATCCACCAAGAATTCATAAAATTTGGAAGACTCATTTCCCCCAAGGTTGTTCTCCTCATTCTCCTATTGTAATAGGTGAAGAGTGATGAAGACAACATGAGTGACCTTGAGGCATAACTTGGATAGAGTGGTGAAGGTTTTATCCAAGGCATTGAATTATTCCTTAAGGGCCATAAATTTGTGCTTGATGTCTTTGACACTACTAACCAACTCCTAAATTTTACCCTCACAGTTATTCTTCTTAGCCAATGAAGCTTTAACCTAAAAATGCATGGGGTTAGTAGATATAATCTTTTAATGTTCTTGTCAACACACATATGGAAATTTTCTATCATAGATGAGTCATCTTTTTACTTTCCTAGGGCAGGGACCACTCCATAGGTAAAATCCACCATGTTCATAGTGAAGCTAGACAACACATAGGTTTTGCCTTAGATACCTTCTTTTTTTCTATTCCTAATCTCCTCCAAGGCTGAATTGGTCTCTTTAGTCCCCATTCCTTCTAACTCATTACCCTTCCCAATTTCCTTCTTCATTTTTCCCCTTTTGTATCACTAGTCTTAAACTACATTTTCTCATTAATATCCCATTTCCTATAGGATTTTTTTTTCATTCTAGTACTTCTTTTTTCATGTCTACTAGACTGTCTCCTACCCCCTTCATTTTCTTTATTTGAATTAATCAAGTTAATTTTATGCCATTTATTTTCAAAAGAGTATCTTATAATCAATCTACAAGTGTTTCAAATAGAGTAGTTAATTATCTCTTTAACAATAAATAAATTGGTTAGTAATATTTGTAAATGAAGATTCATGTCTAATTTGATGATAAGATGTTTTCTTTTCAAATATATTTGAATTAATTTTTGAATGAACACATCACAATTAAAGAAATGAATAACAGGTGTCATATACTGGTGTGCACTTTCTATTATTGTTAATTATTTCAATAAATATATAATTTCAACATTGATATCATCAATTATAGAAGATACAATATTTATCTCATAGATATTACCTAAAATAGTCAAACCCAAATTAATATAATGAATTTATAAGAAAAGACTATTAAATTTACAATACTTATACTAAATTCCAATGAACCAAATTATAACCAAAGAAAATTAAAATATAAAAATTTAAGAAGAATAACTAAACCATACCAATCACAAATTTCCAATCAAATAGTTAATGTGATAGAGTTAGTGAAATGTTAGAAAGATGCAAATTGATATGTCATAATTTGGTGTTAACTTTATAAAAAAATCCAATAATAAGAAAGAAAAGAGTAAGTCAAATTATCTTTCATAGAGGTAAATCTAAAGTAATGATTAAAGAAACATACTTTATCAAATTATTTATTTAAGATAATTTTTTTTTTTAAAAATACTAATATCAATATATTTTATGTTCATATTTTCAATTAAATCATGTTAGATTAGTTTCCTTTAATAAGACCTAGACATTAGATTCATAGTTTTTTTTTGAGTTTAAACTCTATTACACCTCTACACAATGTAAAAACAAGATTCATAAATGTCTTATATTTTTCCATTGAAATTTATAATGGAACAAAATAAAATTAAAAAATTTTAGAATTACAAATGGGAAACATATACTTCCGAGAAGGAGTGTGGTAGGAGGGGCGGTCAATTAGAAGTTCAAAACTTCAACAATTAAAACTTTCACCATTCATTGGATGCATTCAATAAATGAACTAAAATAAAATGTAAAGAAAATGCATCTAAAACATGTAAGGAAGCATACACACTTGACACTGGATATGATCACACAGAAACCCTCCAAATGAGAAGGTAAAATTGGGGTGGGGATGACACCCACAAATCTTTACTCTTGTAGTAATAAAGTGTACCCAATTAAGGTTACAATAAGTTGACCATGAAACATGATCTAACCTATGAAATGCCTTCACTATTAAAGGATTTTGAAACCCTATTAGAAGCATGCTTGGTTAAAGGATTTTAGAACATTCACTTGGAATGTCACCCTATTAAAGGATTTTCTTCAGCCTGTTAGGAGTACTCTACCTAGGAGATTTAGCCAAAATCACTTGTTTAGGATGTTTCAGCATAGATCTTGTGATTTCCTATGATTTCCTGATTGAAGATCAAATCAGCACATGTCCTTCTTGATCCTCTCTAATTTGATAAAACAATGTTGTGTCCTTCCATTCTTTATTCTCCTCTAATTGATTGTACAACTCACTCTCAATGCTAAGTTAGCTTGAATGCTCAGTTTGACCATTCACCCCTTATCACCTTCCTGCAACTTGTTATCTTTTCTCTTCACACACATATAAACTTTTGGGCTTCATCTTCCTTATAAAGGCCTTGGTGGCTTTGGCTTAGGTATGAATCTATGGCTGAGATTCATCCATATTACCAGTTAACCCTTCCTATTTTCTAATTGGCTAGATACAATTTCTTAGGGAATCCAAATAGATTCATCCATGTCTTTAAAAGATTGAGATCTATCCATAAGTCACCATAAAAATGGTTTACATAGTAATTTACGCTATTACAAACAAATATGTCCAATTTTTGTTACTCGACAGTTGAAGTTACTGATGCTCGACACATACTATAATTCTATTTCTAGCTTGCCACTTGAATTTCTCGGCATCAACTATTTACTCAGCACTTGAATCACTCACAATGGTTTATCTACTTGGCACTTGAGTGACTCAACACATGAGGGACTCGACACTCATTGCTACTCGACATAGTCTATGTTTATACTCAACATGTATAACTAGTTCGGCATGAACTAAGTAAATAACTTAAGTGTGTTGACACTCAATTTTCAAAACCAATCTGAGATCAATAATCTCCACCTTTGACATGAGTGTAAAAAAAAACTTAACTCTACATAATAAATCTAATCTCTTTGAGTATTACATATTTACAACTTGGCACATATATACAAAATTTTGAAAGTTTTCAAAATTCTACAGTAACCTATATATCTCAAAATTTGTAACTCCCCTTGAGTTAATGTGCCTATTGTGTATCCAAAATATGTTCTCCATTTTGAGTAGATTTGTTTCTATTGATACTCTTTAAACTTCAATGTGTTGTATCTAATATGCTCTGTTTCCCATTTTTTTGTTTAGAGTTATCTCTTCCTTTGTTTATTCTGTTTGCTCGCCCTTTCATGATTCTCTCCTTGTTTCATCTAATCCTTTTATTATCTCTTTTTCTTATCCCTTTTTTTTTCTTACTCTCTCTTTGTATCATCTCCTCGATATTTTTTTTAAAATTATTTTTATTCTCCTCCTCTGATGTATCTGATTCTTTATCTCCCCCTTGGCAGCTCCCTTTCTAGGTTTTATCTACCAATTTTTGACACTTATGTCAAATGGGCTATATACTTAGAGTATATTTGTCCAAAAATGTTTTATGGACTTCCAAATTAGTATTTTCAAAGTTGCATCCCAATTTTTGCATGCAAAATCTAGTGACTTGAGTTGGATTGCCACCTCAGCTACTAGGTGAACTAGTACATCTAATGTTAAAAGATCAGGGTCTTTCTTCAACAATGTTTTTGCATATCCTAGCTCTTTATTTAGTATTTCCATATGTGGGGTGAGGGAGGCTTGAATTTTTGTCAACTTGGCTCTTATACTAGCCTCTTATGCTATTAACACAACTAGTTGACTCTATGATTGAAGCAATGCATGAAAATACTTCTTACTCTGAGCTAGGTTTTTAGGTAGTTGCATACCTAATATATTGAGATTTCTCTCCAAACATAGAATTCTATGTCTTGTTTCTTGAGTGAAGAGTGTCAGATCACACAATTTGGTATCCAATGAGAAAATATTCTCAAGTACCTTCTTCACTTCCTCAATTTTAGTTACTAACACAACTTGTGTAAGTTTTATCTCACTAGATATCTTCTCATTTACTTTTCCTTGAAATATCTTCTCTAACCACTCAAGAAGTTTTTCATTTGTGTCAGTATCTTCATCATTAACCTTTTCAACAATTTTTGACAATTGTTCCAATAGAGGCTTTGTTTCATGAAGTGTAGGTAAGATGAATGCATCTAAGAAGATTTCCTTAATGTCTTGTAATGCTTTCTTTTGCCTAAATTTCATTCTAAGAACTTCTTGGTGCTTCTTCTTTTCCAAAGTTTCTTGTAATATTCCTATTTCCTCTATAGTCATAGTATCATAATCACAATTAGGGGATACATCACCATAGTGAGTTACCTTGTCAACTTTTGTAGAGTTGGAGCCTCATGCAAAAATTTGTAATGGTATAGCTTTTGTGCTCGACTTCTAAAGGATTTTTCTAGGAGTGCCTAATGTTGGTAATGTTACCAATGCCTAGATGGCTTCTTGCTCCTTTTCTTTTTGTGTATCCTTTCTCTCTTTAGATCTTCTCTCATTAATCACAATGATTTGTGGTGCACCTTGTTCTTGTGCTTTAGGTAGAGATACATCTATCTATCCTATGTTGCCTTTGTACTTCTCTTCAATAGTAGCAACTTTGATATTGGTATCAACCTTATGAGATATGTATACTAATGTTTGAATTAAAGGTTGTACCTGAGTAGCCATAAGTATAGAGGGTGGTTCTTGTGTGTTCACCTTGTCCCTTATTATGTTAGCTACTACCTTTTGAAGATCATCTACACTAATTAATAGTGGATTTTCACAGTCTTGCCTGATGTGTAGATTGATCAAGAATCTTCTTTAGATCTTCTACAATCAAATGATTGATTTTTTGAATAGAGATATTAGGAACATCCTTAATAGTTACAATTTCTACAGGTATTCTAGTGTCATGAGGAGGGCTCATACTTGGTATTTGTGTGTCTTGCACACTTTATTCTTCTTTTTGTTCTTTAGCTATAGCCGTGTCATTAGTTTTCTTTTGTATCTCCTCCTCAATAGTGTTTTCTTTCTCTTTGCCATCCTCCTTGTCATCTCCTTCATCACCATTATTTCTTCCCTTAAAGGGATCCTCTTCTCCTTGTTTGATAGTTGTCAATCCATAAATTAGTTTCCACATTTGAGTGGATTTCTTCACAACCTATTCAATGTTATTTTGAAGTATACTAAATGCCCCATATTTTGGTGTAAACCTTCCACCATATTTCTTATTTTCTTTGACAATTAGCCTTTTGTCATCTCTAGTATTACTTGGGCTAATGTGGATTCTCTAATTTATTTCTCCAGGTTTAAATAGTAATGCCATTTATTTTCAATGATAGTGTACAATTCCCTTGGCATAATATCATCTAATTTAAGTGTCGTGTTCTTGAGTTTAGACATCATTGCATATATTGACTCTTCAATCAAATTTTGCTCTTCTCTACCAAGTTTTTCAATATTAATACTTTTCAAACCAATGAAATCTACATTATTCTTGACATTTTCACAATTTTTCTCAAGATCAAATTGTGTTGTATGACTTACCACTCCAAATTGGCTTGTATCCTCTGATTTTGTTCTCTCATCACTACTATCTAGTTTTGCAATGTGTTTTACTCTCTTTTTCTTTTGTATTGGGCCTTTTTGTTCTATACCCTTGTTATTTTCTTTGGCATTCTCCTTGGAATTTTGTGTAGTGGCCCTTGTACTTGCACTAGTTGTTGGTGTTGTTGGCTTTGTTGGGCTTGGATTAGTAACCTTCTTCACCTTTATCTTTGCCACAAGCTATGTTTTGGCCTTTCTCTTCTTTGGCTCAGCCTATACAGGTGCTTCCTTGGTTTCTTCTTCCTTGGCACCTTCTACCTCTTCTTCATCCTTATCTTCTCCCAATGCTTGGGTTAATGCAAGTGGTTCTTGAGCTTTCTCTTGATCTTCCTCTTCATCATCATCATCTTCTTCTTCTTCTTCTTCCTCTTCACCTGCTATTTCTCCAAATTTGGCCTTAAGCTTCTTTACCATCTTGTCTTTCTTTTTAAGTATGGAGGCAACCTTTAATTCTATCTCAACTTTGGATTTCATAATATCATAGTTTCCAAATATCTTTTCATTCTTATCAAATTCCTTTGCTAGGAGTGTTTTTATTGCTACAGATGCTTCAACAACATTTATTTCATTGCCTAAGGGTCTTAACCATCTTACCCTAGGTGTTGTAGCCTATATGTATGTGTAATAAATATCTACAAGAAAACATGTATCATTGTAATATTGTTCAACTAAAGAAATTGGTATCCTCGTCCTTTGGTTCATAGATTTCTTGAAGTCTTAAAAATAGCTGGTCATGACTATTTTAAAGTTCTCTCCCATTTACTTAATGTATTCATTAATCTATACAACCACTGATATGTTTGTCTTCCAACCAACTATACCAAAAGATGGAAAGTGTTCTGAACATAGAAAAATATGCACAAAAGTACTGATCAGAAACTAACATTGTGCACTCTTTGTTTTTCTCACTACTCAAAGATTTTCTATCAATTTTTGTAATTGAAGCTTGGCAAGATCATAGGTGTGATCCTTCTTTAAAATTTTATAGACAACATCTACTACAATGTAGGGTACATTTTTTAAGCTATTGGATTGATAAAATTTATCAAAAATTACCCTAATTGCAAAGTCAAGTAGTGGGTTTGTGATGGTATCAATTGTCATTTGGCATTTGTTCCATTTGGCTCCTGTGTTTTTCTCAATAACCTCCTTGGAGTCACTTCGTAGTGTCTTTGGCTGATTTAGAATTGGGTATCCAGTTACCCTATGAACTATTTTCTTTGAAATTTTGATCGGTCCACCCTCCAACCAAAAACATCCATCATATATTTTACTAAACACTATCTTGATCCATTCTGTTTTGAACACCATGGGGAAGTCTAAGGCATAGGTCAAAACCTTCCTCTCGACAATGTTAAATTCTTCATTCAAAACATCATTTTCACACAACCTATCATAGCCTTGCCTTATTTCCATATCACCTATTCCTCCTACCTTGCAGTTATAGCATTTTCTAACATCTTGGACCATTACAACTTTAGGTGGAATCATGGATAATGCACCTGACAAGTCTTGTTTGTAAGCTATGTCTAGGATACCCTTGAAATTTGGTTGCTTGACCTCATTATTGACTAGTTGGACATATAAAACTTCTTTCTCTTTCACATTCTTTAAACTGGAAGCCATTTCATAAAACTAGGGTTTACACAAATTTCAAACTGTATAGCTTAGCTAATGAAGAATACCTCAAAAAATTGATGAATTGGTGTCAAATCATTGCTATGATCTTTTGCAAATGCTTTGAAATTTATTTTTATTTTCTTTAAGCTCCACTTTCTCTTGCTTGAATTCATTTGGACAAAAAATGAGTGAAAATTGACCATATGCCCTTCAAAACTTCACATTTAATGCATAATGCTTGTACAACTATAAACTCAACATCAATGTAATTTATGTTCCACTCAGTAGCTAGAGAGATTTCCCTCACTTAGTAGCTACTATGGACTTGGTACTAATTGATTTAGCTTGGCAACTTGACACTTACTAGTATTTTACTCTACATTCATTGAAAACTTTTCATGCTTGGAAGTAACATGAAAACTTGATGATTTAACCTTGAACTTCATAGTATCTTGCATATTTGTTCATGCTAATGTAGTCCTTTTAGTACTAAATTTTTTTGAAACTGATCTATGATGTAATATTTGAATATTAGTCCCTCATGCCTCTTATTTACTTAGTTTGATTATGTGTGACCACTTGACCTATTAGGTGAAGTGATCCCTACATTTGATGTACTGCAATCCTCTCTCTTTTTCCATGTTTTATTCATCTCTCATCTTGTGTGTTCAACATCTAACTTGCCTTTTCCTTTGTTGAATTTAGAATTAGGTGCCTTTGTCCTAGTTGGACATTACTTATGGATGTGACCAATCTTCTCACAACTGAAACATGTAGTTTGACTTAAGCATCTATTGTACTTACCTTTGAAGTGCGTTCTAATGCAATTCACAAGAATATATCCATATTCTTGACAATAATGATAGCTTTATCTTGTGTTGTGATCCCAATTGTAGAAATATCCATTGTTACTTGCCTTTATTTGTCTGTTTGATGTCCACATGGATTTGGATCTACATTCAAAAGTTCTATGTCTATACTTCTAATTGTTATAGCAATATCCTTTAAATCTTGGTGCATGCATGGTTTTGGTTCTGCATTCATGTGCCTAATGGCCTTGTTTGTTGCACTTATGATAGTGAGTCAATTTTTGTGGCTTGACATGTTGATTCTTGCTCCTACACACATTAGCAGTATGTCCCTTCTTACCACAATAATGACAAGAAAGTTTTGAGTTCTTACCTTTGATGTTTCTTTCTTCATCAGCCTTTGATGATTCTCCTTCTTCATTGCTTCTGTAGCCTAATCCTATAGTATCATTATTGGATCTAGGAGATTTGAGTAATTTCTCAAAGTACTTGATGGCTTTATTTGGCTTGTTAAAAGTTTCAACAATCTCTCTTTCACTTTTAAGGTCATTTTGTAGTTGTTCATTATGTAACTTCAATGTGGTTATCTCAATGGCTTTGACATTCAACTATGATAAGCATTCATCATCTGACTTAGGGTGTCCAATTGCATGTTTGAGATCCTAGTTAGCTATGTTGATTTCTCTTCTAGTCTATTTGCTAGATTCCTCTTGTCTTCTTTAATCATGACCTTATCTTCTATGGCTCTCTTCTATTGTTCAGTTACCTCACATATCATTATGGTTTTGGATTCTTGTTGTATCTTGAGGTTTCTAATTTCCTCAGCTTGTACTCTATTCTTTTCCATTAGATCTGCAATTGCTACATCAAATTCATTAGAGTCTCCATTAGCAAATAGCTTGGTGGCGTTGATCTCTTTATATTGTGTGTCATTCTCTGTAATGGAAATCTCTTTTCTTCTCTTCAAGGATTTCCTTAACTCCTCTCTAGCCTCACCCGGTGAATGTAGAATGAGCTATATCTCGATTCCCTAATTCTCAATAATATTTCCTAGTTTATAGATCTCCATTTCAACATCTTTCCTCTAAGTTGTAAGGCTTATCTAATTGAGAACTAGACTTTGATACCAATTGGTGGGATCACAAATGGGAAACATATACTTTTGACGAGGGAGGGGTGAATCAAAATTTCAAAGCTTTAGCAATTAAAACTTTTACCATTCATTGGATGCATTCAATATATGAACTAAAATAAAATGTAAAGAAAATGCATCTAAAACATGTAAGAAAACATGCACACTTGACACTAGATATGATTGCCCAGAGATCGTCCAAATGAGAAGGTAAAACTGGGGTGGGGATGACACCCACAAATATTTACTCCTGTAGCAATAAAGTGTATCCAATTAAGGTTACAATAAGTTGACCATGAAATATCATCTACCCTATGAAAGGCCTTACTTGTTAAAGGCTTACATAGACTATTAAGTCCCACCTTTTTAAAGGATTTTGACACCCTCTTAGAAGTGTGCCTGGTTAAATAACATTAGAACATTCACTTGGAATGTCACCTTGTTAAAGGATTTTCTTCACCTTGTTAGGACTACTTCACCTAGGAGATTTAAGCAAAATCACCTGTTTAGGATGTTTTAGCATAAATCTTGTGATTGGCTCTAAATGCCTGATTAAAGATCAAATCTACACATGTCCTTCTTGATCCTCTTTGATTTGATAAAATAATGTTGTTTCCTTCTATTCTTTGTTCTGTTCAAATTGATTCTTCAATTCACTCTCAACGCTAAGTCAACTTGAATGCTTAGTTTGACCATTCATTGCTTGTTACCTTCCTGTAACTTGATCTAGTTTATCTTTGCACACCTATAAAATTTTGGGCTTCATCTTCCTTATTAAGACCTTGGTGGCTTAGGGTTAGGTATGAATCTACAACTGAGATTCATCCATATTGCTGCTTAAACCTTCCTATTTTCTAATTAGCTGCATGTGATTGCTTAAGAAATCCAAATAGATTCATTCTTATCTTTAAAAGATTGAGATCTATCCATAAGTCAACATAAAAATGGTTTACATAGTTGTTTGTACCATTACAAAAAAATATGTCCAATCTGTGTTACTCGACAGTTGAAGTCACTAATGGTCAACACATGCTATAATTTTCACATGCTATAATTTTTGTTTCTGGCTTAGCACTTGAACTGCTCAACATCAACTATTTACTCAACACTTGAATTATTCAGCATGGTTTATCTGCTCACCACTTGAGTGACTCAGCACATTAGTGACTCAACACTCACTACAACTTGACATAGTCTATGTTTATACTTGGTACATGTATTACTAGTTTGACACAAACTGAGTAAATAACTTAAGTGTGTTGACACTTGATTGTCAAAACCAATCTTAGATCAGCATCCTCATTTAATAAAATACTTCATGCATTAAAATTTTGAAGGGCATAATTTAAGACAAATATACATTGATATTTTTACACTAAATTAATTATTGTTTTGTAATAAGTTGAATTAGAAAGTGAAAGGTTCTCACATTAATATTGTGTTGTATGATATTGTCTTTGAATCAAATGGATTAATATTCCTTAATGAAAATAGGAAAAGATAATGTATCTAATTTGAGTGCTATATATATAATTGTATAATATTATTTTATCAAAATTAAATAATCTATACTAATAACATGTTATTTTAAAATTAAAAAAACCTAAATATGAACTATAAATACTTTTAAACTTAGCAAACAAAATTTAAACTAAAATCAAATATATATTTTTTCAAATTTATTTACATTGTGTATATTTGTACTCTGCATCACACACATAGACACACAGACACACACATATAAACAAACTTATATATGCATGTGGATGGATATATATACATGTATACATTTATATACACACATACATATATACATATACATATATTTATTTACATATGTGTATATATGTATATATTTATATATACATATATACACATATATACACATATATACATGTATACATGTGTATATATATATATATATATATCTGTATATATATATGTATATATATACACATATATCTAAATATATACATACATATATATACACACACACATACATACATACATATACACACAAAATTTTATAAAAAGAGAAAAATCTTTGTCTTTAATAAAGACCCACATCTAAAAGGCGTGTAACTTCTATCATGTTTTATCAATCGTCCAATTTTTTGAATAAATACCTTGGTCTCCCTCTAAATGTGAAGAAAGTTTCTATTCAATTTTAGAACAATATCATTGAAAGAATGTAGCAAAAAAGTGCACATTGAAGGAGAATATTTTAAATAGCATAGAAAATATCCATTTGTTCTTAATCTCCCTTCAAGGGATCCCTATTACTTCCTTTCTTTATTTCAAATTTCTAGTTGTATAGATGAGAACCTTGAGAAAATTCAAAGGAATTTTCTTATGTCTATAAATGAGGAGTGGTGGGAATTATGAAGATAACTAACTTGAATTAGGTGGGGAGATATTATGAAATCAAGGTACCTTAACAAATTTCCCTTTGTCTACTATTAGAATGACAATGTCTAACCCTTAGGCTCTAAAATCTAGAACAATATAATTTAAAAAAATTCCTTCATGATGGTCCTAGGTCGATGATGGGAAGAAGGAATAGAGTAAGATTCTAGGAAGATAACTAGCTTGGAGGTTAGCCATTAATATTGAAATAATTTTTTGAGCTCAATAATTATCTAAAGTTAAATTATGGTAAGAGATGTAGTGCCTGCCCCTAGTTTGCATTTTGCTGATATTGTCAAAGTCTTTTAGGGCTAGTTGTATGTTGATGATTAATAGTAGCATTCTTTTGAGACTATCAGATATTGTGCTATAGATTCAGTTGATATATGATAAGATTATTTAGACTCTACATTTCATGTATGCATGTTGATTTTTACATTATTTCCAATTATTGATGATGATTAGTTAGATGGCTTATTATCATGTATGTTTTCTTATGGATAGTTACCCCATACTTGCATGTGTATGGTGTGCATTTTTTTTCTTTCTGTATGGCATTTCTGATGTGGTTAAGGAAGCGAGTCGTAGTCACCTGCTAGTCGGGATCTACACGATGCACCACTTCATGCCATTGCTTGTTTAGCTTAGCATATATATATATATATATATATATATATATATAATATACATGCATAGTTTTTATGCAGGTTGCAAGTACCAAGTATCGACTTCCTTGAATTGCTAGGATGAGCGTACCCTATCCCATTATCTCAATGGTAAGAGAGGGGAGAAAAATTCTCAAGTCCAAATCTCAAACATTTAAGCCATTTGTCCTAATTAGAAATTAGGACAAGTATCTGAGTTGAGTACCCTCTGAATGCGTCAGATAACATAATTCATGATATTAACTCTTGGTTTGATTTTGTATGTATTTTGGCTATGATGGGTTTTCGTATTTTACTTTATGAGTCTTTAGTGTATTTTCTATTAATTAAGACTAATTAAAAGATTTAATTAATGGTTTAATTTAATGGAAAATTAATATGATATTTTAATATTTATTTTATTTAATTAATTGGGAAATTAGTTAAATAAAATAATTGAATTTGAAGATAAAAGTTATAATTTTAAAGTTGGAATGTGATAATATTTATTTAAGTTGATAAATATTTTATCAATTAAGTTTCAAAAATGAATTTAAAAGTGGAAAAGATATTAAAATTATTAAAATATTTTAGATTGCATGATGTGTGCATGTGATTAAAATATAAATATATTAAGATAGAACAAGTGGATTTATTAAAGTGAGTGCATAAAAATTAATAAATTAAATTGAAAAGAGTAAAGTAAATATTAAATAAATTAATGTGCATTATTTTAATATTCATTCACATAGGACTATGCAAGCTCTTGGGAGTTGTCATGTTGACAACACAAGAGTTTGCACTCTAATTATGCATGTGTTGTCAACAACATAGGAGTTAGCGCACAAATTAAGCACATGGTGTCTACAATCTTATGACTCATCAAGAAGGTTGGAAAAGACTCATGCTTAGTTGTCAACACCTTCTAGTTGTTTCTAGACACATTCTAGATGCATCTTAGAGGGCTTTAAATAGAGGCTCTCCTAGTGTGTATGGACAAGCTTACATGGATTCAAGAAGCTCATATGCTTCTACATGCTCATATGCTTCTACAAGCACTTCTAGTCAATTGGGGGTTTCGGTTGGTTTGATTCTTGGAGGAATGGTGAATGTTGGAGAAGGAAGGGATTTTTCTATGGACTTCTGAGGTATAGAAAATTAGCATCAGTATCCAAGTGCACTCGTGATTTTTGCATATTCCATTTGCACTCTTTCTTTTCCTATCTTCATCGTGTCTGTTATATGCGTCTGAATATACTCCATGAATGAATATTCAATCTTGAAATTGGAATCTAGATATGTATGTTAATTTTTATTTGGTTGCAAAGAAACATTAGGAAACGCTAGTTTTATTTATAAAGGAAATTCATCACAAACTACCCTATCACTGCCCTTTACATAGACCCGAACTCAGAATTTCATAACTTTTTATCTAGAAAAAATTTATTCAATTGTTCTAGTCAGAGTTGGCACAACTTGGCCCTCTCCAACATATTTCAACTTTGGCTCAATCCAACAGTTCATTAGGGAGATATGCCCTCATACTAGGACTATTTTATTCAATGACAATCATTCCACCATTTTCCATAACCAAGAGTTCTTTGTGCTTAAACTTCACAAAAATAATCTATAAAAGCATGGAATGAATTAAAAAATAAACCAACATAGATCTAAGACATTTATAATCAAGATTTGGAAATTGATTAGGGTTTGGGTTCGAATAAAAGTAGAATCTTATTAATATGCATTAGTTTAATATGATTTATTATCTAATCTAGTTAAATCAAATTTAATTAAGATTAGTTAATAGTAGAAGTGTAATTAATTATTAGTCAATTTAAGTAAATGGATTTTTAAATGAGGGAAAATTAAAAGAAAAGAGATATTAATAAGTGGAATTAAATAATTGAATTATTAATGAGATTGATTTACTTAAAAATCAATGAGGATTATTGTCCTTGAAGTGTTTAAAGGAAATTGTAAACTAATTATTAGAATGTTGATAAGTATTATGTTTTGAATAATGTGAATGATTTTGACTAAAAGTCAATGGGAACTAGTTCAATGATTTAAATAAGTTAATAATTATCTTTGACTATTTTAGAAAATTGTTTTAAAACAATGGAGGGATAATTATATGTTGACTTGGAAATTAAACGTAGAATCTTATACAATTGAAGTATATTTGAAACAAAAACTGAAACCTCATATTTGGCTTAACCATGTGATTGCAAAAGTAAACTAAAATATGTGTTTGTATCTTGTTCTTTATGCTATCCATGTTTGGGGTTTGGGTGGTCCTAGAGTGTTGACCAGTTAGGATGTTTACTAGAGGCTTGGGAGTTATGCGAATGTGATGGCATGTTGATGTTATTTGGTCTCGATTCTTTATAAACCCAACCATGGTAAAGTGATGGTATGCTCTACGAGATGTTTGTATTTACTTATTGTTATTGCTTTCCAGTCTTCTTGTGTGAAGCTGAGGTGTATGTATCTGAGACACTTGACTTAACCATTTTTGAGTCATTGATCAGTTATCCTTGGATTACTTTTCAGTCACCATGATGGAACTGAATTGTGATTTATTTCTTGATGATGTCATGTTGTGACATGTTTTGACTCAACCATTTTGGAGTCTTCAATCAATATGACTTTGAGATACTTTTTGGTTGCTTGTTGAGAACCAATGGATATTGTGATTCATATTGGAGATTATATCTATGAGGTTTATTCTGTGGAGCTTTTATGTGTTCTTGGATAGGAGAACCATCTTATTATCAGGTTGCCTGTTAAGGAACCGAGTTTGATCTTTATGACTGTTGTGGTATGGGAAACAACTATGGATTTATGTGCTTAGGAGAGGTTGTCTAGGTACATGACTATGGGAGTGGCTTGCATAGGGGTCTGGGACCCAAAGTGGTCAGTACCAAGGTAACCTAATGCAAGTTATGTAATAAGTGATAATCTAGTAATTAAAATTTATGGATGGAAACGCACTAAAATGATAAGTTATAGATATTTGATCCACCCATGCCTTGAGTACTTGTATAGACTAAGGATGGGAATGGGATGATTGTCTCATCTTCATGAGAGGGCTTTCTGGTTGCACATATGCCACGTTGAGGGTCCAAGGTTCAGAGTAACCAGTCCAGGGTAACTCAATGCTTGAGGGTCCGGGGTCTATTGTGAGACCAGTCTAGGGTAACTCAAGCAGCCATGTGATGACACTCCCTAGTATGTAGCTTGAGTCTCCTCTATAGATTTTGTGTACCTCTGGTGGTGTACTTATTGTTGTGCCTCTAGGATTAGATGTTAGTTTGTGTTGGAACCTTGAGTTAGCATACTTTTAGGATTCCTAGACTTAGAGAGTATTTGTGTTATGTGATTTAATATCCTGTATGGGACTTGAGATTATCTCCTCATCGTGGTGGGTGTGGACCATTTATGTTCCATGCGGTCGGGTGGTAGTGCTATCCACTCTTATCATTTGAGATCTATTTGAGACATCATGGTTGATGCATTCTTTGTGGCATCTATCTTCATGGATTATGATGGTGGACTTGTATCCTCATATTGATGATTTGCATATGTTAGATGATGTTATCTTATGCTTTACTTTGCATGTTAGATTTATTTTTTGCATATGATTCAGTGTAGGAGTAACATTTCTATTTGATAATACCGTTGATCTCTTCGGTGATTTGCAATGTTACGCATAGAGGGATGGCTAGGGCCCAGGATGGTCTAATGATTCTATTTACGGTTAGGAGGAACTGTGCACTTAATTAGTTATGTTTGTGATATATGGTTATCTCCTATGATGATGTATCATGTATGATTTATGGTTTCATTTATGTTATTGCATCATGGATAAGAGTTAGTATGATGATGTACTTTATTTATACAGACGTATATTCTTTTAAGCCTTTCATACCTTGTGACATGTACAATGGATGATTAGACACTTGGAAATGTAATATATGAACATTGGAATTTCATTATTATTTTATGTGGATGTAGTATTAGATGGAAACATAATTAGTTATGTTAGATATGATTCAACGTTAAGGGATCCTTGAAGAATGTAACCTGTTATGTGTGTACATTATGTTTACTTTCATTTGAATTGTTTCTATTATTTCTGCTATCATGTCAATGATATAAATGGTTACTTTCATGATTAAAAAAAAATGCTAACAAACTTAGTGAAAATTTAGGTTAATTCTTTGGATCCCTTGGCGGGGCATTACATTTGGTATCAGAGCCGAGTTTCAACATTGGGAGCTCTAGGTATATTGGAACGCCACTAGTTGTTAACTAGTTGAGAAAAATGAAAACTTTGAACTATCATGTGTATCTTTGAAAACTTGAAACTAGGTGAACTAAAATAGAACCTAACTTGCTACTTGCATATTTTTCATACTTCAACACTTAGGTTTCAAACCCGAAATTATACTAAAAACCTAAACATGGGCAAAACTAAAAATTGGAACTTTATTTGTTTTCAAAACATGTACCTTTCATCTATGTATTAAGGTAGTATGTGTTTGATTATCTTTGCAAACATTATGTTTCTCTTGTTTAGAATGTATTAGGGGATCTATTTTAGGAGTTGTTAAAAGAACAAATGTTGGATCAATGTGGTTTTCGGTTTACCATTAAATCAGAATCGTATTGCTCTAAGTGTGTTGTAGTGTCACCAGTGGAATCATATTCCCCTACAGAGGGAAAGGGTTCAATAGGACCTGTACAATGAGTATCTTAGTATTTCATTCTTGCAGGCTTCCAGGAGTAAGCCTAATTCTAGGGGGGGTGGATGTAGTGCTTGCCCCTAGTTTGCATTTTGTTGATATTGTCAAACTCTTTTAGAACTAGTTTTTTGTTGATGATTAATAGTAGCATTGTTTTGAGACTATCAAATATTGTGCTATAGATTCAATTGATATATGATGAGATTACTTAGACTCTACATTTCATGTATGCATGATGATTTTTACATTATTTCCAGTTATTGATGATGATTAGTTAGATGGCTTATTATCACGTATGTTTTCTTATGGATACTTACCCCATACTTGCATGTGTATGGTGTACATGTTTGCTTTCTTTTTGGATGGCATTTTTGATGTGGTTAAGGAAGGGAGTCGTAGTCACCTACTAGTTAGGATCTACATGATACACCACTTCCTGCCATTGCCTGTTTAGCTTAGCATACATACATACATACATACATACATACATACATATATATTGTATGTACATGCATGGTTTTTATACAGGTTGCAGGTACTAGGTATCGACTTCTCTGAATTGCTAGGATGAGCATACCCTATCGCATTATCTCAATGGTAAGAGAGGGGAGATAAATTCTCAAGTCCAAATTCCAACCCTTTAAGCCATTTTTCCTAATTGGAAATTAGGACAAGTATCTGAGTTGAGTACCCTCTCAATGCATCAGATGACGTAATTCATGATATTAACCCTTGGTTTGATTTTGTATGTATTTTGGCTATGATGGGTTTTTGTATTTTACTTTATGAGTCTTTAGTGTATTTTTTATTAATTAAGCCTAATTAAAAGATTTAATTAATGGTCTAATTTAATGAAAAATTAATATGATATTTTAATATTTATTTTATTTAATTAATTGGGAAATTAATTAAATAAAATAATCAAATTTGAAGATAAAAGTTATAATTTTAAAGTTGGAATGTGATAATATTTATTTAAGTTAATAAATATTTTATCAATTAAGTTTCAAAAATGAATTTAAAAGTGGAAAAGATATTAAAATTATTAAAAGATTTTAGATTGCATGATGTGTGCATGTGATTAAAATATAAATATATTAAGATAGAACAAGTGAATTTATTAAAGTGAGTGCATAAAAATTAATAAATTAAATTGGAAAGAGTAAAGTGAATATTAAATAAATTAATGTGCATTATTTTAATATTCATTCACGTAGGAGTATGCAAGGTCTTGGGAGTTGTCATGTTGACAACACAAGAGTTCGTACTTTAACTATGCACATATTGTCAACAACACAGGAGTTAGCACACAAATTAAGCACATGGTGTCTACAACCTTATGACTCATCTAGACGGTTGGAAAAGACTCATGCTTAGTTGTCAACACCTTCTGGTTGTTTCTAAACACATTCTAGATGCATCTTAGAGGGCTTTAAATAGAGGCTCTCCTAGTGTGTATGGACAAGCTTACATGGATTCGAGAAGCTCATATGCATCTACATGCTCATATGCTTCTACAAGCACTTCTAGTCAATTGGAGGTTTTGGTTGGTTTGATTCTTGGAGGAATGGTGAATGTTGGAGAAGGAAGGGATTTTTCTATGGACTTCTGAGGCATAGAAAATTAGCATCAGTATCCAGGTGCACTCGTAATTTTCACCTATTCCATTTGCACTCTTTCTCTTCCTGTCTTCATCATGTCTGTTATATGTTTCTGAATATACTCCATGAACGAATCTTCAATCTTGAAATTGGAATCTAGATATGAATGTTAATTTTTATTTGGTTGCAAAGAAACATTAGGAAACCTTAGTTTTATTTATAAAGGAAATTCATCACAAACTGTCTTGTCGCTGCCCCTTACATAGACCCAAACTCAGACATTCATAACTTTTTATCTAGACAAAATTTATTCGATCGCTCTAGTCAGATTTGGCAAAACTTGGCCTTCTCTGAGATATTTCAAATTCAGCTCGATCCAATGGTTCATTAGGGAGATATGGTCCTCGTACTGGAACTGTTTTATTCAATGACAATCATTCCACCATTTTCCATAACCAAGAGTTTCTTTGTGCTTAAACTTCACAAAAATAATCTACCAAAGCATGGAATGAATTAAAAAATAAACCAACATAGATCTAAGACATTTATAATCAATATTTGGAAATTGATTAGGGTTTGGGTTCGAATAAAAGTAGAATCTTATTAATATGCATTAGTTTTATATGATTTATTATCTAATCTAATTAAATCAAATTATTTAAGATTAGTTAATAGTAGAAGTGTAATTAATTATTAGTCAATTTAAGTAAATGGATTTTTAAATGAGGGAAAATTAAAAGAAAAGAGATATTAATAAGTGGAATTAAATAATTGAATTATTAATGAGATTGATTTACTTAAAAATCAATGAGGATTATTGTCCTTGAAGTGTTTAAAGGAAATTGTAAACTAATTATTAGAATGTTGATAAGTATTATGTTTTGAATAATGTGAATGATTTTTCCTAAAAGTCAATGGGAACTAGTTCAATGATTTAAATAAGTTAATAATTATCTTTGACTATTTTAGAAAATTGCTTTAAAACAATGGAGGAATAATTCTATGTTGACTTGGAAATTAATCGTAGAATCTTATACAATTGAAGTATATTTGAAACAAAAATTGAAATCTCATATTTGGCTTAACCATGTGATTGCAAAAGTAAACTAAAGTATGTGTTTGTATCTTGTTCCTTATGCTATCCATGTTTGGGGTTTGGGTGGTCCTAGAGTGTTGACCAGTTAGGATGTTTACCAGAGGCTTGGGAGTTATGTGGATGTGATGGCATGTTGATGTTATTTGGTCTCGATTCTTTATAAACCCAACCATGGTAATGTGATGGTATGCTCTATGAGATGTTTGCATTTACTGATTGTTATTGCTTTCTAGTATTCTTGTGTGAAGCTGAGGTGTATGTATCTGAGACACTTGACTTAACCATTTTTGAGTCATCGATCAGTTATCCTTGGATTACTTTCCAGTCGCCATGATGGGACTGAATTGTGATTTATTTCTTTATGATGTCATGTTGATACATGTTTTGTCTAAACCATTTTGGAGTCTTTGATCAGTATTACTTTGAGATACTTTTTGGTTGCTTGTTGAGAACCAATGGATATTGTGATTCATATTGGAGATTATATTTATGAGGTTTATTTTATGGAGCTTTTATGTGTTCTTTGACGGGAGAACCATCTTATTATCAGGTTGCCTGTTAAGGAACCAAGTGTGATCTTTATGAGTGTTGTGGTATGGGACACAACTGTGGATTTATGTGCTTAGGAGAGGTTTTCTAAGTACATGATTGTGGGAGTGGCTTGCATAGGGGTTCGGGACTCAAAGTAGTCAGTACCATGGTAACCTAATGCAAGTTATGTAATAAGTGATAATCTAATAATTAAAATTTATGGGCGAAAACACACTAAAAAGATAAGTTATAGATATTTGATCCACCCATGCCTTGAGTTCTTGTATAGACTAAGGATGGGAATGGGATGATTGCCTCGTCTTCATGAGAGGGCTTTTTGGTTCCACATGTTCCACGTTGAGGGACCGAGGTTCATAGTAACCAGTCCAGGCTTACTCAACGCTTGAGGGTCCGGGGTCTATTGTGAGACCAGTCTAGGGTAACTCAAGCAGCCATGTGATGACACTCCCTAGTATGTATCCTGAGTCTCCTTTGTAGATTTTGTATACCTCTAGTGGTGTACTTATTGTTGTGCCTCTCATATTAGATGTCGGTTTGTGTTGGAACTTTGAGTTAGTATACTTTTAGGATTCCTAGACTTAGAGAGTATTTGTGCTATGTTATTTGATATCTTGTATGGAACTTGAGATTATCTCCGCAGCGCAGTGGGAGTGGACCATTTAGGTTCCACGCGGTCAGGTGGTAGTGCTATCCACTCTTGTCATTTGAGATCCATCTGGGACAACATGGCTGATGCATTCTTTCTGGCATCTATCTTCATGGATTATGATGGTGGACATGGACCCTCATATTGATGATTTTCATATGTTAGATGATGTTATCTTATGCTTTACTTTGCATGTTAGATTTATTTTCTGCATATGATGTAGTAGGTTTGTAGGAGTGACATTCCTATTTGATAATACTGTTGATCTCTTTGGTGATTTGGAATGTTACGCACAAAGGGATGGATAGGGCCCACAATGGTCTAATGATTTTATTTATTGTTGGGAGGAACCATGCACTTAATTAGTTATGTTTGTGATATATGGTTATCTCCTATGATGATGTATCATGTATGATTTGTTGTTTCATTTATGTTATTGCATCATGGATTAGAGTTAGTATGATGATGTACTTTATTTATATGGATGTATATTATTTTAAGCCTTTCATACCCTATGACATGTACAACGGATGATTGAATACTCAGAAATGTAATGTATGAACATTGGACTTTCATTATTATTTTATGTGGATGTAGTATTAGATGGAAACATAATTAGTTATGTTATATGTGATTCAACGTTAAGGGATCCTTGAAGAATTTAACCTGTTATGTATGTATGTTATGTTTACTTTCATTTGAATTGTTGCTATTGTTTCCGCTATCATGTGAATGATGTAAATGGTTACTTTCATGATTAAAAAAAATGCTACCAAACTTAGGGAAACTTTAGGTTAATTCTTTGGATCCCTTGGCGGGGCATTACAAAAGATAAAACCATTCTTACCTCAAATAAGAAGTGGAGGAAGACAATAGAAGTTGGGTTACCCCATAGCCCTAATCCACTTGTTGTAGAACTATATAACATCTTAGTAAATTATATGCTAATGCGATTCCAAGAAGAGAAAAAAAAATTTTGGGACATAAATGCTTGAGAGAAATTCATTATTGATTCGATATCTACGTCCTTCTCTTTAAGAGTGATTTAACCCCCTTATATTGGAAGAATATTTGGAAAGGCCAGCTAATCCCTAAAATCATTTTTTTAGTGGACTTCTCTAAATGGAAAGATTCTTACTATTGAATACTTAAGGAGAAGTGGCTTTCACCTCCCAAATTGGAGGTACTTGTTTAAGGAAGAGGAGGAAGATCATATTCACCACTTTTTTCACTATTACTTATTTGAGAGAGATATTTAGTCTATGGTATTCCAAAATTTCTCTCTTTCATGGGTCTTGTTCAATGACTTGCAAATATTTATACAAAATTTGGATCACTCTTTCTAATGCTCACTAATGAAATTACTTTAGAACATGGCCCAACCCTTCAACTAGTGTATCTAGAAGGAAGTTAACAACTGGACCTTTATAGGGGAGGAGTGTCCAATTGATATAGTGGTTACTATCATAATCAAGCTATCAAAGGAAAATGTAGACTATTGTAAGTGAGAAATTCCCCCAATACCTCATCTATTGGTGACTAGAAGATTTTTTTAGTTTGTAATCTTCCAAAGGCTTGTAAGGTGTATGGAAATTCAAAATCCTTAATTCTAAGGAGCACTAAATTAGAGCCCTCCTCCTCTATCATGAAATGATTAAGTTTTGATCGTGCTATGAGAGATGTGTGTTCTTCAAGTAGGAGACAAAAAAATAATTCTTTTGGTTGTCCACTAATATCCTATGTAGGGAACCTCAACCACACTTCTAATAATGTGGTTAAAGTCCTCGCTTTATACTAAGGAATGATCTTAGCTGTCAGACTAAAATAGTGACATCAATGTATTGAAGGGGACTAAAAATTATCATGGAATCTGTATAAGGAAATATGGATCCATTCTAGTATATACTGATATTATTGATGACAAGTGGGTGCTACTCCCTTGCATGGAGAGATAGTCTTTACAACACATTTTAGAGCATGTAATCCTATAGTGGAAAATTGACTAGGCTTGGCTTGCAAGTTGAGGGAGTTACATGCTAGAGGCAAATGGGTAATCTAACCACAATATTCAATCCCTAGATAGAAAGGGAATGGACTTTAATACATAGGGAATGATGGTTACCTTTTGGGTTTGGAAAACATATATTTTTTTATGGGTGGTGTTAATTTTTAATTGGGATTCCTTTATGAATTTAAATTTTAATTAAACACCATAATGAAAAGGTGTCATTTCAAAGTAGTTGTTTTTAAATGTATGTAGCTATAATGATCCAAGTCTTATGAATTATGTAAATAATTTATAGAGATTTTCTTAGAGAAGGATCCAACTTAAAAATTTATTTCCATCCTACCAAGATCGTGGCATGAGTTAGTGATCACATCTCTCTGTGATTCATTAGAATTATAATTGCTAGTGAAAATGGTTGCCCACATTTGTCTCTTTCTTGGAATCTAGATCAATAATTTGTTACCATTCCAGGTAACAATTTTATGAACTCAAAATATCTCTTTATCTATAAGAATTTCTTTTGTGAATTTCTTGCAAGTAACTATCTATTCAATCAAGGTTTATAGAGTAAGGGCTCTATTAATAATGTCAATCTTGAGTTGTCAAAGGGTTCTAAGAAAGAGACCAAGAACAAGGAGATATAGTGAAGGTTGTGCTCCCTGAAATTGGGGACAATATAAAAATCCATGTGGGAAGCTAAGGAAGGTGGTCCAATTTCATTCATCAGGCCAATGGTGGGACATTATTAAAAAAATTCCACATAGTGTGTTAATCCTTAGAATGATAGGAGAGTTCTACTTAATGGAATTAGGTTCCAAATTGATGAAGAAATCATTGTAATGGGTGTTGCCTTACCCAAGGAAGGCAAAAAATGTAAAAATGTTAACAAGGTTCTAGATGAAGCTAACCTCAACAAACTTTTAAAGAAGGATAAAGCTCTAGTCAAGTTCAAAGGTGGGTTTAGTTGTGAGGACATACGAGAATTGTGCAATGAAGTATGTCTTTTGATTAAGAAGTACCTAACACTTTAGGGTAGGTTTGGTATTTTTTATCACTACCACTTCCCTTTACTAAATAATTTTAGGAACTATGATGAAATGTCAATCTCATTCTTTCTATGACATGATCTTGAGTTTACACAGATGGATGTTAGGAATAGGAAAAAGAAGGGCAAGAAGTTGGTGATATTACACTAGAGGCTTATCCTTTACCTTTATAATTTTCACTTGGATCTTTTCCCTCCCCATTATTTTTTCATTAAAAAATCCTCAACATGGGCTGAATAGTCCAAGGAATGTGGGTGATAGGTTCTTTGCAGCCCGCACTCCTTAGTCCACCCAATCTTCCACACCCTTCAAAGCCTTGAAAAAAAAGAAAAAAATATACAAACAAAACTGAAGTAAATGTTAAAAAATCCAAAATTGAATACCTTGTAGAGGTTGATTTGTTGAAGTTTGAAAAAGATAATTATTGTGGCAAAAGAAGGTTTGATAGATTGGCTAAGACTAAGGTGAGGTTGAATAAAATGGCTAATACAAAGATGGGACCTGAAGAGGAGGACCAAGGGTTGGGGGTAAGTAAAAAGGGAACAAACCAAGAAGGAAGGAGAAGAAATTTAGGGAAAAATACGTTAAGGAGGATGAGGTGGAAGAGGAAGACAAAGTGGAATATGAGACTTTGGATTCAAAAGAAGGCAAAGTTAAGAAGATGAAGGAGGCCAACCTTGATTCTACCAATGTGTTGATCAAATTCACTCTTAATGAGAATGATTTCACCTTCCTCACCACCCTACTACTCAAAATACAAATATTTCTCCTTTAACTATCACTTCTATAATGTGTACCAGAAAGGATAAAGATTTTTTTTTAAATCTAACCATAATTCGTTACAAGTAAAGGATACTTTGATGCCTAAGGGAAAATGTGTCATTTGCCTAGTTTTAAATATTACCATGGAGAGGTCAATGGTGATATTAACACCCTTAAGGCCAAATTTACTACCCTTGATGGGAGATTTTATACCCTAAGGAGGTCTTTTGTGAAGGTGATGCATGCAACATCAACTATCTTGTAGTTGGTCAAATAGGATAATCACCTTATTAGACACAATGGGGTGGTGACTCCAAGAAGTTTTGTGAGTTTCTAGCAATAGACGAAAAGAAAAAATATTAGGCCTTCTATTATCTATGTATTGTTTCCTGTGTTGTGGATCTTTTGGGAAGACCTAGCTATGAAAACTCTAGACAGGCCCTACATGGCCTTATTTGGTTTAAAAAAAACTAATAGCAGTTTTAATACTTATCTTTAAATGATTTTTTTAATGGAAACTCCTATGGACATAATTAGTATAAAGTTAGATAAGTACTTGATCTAGTTGTGCAGGTTTTGCGGGGCCACCCTTAAACATCACACATTAAAGGAAAAATTAAGCTTGGAAAAATAAGTCAACTTTAATTATTTAACACTTTTAGCCTAGGAATCAAGCCTTACTATGTAATGTTTAAGCTATCTCATTTCATCAAGATA
Organism: Cupressus sempervirens; assembly: GCA_028749045.1. NCBI lineage: Eukaryota > Viridiplantae > Streptophyta > Pinopsida > Cupressales > Cupressaceae > Cupressus > Cupressus sempervirens. The sequence goes on along the minus strand of CM053785.1, from coordinate 413,442,358 downwards.
GGTTTTGGATGTTATATGCTAGGATTGTAAATTTGGGCCACTCTTAAACATCACACACTATGAAAGAAATTAAGTTTGAAAAAACAAGTCAACTTTGACTATTTAACATTTTAGCCTAAAAATGAAGCCTTAGTGTGTGATATTTAAGTGTCTAGTAAATTTTCTTCTTATCATGTTGTTGTTAGTCTACTCTTAATAGATTTTCTATCATTTCATTCTTAAGATCCAACTCGCTTATTTCCAGTAATTTAATATCAAAAACAAATAAATAAATAGAAATAAAAATTTGAAAGGCTAGGCAATGAAAAATATTAGCATTTTTTATTTATTATATTTCTATTGCTATTCAAAAACAAATAAATAAATAGAAATTAACATTTGAAAGGCCCTAAGGCAATGAAACAAATTAGCATTTTTAAATTACTATATTGCTATTGCTATTCAACTATGAAACTATAGTGAACAAAATGATAAATAATCCACCTACGAAATGGTTGCACAATCTACGGTCAATAACATTTCAATGTTCTTGCAGGATTCTCAAATGATCTAATCCATTGATTTAAAGTTGGGTCACTCAAACTCTAATGCAATGTTATTGTCATTGGCATTGGCAAATGCTAAGTTTTTGATAGAGACTTCCACAATATGAAAAATTGGACATAGCTATCCTCTATCCAAACTGTGTGGTTGATGAAATTTCAAAGGATTGAAAACATAATAGATTTTTCTAAAAAATTTAACATTTGATCTTCATGATCTTCATATTTTGTAGTCGCAAACAACAAAACATTTGAAAAAAACTCACTACCTCTTAGTTTAACCTAGGAGATTTCACCAAAATCACCTGTTTAGGATGTTTCAGTATAGATCTTGTGATTGGCTTTGAATGCCTGATTAAAGATTGAATCCACACATGTCCTTCTTGAGCCTCTCTAATATGATAAATTAATGTTGTGTCCTTCTATTCTTTGTTCTCCTCTAACTAATTTTACAATCCACTCTTAATGCTAAGCCACCTTGAATGCTTAGTTCGACCATTCACCCTTTGTTACCTTCATGTAACTTGATATCTTTTCTCTTTGCACACATGTAAACTTTTGTGCATCATCTTCCTTATTAAGACCTTGGTGGCTTAGTGTTAGGTATGAATCTGTAGCTGAGATTCATCGATATTGCTGCTTTACCCTTCCTATTTTTTTATTGGCTACATGTGATTGCTTAAGAAATCCAAATAGTTTCATCCTTATCTTTAAAAGATTGAGATCTATCCATAAGTTAGCATAAAAATAGTTTGCATAGTTTTTTGTGCCATTACAAGAAAATGTGTCCAATCTATATTACTCAACACTTGAAGTCACTAATGCTTGACACATACTATAATTTTTTTTTTGGCTCAGCACCTGAACTACTCAACATCAAATATTTACTTGGCACTTGATTCACGCAACATGGTTTATTTTCTCGCTACTTGAGTGACTCAGCACATGAGTGACTTGGCACTCATTGCAACTCAGCATAGTTTATGTTTATACTTGGTATGTATTAGTAGTTTGGCATGAACTAAGTAAATAAATTAAGTGTGTTGACACTCAATTGTCAAAACCAATTTGAGATCAACATCCTCATTTAATAAAACACTTCATGCATTAAAATTTTGAAGGTCATAATTTAAGATGAATATACATTGATATTTTTACACTAAATCAATTATTGTTTTTTAATAAGCTGAATTTGAAAGTGAAAGGTTCTCAAATAAATATTGTGTTGTAGGATATTGTCTTTGCATAAAATGGATTATTATTCCTTAATGAAAATAGTAAAAGATAACGTATCTAATTTGAGTGTTATATATATATATATAATCAATTGTATAATATTATTTTATCAAAATTAAATAATATTTACTAATAACATGTCATTTGAAATTTTAAAAAACTTAAATATGAACTATAAATACTTTAAAATATAGCAAACAAAATTTAAACTAAAATTAGATATATATTTTTTCAAATTTATTTACATTGTGTATGTTTGTACTATGCATCACTTACATAACACACACACACATATAAAAAAACTTATATATGCATGTGGATGTATATACATACATATATATATTTACATATGTGTATATATATGTATATATTTATATATACACACACGCACACACATATATATATAGATATGTATGTATACGTATATGTATATTGGTGGATACAATTGTTCAATTGTGTATTGTCTTTGATGTCACACAAATCTCATATCAATCATAAGAACAGAATCTATCAAGCCCAAAAGGTAAGAAAACAAAACTTATAGTAAACAGTTCTTACCGAGCTCACTCGATCATCAAAGGAAATTTTGCAAACACAGTTCTTACCAAGCTCGCTCGATCATCAAAAGAAATTTGGCAGACATAGTTCTTACCAAGCTCACTCAATCACCAAAGGAAATTTGGCAGACACAATTCTTACCAAAATCACTCGATCACCAAAGGAAATTTAGCAGACGTAGTTCTTACTGAGCTCACTCGGTCAACAAAGGAAATGTGGCGAACATAGCTCTTACTGAGCTCTCGTGAAGGGATTTAGTTCTTATCGAGTCAACTCGGTATCCAAAGGATTTCGTAGAAGTTACAATGTTAATCGAGTCAAAAAGCTTAACTCAGGAAATTTTTTTAAGTAGTATCTACCGAGCAGGGTCGGCTAGTAAAGGATTGCATCGATTTATAAAATAACGTAATATGTGTAGCCGACTGGTGTATGATTTATTGGTAAATGTAACAAATGAATGAGCTGACTTGAAAATTTGAATGGTATAATTAAGAGGTCAAGTTGTGAATTCTAGGTGTGTGGTTTAAGTGAAATTAATGCGATATGAGGATTGGTTATTGTGGAAGAGAATTTGAAGAATGATTAGATATCATTGAGAGCAACAAAGTTATATTCGATCAAGGAGGATCCAATAATGCAGAACAAAGACTTGTAATCAACAAGTATAGTTGCATCTTGTTCAAGTTAATTCATTGTTACTTTTTAACCATTGTAGCAGTCATTTCAAATCTCTTAACCGAGTTGGTTTAATAGCCATTTTGTAAATCCTCTAACAAGGTGACAGTTTCGTTGAATTGTTCAAAAGACCTCTAACAAGGCCACTCTTAACAAGGTGATTAAAATCCTCTACTAGGGTCACACCTAACAGTGTGTATTGTAACCTTTAATAGGGTTGGCTCCTAACAAGGCTTACTTCAGAAGAGTGAAAAATTGGTAGCTAGTTACTTGGTGGTTTTTCACATATTGGGCTTCCATGTTAAATCTGGTGTCACTTGTCTTCATTTTGTTTTCAGTTTCATGCATGAATACCTAAAGATAAGTAATAGTTTATTATAGCATTTTTTTATCAAGTATATAACCAGATCTTCAAGACATCTAAGGGATCTGTGAAGAATAAGAATTTTGTGGTAACTGATTCACCCCCCCCCCCCCCCTCACTTACTCCACCTCTTATTCCAACAATTGGTATCAGAGCTCTTGGTGCTTGCAGGAAAAGATTTCAAGGATCTAAGCCAAAGATCAGGATGTCTTACAAGAGGAAAATTCCAAGACTTAATAGGGACAACTTCTCAGCATGGCAAGGGTTGATGAGGCTTCATCTGGCTTCTATTGGTGATACAGGGATAAAGTACCTTGATGAAAAATATATGAAACCTGCTGGTACATTATCTATCAATGATATTGTTGAAAAGAAGACCCACAACAACATGATGATAGATATAGAATCTGCTCTGAGTTATGAAGAATTTGATGACATCAAGGACTGTAAAACCACCTTCAAAATGTGGAACAAGCTGAAAGAAATCTATGGAGGAGATGATAATGTAAGAAGAGCCAAAGCTAAAAGTCTAAGAGGACAATTTGATCAGATGAGGATGAGAGAGGATGAAAACATTGCAAACTATGTCGAAAGAGTTAAAGCATGTGTCAGTGCAATCAAAGCATCTGGAGGAGGTATCAATGATGAGACAGTTATAAGTAAAGTTCTTAGAACTCTACTTCCCATTTATGCAATCAAAGTCTCTGCAATTCAAGAAAGAAGATGTGAAGCAAATCATAAGATAAATCTAGAGGCCATAGTTTGAAGATTGACTGCATTTGAGCTAGACAACTATGATAATTATGTTCCAGCTTCCATGAACATTGAATCAGCATTTGAGGCCAAACTTTCACTTAAAGAAAAAGGGAAAAAGATGAAGGATCCACAATCAAACAGTGATGAAGAATCATAACAAAGTGTAGATAGTGATCTTGGAGTAGTCAAAGCTCTACTAGCAAGAAAATATTCAAGAGGCAAAGGAAAATACAAAGGTAAGGTTCCTCTAATCTGTTTTACTTGTGAAGAAATTGGACATATTGCTGCTAGGTGCCCAAATAAGTAGAACAAGGATGAGAAGAAAGGGCACAAGTATAATGGAAAAAGGGACTTCAAATCATTCAAGGATAAAGGTAAGAAAACATGTTTCATGGCTAAATATTCAAATGATTCTAATGATGAAGAAGAAGATGAAATTGTTTACATAGCTGTAAAAGATGAATCTAATAATGATGAAGAAATGGCACTTATTTCTCACATAAGAAAAAATGATACATGGATTATAGATAGTGGTTGTTCTCATCACATGACTGGTGATAAAACTAAGTTTGAATACTTTAAAAACTATGATGGTGGAAGCATAAGGTTTGGCAACAATGAACCTTGTTGTATAAAAGGAAAAGGAAGAATCTCACTAACCAAGGAACTTGTATGTGATAATGCATATTGGGTAGAAGGACTAAAGCATAATTTGTTGAGTGTGGCATAGCTACTCAATAATGGATTCAAAGTAGAATTTATGCATGGAAAAGCAAGATTGTTGAATAACAAAGCAAAGTTGATTGGATCAGGCACTCAAACAAAAGGTAACCTATTTTATCTTGAACTTGGTGAATGCTCATGTTTCATTGCTCAAATTGAAGAAAGTTGGTTATGGCATAAAAGATTGTGTCATGTAAACTTTGACAACTTAATAAAGATTAGTAAATTCAAGACAGTAAGAGGTATTCCTAACATAAAGAAACTTGAGGTTGGTCTATGCAAGAATTGTCAAATTGGTAAAATGGGAAAAACTAGTTTTAAAAGAAAGAACTATCAGACTGAAGAAGCACTAGAAATTGTGCATATTAATTTTTGTGGACCTATTGGGATTGAAAGTTATACTGGTGAAAAAAAAATTATTCTATTTTTTGATGATTATTCAAGAATGATGACTTTCATGTACCTTAGAGAGAAATTAGAAGCATTTGAAAAGTTCAAATGGTATTTAGCTAGAGTAGAAAAGGAAATAGGGAAAAGACTAAAATGCTTAAGGTCTAATAGAGGTGGTGAATTCATCTCACATGAGTTCAATAACTTTTGCATTGAAAGAGGAATCAAAATATAGGTTTTAGCACCAGGAACTCTTAAACAAAATGGAATAGCAAAAAGAAGGAATAGATCTATCGTGGATTGTGCAAGAACCTTAATGATTGAGAAAAGCATTGCTATCAAATACTAGAAGGAAGTTATCAGCACTACAGTTCACACCTTGAACCAATTACAGCTGAAAAAGGACTCATTCAAAACACCCTATGAATTATGGTATGGCTACAAACTAAATGTAAGTTATCTAAAAGTATTTGGAAGCAAATGTTACATTTTGAAATAATTTAGAAAAGGTAAATTTGATGTAAAGAGTGACGAAGGAATATTTTTGGGATACTCTTGCAAAAGCAAAGCATATAGATGTTTGAACTTATCTACTCACAAAGTCATAGAAAGTGCACATGTGAAAGTTGATGAGTTTGCAGAAAGATCTAAAGAAGAAAGAAAAAGTGCTCAACCTAAAGACTACATGAGATTTGTTTACATTGAACCTGATACAACACCAAGTATACCTATTAATCAAGCACCCTTAACTCCAGAGTCTTTAGTTACCAAGTCATAGGAATTTCAAACCGAGCTAATGCCTCCTGAGTTGCAAGAACCCGAGTTGCAAGAATCTGAGTTAAAAACAAAAGCTACTAAGTTAGCATCTACCAAGCCCAAGCAACTCGAATCAGAACCTAAAATTGAAGTACAAAAGGATAACAATGCAAGTCATTCAAAAAGAAAGGAGCTTGTGTTAGCCAAGTAGATCAAAAGGCATCATGCATCAGATCAAATCATTGGAGATAAATCAGAAGGAACAATGACAAGAAGTAACTTGAAAGGAACTTGTTTACTTACTGATTTTGAACCTAGAAATGTCAAAGATGCACTAGACAATGAAAGTTGGATTGAAGCTATGAATGAAGAAATAGAACAAATAGAGAAAAATAAAACATGGACTCTAGTACCTAGACCTAAAAACAAAAAAGTGATAGGAACTAAATGGGTATTTAGAAACAAGCTAAATGAAGATGGTAATGTGTCAAGGAACAACACTAGACTGGTATGCAAAGGATACTCTCAAGAAGAAGGTATAGACTATGGAGAAACCTTTGCTCCTATTACAAGATTGGAAGGTGTCAGAACCTTACTTGCATATGTTGCATACAAAGGATTCAAAGTTTATCAGATGGATCTCAAGTCACTATTTCTCAATGGCATATTGGATGAAGAGGTTTACATTGAACAAGGTGAAGGTTTTGTTGATCAAAACAAGAAGGACATGGTCTGCAAATTGCATAAAGCATTATATGGTCTAAAACAAGCCCCTAGAGCATGGTATGAAAGATTGCATAACTATCTTATTCAGATTGGTTTTCAAAGGACTAATGATAATAGTAGTTTGTACATAAAGGAAGGACCAGATAATAATATTGTTTTAGCAAAAATATTTGTAGATGATACTTTGTTCACAGGAAATGATGATCTTTGCAAAGAATTTTTAGAACAAATGAACAAGGAATTTGAAATATCAATGTTTGGTGAAATCAAATTCTTTGTTGGTCTTCAAATTAAACAAAGTAAGGATGGCATCGACATCACTCAATCTAAATACATCAAGGAGATACTGAAAAATTTTGGTATGGAAGACTGCAAACTAGTTTGGACTCCTATGTGTACTGGATTGAAACTTACCAAAGATGATGAGTCTAAGGAAGTAGATCAGACACTATATAGATCCATGATTGGAAAGTTTCAATATGTAGTGCATACAAGACCAGAAATTTTCCTTGTAGTAGGAATTGTAGCAAGATTCTCAGCAAAGCCAAAAGAAAATCACATGATGACAATCAAAAGGATCATGAGATACCTAAAAGAAACTGAAGATTATGGATTATGGTACAAACTTGAAGGAAATCTGGATTTAAAAGTATTCACTGATACAGATTGGGCAGGAAATATTGATGACAGAAAGAGTACAAGTGGAGGAGCTTTCTTTCTTGAAAAAAGGTTGGTTTCTTGGACAAGTAAAAAGCAAAATTGTAAATCTCAATCCACAGCAGAGGCTAAATATGTTGCAGCAGCAGTAAACTTCTCAAACATTGTATGGTTCAAACAATTATTGGAAGGTATGAAGCAAGAAATCAAAGAACCTGTTGTTATGTTTTGTGATAACACAAGTGCAATTAACATCTCCAAGAATCCAATGATGCATTCAAAAACCAAGCATATTGCCATAAAGTATCACTTTGTTAGAGAATTGGTGCAAGAAAAAGAAATTAGATTGGAATATGTCCATAGAAAGGAACAAATTGCTGACATATTCAGAAATCCTTTACCTAAAGATGAATTCTTGTATCTTAGAGGTGAGTTAGGGGTCATTCCCCTATCTGAAGCTCATTAAAATACAGTTCTAGTGATGCATCAATAGGAACAGAATTGAAGATCTCTTAGTTGATGCAGCAAACCAATGAAAGCATTGCATATGAATCAGTACATCAAGTACAATGCTATTCAATTATTTTGAGTTATCTTTGGCATGTGTTTTCAAAGAGGGAGAGTATACTGTTGTATCATTCTAAAATTTGCAAAATAATTAAAGTTTGTGTAAGAAGGTGAGATTGTGATGAAAGAGGGAGTTTTTTGTATTTAGGAAAGTATTTTGTCAGTAAAAACTTGCTTTCAAATTTCATTTTTCTATGACATGTTGTGTTTCCATCAATGCCAAAGAGGGAGATTGTTGCATACAATTTTTCAATTGTGTATTGTCTTTGATCTCACACAAATCTCATATCAATCATAAGAATAGAATCTATTGAGCCTAGAAGGCAAGAAAACAAAACTTTTAGTAAATAGTTCTTACCAAGCTCACTTGGTCATCAAAGGAAATTTGGCAGACACAGTTCTTACTGAGCTCACTAAATCATCAAAGGAAATTTGGCAGACTCAGTTCTTACTGAGCTCACTCAATCACCAAAGGAAATTTGGTAGATGCAGTTCTTACTAAGATCACTTGGTCACCAAAGGAAAGTTGGTGGATGCAGTTCTTACCAAGCTCACTCGGTCATCAAAGGAAATGTGGCAGACACAGTTCTTACCAAGCTCTCATGAAGGGATTCAGTTCTTACTGAGTTAACTTTGTATCCAAAAGATTTTGTAGAAGTTACAATGTTAACTGAGTCAAGAAGGTTAACTCAGGAAATTTCTAAAAGTACTATGTACCGAGCAAGGTTGGCTAGTAAAGGAATGCATCTAATATGTGTAGCCGATTGGTGTATGATTTATTGGTAAATGTAACAAATGAATGAGCCAACTTGACAATTTGAATGGTATAATTAAGAGGTCAAGTTGTGAATTATAGGTGTGTGGTGTAAGTGAAATTAATGCAATATGATGACTAATTATTGTGGAAGCAAATTTGAAGAATGATCAGAGATCATTGAGGAGCAGAAAAGTCATATTCGATCAAGGAGGATCCAATAATATAGAACAGAGACCTGTAATTAGCAAGTATAGTTGCATCTTGTTTAGGTTAATTCATTTTTACTTTTTAACCATTGTAGCAGTGATTTCAAATCTCTTAACCGAGTTGGTTTAACAGCCATTTTGTAAATCCTCTAACAAAGTGACAGTTCAGTTGAATTGTTCAAAAGACCTCTAGCAAGGCCACTCCTAATAGGGTGATTAAAATCCTCTAACAGGATCACACCTACCAGTTTGTATTGTTACCTTTAATAGGGTTGGCTCCTAATAGGGCTCACTTTAGAAGAGTGAAAAATTGGTAGCTAGTTACTTGGTGGTTTTTCCCATATTGGGTTTCCACATTAAATCTGGTGTCACTTGTCTTCATTTTGTTTTCAGTTTCATGCATTAATACCTAAAGATGAGTAATAGTTTATTTCAACATTTGTTTATCAAATATCTAACCAAATCTTCAAGACATCTAAGGGATCTGTGAAGAATAAGAATTTTGTGGTAACTGATTCAGCACCCCCCCCCCCCCCGCTCCCCCCCCTCTCACTTACTCCACCTCTTATTCCAATACTACAAATGTGAAGAAAGTTTCTATTCAATTTTAGAACACTATCATTGAAAGAATCCAGCAAAAAATTGCACATTGAAGGAGAATATTTTAAATAGTACAGAAAATATTCATTTTTCTTGATCTCCCTTCAAGGGATCCCTATTACTTCCTTTCTTTATTTCAAATTTCTAGTTGTATAGATGAGAACCTTGAGAAAATTCAAAGGAATTTTCTTAAGTCTATAAATGAGGAGTGGTGGGAATTATGAAGATAACTAATTTGAATCAGGTGGGGAGATATTATGAAATCAAGATACCTTAACAAATTTCCCTTTGTCGACTATTAGAATGACAATATCTGACCCTTAGGCTCAAAAATCTAGAACAATCTAACTAAAACAAAAAAAAGCCTTCATGATAGTCATAGGTCGATGGTGAGAAGAAGGAATAGAGCAAGATTCTAGGAAGATAACTTGCTTGGAGGTTAGCCATTAATATTGAAATAATTTTTTGAGCTCAATAACTATCTAAAGTTAAATTATGGTAAGAAAGATAAAAACATTCTTACCTTAGATAAGAAGTGGAGGAAGATAATAGAAGTTGGGTTACCCCATAACCCTAATCCTCTTGTTGTAGAACTATATAACATCTTACCACATAATAGGATAATGTGATTCCAAGAAGAAAAAAAAATTGGTACATAAATGCTCGAGAGAAATTCATTATTGATTAGATATCTACCTCCTTGTCTTTAAGAATGATTTAACCCCTTTGTATTGGAAGAATATTTGGAATGGCTAGCTAATCCCTAAAATCATTATTTTTTGTGGACTTCTCTACATGAAAAGATTCTTACTATTGAAAACTTTAGGAGATGTGGCTTTCACCTCCCAAATATTTATACAAAATTTGGATCACTCTTACTACTGCTCACTGATCAAATTACTTTAGAACATGGCCTAACCCCTCAACTACTAGTGAATATAGAAGGAAGTTAACAATTGGACCTTGATAGAGGAGGAGTGTCTGATTGATATAGTGGTTACTATCATAATCGAGATATCAAAGGAAAACTCAGAGTGTTGTAAGTGAGAAATTCCCCCAACACCCCATCTATTGGTGACGAGAAGATCTTTTTAGTTTATAATCTTCCAAAGGCTTGTAAGGTGTATGGAAACTTAAAATCCTTAATTCTAAGGAGTAAAAAATTAGAGCTCTCCTCCCCTCCCATGAAATGATTAAATTTTGATGGTGCCATCAGAGATGTGTGTTCTTCAAGTAGGAGAAAAAATAAGAATTCTTTTGGTTGTCCGCTAATATCCTATGTAGGGAACTTTAGCCACACTTATAATAGCGTGGCTAAAGTCCTTGCTTTCTACTAAGGAATGATCTTAGTTGTTAGACTAAAATGGCAACATATATGTATTGAAGGGGCCTAAATTATCATGGAATTTGTATAAGGAAATATGGATCCATGCTAGTATATACCAAAATTATTGATGCCATATTGGTGCTACTCACTTGCATGGAGAGATAGTCTTTACAACACATTTTAGAGCATGTAATCCTATGGTGGAAAATTTACTAGGCTTGGCTTGCAAGTTGAAGGAGTTACATGCTAGAGGCAAATGGGTAATCTAAGAACAATATTAAATCCCTAGATAGAAAGGGAATGGACCTTCATACATAGGGAATGATGCTTACCTTGTGTGGTTTGGGAAACATATTTGTTTTTAAGGGTGGTGTTAATTTTTAATTAGGTTTCCTTTATGAATTTAAATATAAATTAAACACCATAATGAAAAGGTGTCATTTCAAAGTAGGTATTTTTAAATGTATGTAGCTATAATGATCCAAGTCGTATGAATTATGTAAATAATTTATAGAGATTTTCTTAGAAAAGGATCCAACTTAAAAATTTATTGCCATCCTACTGAGATCATGGCATGAATTAGTGATCACATCTCTCTGAGATTCACTAGAATTATAATTGTTAGTGAAAATGGTTGCCCACATGAGATTTACAATTTATTACCATTCTTGGTAACAATTGTATGAACTCGAAATATATCTTTATCAATAAGGATTTCTTTTGTGAATTTCCTACAAGTAATCATCTATTCAAACAAGGTTTATAAAGTAAGGGATCTATTAATAATGTCAAAGGGTTTTAAGAAAGAGACCAAGAAAAAGGTGATATGGTGAAGATTGTGTTGCCTGAAATTGGGGGCAATATAATAATCCATGTGGGAAGATAAGGAAGGTGGTCCAATTTCATTCATGGGGTAATGGTGGGACATTATTTAAATTTCTCCACATACTTTGTTAATCCTTGGAATGATAGGAGAGTTATACTTAATGGCATTAGGTTCCAAATTGATGAAGAAATCATTGTAATGGCTACCGCCTTACCCATGGAAGGAAAAAAATGCAAAAATATTACCAAGGTTCTAGATGAAGCTAACTTCAACAAACTTTTTAAGAAGCATAAAGCTCTAATCAAGTTCAAAGGTGAGTTTAGTTGCAAGGACCTACGAGAATTGTGGAATTAAGTATGTCTTTTGATTAAGAAGTACCTAACACTTTAGGGTAGGTTTGGTATTTTTTATTACTACCACTTCACTTTGCTAAATTATTATAGGAACTATGATAAAATATCAATCATGTTCTTCCTATGACATGATCTTGAGGTTACAAAGATGGATGTTAGGAATAGGAAAAAGAAGGGCAAGAAGTTGGTGATATTACACTAAAGGCTCATCCTTCACCTTTATGATTTTCACTTATATCTTTTCCCTCCCTATTGTGTTTTCATTAAAAAATCCCCAACACTGGCTTAATAGTCCGAGGAATGTGTGTGGTAGGTTCTCTGCAGTCCCCACTCGTTAGTCCACCCAATCTTCCACACCCTTTAAAGCCTTCAAGGAATAGAAAAAAATATATAAACAAAACTTAAGTAAATGTTAAAAAATCCAAAATTGAATACCTTGTAGAGGTTGGTTTGTTGAAATTTGAAACAGATAATTATTGTGGCTAAAGGAGGTCTAATAGATTGGCTAAGGCTAAGGTGAGGTTGAATAAAATGGCTAATAAAAAGATGGTACTTGAAGAGGAGGACCGAGTGTTGGGGGTAAGTAAAAGCGAACAAACCAAGAAGGAAGGAGAAGGACTTTAGGGAAAAATATATTAAGGAGGACGAGGTCAAAGAGGAAGACAAAGCAGAATATGAGACATTAGATTTAGAAGAAGGCAAAGTTAAGAAGATGAAGGAGGCCAACCTTGATTCTTCCCATGTGTTGGCCAATTTCACTCTCAATGGGAATGATTTCACCTTTCTCACCACCCTAGTAATCAAACTACAAATATTTCTCATTTAACTGTCACTTCCCCAATGGCTACCAATAAAGATAAAGATTTTTTCTTTTATCTAACCACAATTTGTTACAAGACAAGGATACTCTGATGTGTAAGGGTGGGTTGTCTAATTTTAAAGATTACCATTGAGAGGGTCAATGGTGATATTGACACCCTTAATACTAGATTTACTACCCTTGATGAGAGATTTGATACTCTTAGGAGGTTTTTTGTGAAGGTGATGCATGAAATGTCAACTATATTGCAATCGATCAAATAGGATAATGACCTTATTAGACACAGTGGGGTGGTGACTTCAAGAAGTTTTGTGAGTTTCTAGCAATAGAGGAAAAGACAAAATATTAGGCCTTCTATTATTTGTGCATTGTTTCTTATGTTGTGGATCTTTTGGGAAGACCTAGCTATGAAAACTCCAAATAGGCCCTACATGGCCTTACTTGGTTTTAAAAAAATTGATAGTAGTTTTAGGACTTATCTTTATATGATTTTTTTATGGAAACTCCTATGGGAATGATTAGTATAAAGTTAGACAAGTACTTGATCTAGTTGTGCAGATTTTGCAGGGCCACACTTGAACATCACACATTAAGGGAAAAGTTAAGCTTGGAAAAATAAGTGAACTTTGATTATTTAACACTTTTAGCCTTACTGCGTAATGTTTAAGTTGTCTGATTTCATGGAGATAGGTTTTGGATGTTGTATGCTAGGATTGTAAATTTGGGCCACTCTTAAACATCACACACTATGGAAGAAATTAAGTTTGAAAAAAAACGTCAACTTTGACTATTTTAAAAAAGTCAATGTTAACTATTTAAAAAATAAGTCAAGTTTGACTATTTAAAAAATAAGTAAACTTTGACTATTTAACACTTTTAGCCTATAAATTAAGCCTAAGTGTGTGATATTTAAGTGTCCTAGTAAATTATCTTGTTATCATGTTATTGGTAGTCTACTCTTAATAGATTTTCTATCATTCCATTCTTAAGAGCCACCTCTGTTGAGATAATGGGTGTTGCACACATTGCATAATATTGTTATATTTTATTGTTTTATTTTATTATGTAATTTTGTGCCTAGATGAACGTGCAACATGTAAAGATTCTCATGGAATATTCTTGATGAGTTGTATTGTAACATTGTGAAAATATTTTATGTAATTATTTAATATTGGGGAAAAGAATTAAATGCCCAATATTAAATGTGGGATTAGTGGGTTAGGTAGCACATGGTTTATGTAATACCACTTGGTGGTTTTGTGGGACTTGCTACTATATAAGCAGCCACAAGGGTAGTTGTTGTAGAGAGAAAAAGAGTGAGAAAGGCAAGAGTCGAGCGGGACAAGGCTTGATAGGTTAGCCAAGGTAGCATTTGTGAAGGTTGGAAGCATGGCATGGGATGTGTGAATTCATGCTTGTTCACATAGTTTTCTCGATTGTGGCTATGGCCATGAAGGCTTCCATGGTTGTATGGCAATGGTATTTTGCTGAATAATACATGGTGATGGATGCTTTTGGAGGCTAGGTTTTTTCCCTCAATGAGGGTTTCCCAGGGTATATCTTGTATCACAATTTTGTGGGTATGTTGTCTATTCTCTTGCATGTGGATTTAATTCTATATTTATTTTAGATCTATTATGGGTTATGTGGAAACGATTATATTCTTTATTGCCAAGTTTACTTACAAGTGGTATCAGAGCTATGGTTTTATTATTGTAACCCTAGATTGAATCCATGGGAATGCATGGGAGGATAAAAGGAAAGGGCAAGATATATGAATGATTTATTGCAAATCTAGGACTTTGGATTTGTTGTTATGATGGGATGTTAAAATATTTGGGCATGTGAAATTTTTTGGACAAAAGGATTTTTCGGATGTTTCATTTAAATGAGAGTTTTGGGGGTAGCTTGCAAAAATGACCTCCTGGGTAAAAATAGACCTCACCATTGGATTCGGGTCAACATTTCCATAAATTTTGATATATAATATGCCCTAGTTTGGCTATGTTCAGAGGAAATGAAAGAGTTTTTTGGTTTCAGCCCATGATGGCCGTCAAATTTAATCCCGTCAAAAATTTTGTCAAAGAAAAAAAAAAAATTAAATGAAAAATTGCAGTGAAAATGGTAAAAAGACTGTCTTAGTAAAACGGCCATAACTTTCTCTCAGAATATCAAATTTCAGAGTTCTTATAAGTGTTGGAAAGCTAATTCAGAGCACTACAACATGGTGTAGGTTTGGTTATGTAATATTGAAATTTTTTTAGGTTTTAAGAGCCCTAAAGTCAGATGTTATTTATTTTGAGCATAGATTAGGGCATAACTTGGGCATAAGGATACGAATTTTGGACTTCAAGTAGTCAACGGAATGCTCTTGGAGAGCTCTACACAATGGTTCAGATTTGTTGTAGGTTTGGCATGATTTATTTATTGATATATTTATTTGAACTGTTTATGGTATATTTTGACTATGGTAACATTGTGAGTTTATGGCATTGGAAAATTTAAGATTTGATATCATTGTATACTCAGTTCATATTTCAGATTGGTCTCATGATGATATGGTTATCATTGTTTGGTTTGGATATGTATGATGACTTGTTAGATCTACAAGTTGTGTAGTGTTGTAAGCGGTCTATACTTACAGGTTCCATTTATAGCTTGGTTATGGGTTGTCTTTGCCCATTGATCTTTCATTATTGATGCATATTCAGATTAGTGGCTTGGATTTGGGTTGTCTATGCCCTGAGTCACATGATTTACTAATTTTATTCTTCATGTAGAAAGGATGAGATGTTGTTACCAGGTACAGTCATGGTGGAGGATTGTGGTTGACTATTTTATGCTAATAGGTTGGACATATTGAGAACCAGATGCTTAGTTCATGGATGTAATCATGGTGCCATGGATTTTGGCATGACATGATTGGTTATACAGGTACATCCTTGATGTTTATTAGCTTGGATTTCTGATATAGTTATGGTGGTATATCTTCTCGGTTGAGGATCATGGTTATTTGGTTTCTTTTGAGGAGCTCATGATGTGCACTTTGAGTTCTTTGATGGTTTGATGTCTTGGTTGATTTTCATGGTTAGAGGATGGTTTTTCATCATGATGTCATGGATAGCTTGGATACATAGTTTAGTGGGAGCTTGTGATAGTGATGAGGTGACAGTGTAGGATTAGTTCCTAGTTTGGTTTGGATCTTCAAGTAGGAGATGGATTTTATGATGCCATGGGAGACTTGGTACCACGATTGAGTGAGAGTTGTTGGCATTGATATATTTATTAAGTGTTTGCAGATGTTGAAATTTTGTCTTAGATCCTATTGCTACAGAAGCATCTTTGACATTTGCATGGTGCACTTGTTATCTTCATGGTGTGTGAAGATAGATAGATCTTGAGGACTCATGGAGTTCTTGGTTATCTTCATGGTATGTGGAGATGGTTCTTCATGGTATGTGGAGATGGTTCTTCCTGGTATGTGGAGATGGTTTTTCTTCATGGTGTGTGGAGATGGTTGCATCTTAAGGACTCACAAGGTTCTTGGCAAAGGTGTGGTTTATGCTTTTATTTGGCATGTTATCCTTGGTATGAGGATGGTTTCATTATTGTGTCATGGTATACTCTTGATATGCGTTTAGAGTTGTGACATGTTATAGTATGTTCATGTGGAGCATGTTATCTCTTTAGTTGAGATGGTTAGATCATGTTGTCATGTTTATGTTCCTGAGGCCATGGTTGGAACTTTGACATTGATCTTGATTTAGTTTCTTGGTATTGATTACACTGATCATAAGCTGGATACTTCATGATATTGCTATGTTGCATTTGGAGTTGGCATGAATTGATTGGTTACGGGTGCTCATGGATACTTAGAGATGGTGGTGATGCTGATTTCTCTTGGATTAGAGAAGTATTTGTTGGGACGGTTGATGGTTTCAACAGGAAGTCCGAGGGGCAGTCACTTGATATGGACTTGAGAGGAGATTTTTCTTAGATGAGTCTTGGTTGGAGACTTGAGAATCTTGATGAACATTCTCATTCCCCACTCTTGGTCTACTCGACGGTTTGCTACTTGAGAGGTATAGCCCATTGTTTCTCTCAGTTGCATTATATTTATGCTTTTATTTCATGGATATAGATCTTGAGCTATGGTACATGATTTAGTTTTGGAGGGTTCATTTGAGAGATGGTTTTAGCATTGGTTATCTCCATGTGCATATGTTGTTATGCTGGTTTAGTTTGGGAGATGGTTTTATATTGGGCATATTCCTTGGATTAGGAATGGTTTTATGAGTTTGATCTTCTTGTGAGAGGCTTACATCCATGATGAGTTATATGGTATGGTTTGGGTGTTGTTGAGGCTTCTTGTTGGGGTTTAATGGAGGAGATCATACTTGCACAGTTTACATCTAGAGGTGTGTGTAGAAGGACATGATACAGGTTATGATTTGCATGGTTTCTCTAGTCTTGGTTATCTTCCTGGATGTTTAGTTTTGCTTACATTGGATTTGAGATTGGTTGGAGATTGTGATCACTAGTTTGTTCTCATGCATGTCATGTGAGAGATGACATGGTTATTTCTTTCTCTTTCCTCTGTTGGTTGTGGAGAATTTGGGAGACTGTTGGAGACTTGTTATGAGAGTTGTTCTTGCAGGATATCAGTTTATGTATTGTGGATGTCCTTGATACGACATGGATTCACTTCTTTGAGATGTGTTGAGTGGATTGGTTATAGATTTGACATTATGTTTTGCAGTGGGAGCTTCTTGGTATATATGTGGCAGGTATTGTTCTTGAGGCTTGTGATTGCAGGTTATAGATTGGATATGTCAGTGATATGAGATTCACTTGTTATACCTTTGAGGTATGGATAGTTGGATGGGTTTGGCACTTGCTGTGGGTGCTATTTCAGCTATGGATATTTTGACAACTACGGATACATGTGATTACCTTTGGATCAGGTTTTTGTGCTTGGAATTTCAGTTGGTACAGGATTTTATTATCTTCTAATGTGACAAGTTGGGTGGCTTTCTCTTTGGATGGCTTCTATGTATGTCCAGTGGTAGTGGCATAATAGGAGGTGAGATCATTCATATTCGAGATGCTGGATAATTTGATTTTCTTGCGGGTACCAGGATGGAGCACTTGGTATATTTTGATCCATGATGGTGGATGTGCTTGGAGGGATTGTTCCCTTGTTCATTTATGTGGCTACAAATTGACCCTATGCAATGTATACAACAAGTGGGAGATTGTTGAGATAATGGGTGTTGCACACACAGCATAATATTGTTATATTTTATTATTTTATTTTATTATGTAATGTTGTGCCTAGATGGATGTGCAACATGTAAAGATTCCCATGGAATATTCTTGATGAGTTGTATTGTAACATTGTGAAAATATTTTATGTAATTATTTAATATTGGAGAAAAGAATTAAATGCCCAATATTAAATGTGGGTTCAATGGGTTAGGTAGCACATGGTTTTAGCACATGGTTTATGTAATACCACTTGGTGGTTTTGTGAGACTTGCTACTATATAAGCAGCCACAAGGGTAGTTGTTGTAGAGAGAGAAAGAGTAAGAAAGGCAAGAGTCGAGCGGGACAAGGCTTGACAGGTTAGCCAAGGGAGCATTTGTGAAGGTTGGAAGCATGGGATGGGATGTGTGGATTCATGCTTGTTCACATAGTTTGCTCGATTGTGGCTATGGCCATGAAGGCTTCCATGGTTGTATGGAAATGGTATTTTGCTGAATAATGCCTAGTGATGGATGCTTTTGGAGGCTGGGTTTTTTCCCTCAATGAGGGTTTCCCAGGGTATATCTTGTGTCACAATTTTGTGGGTATGTTGTCTATTCTCTTGCATGTGGATTTAATTCTATATTTATTTTAGATCTATTACAGGTTATGTGGAAACGGTTATATTCTTTATTGCTAAGTTTCCTTACAACCTCACTTATTTTCACTAATTTAATATCACAAACAAATAAATAAATAGAAATGAACATTTGAAAGGCTAGGCAATGAAAAATATTAGTATTTTTTATTTATTATATTGCTATTGCTATTCAACAACAAATAAATAAATAGAAATGAACATTTGAAATGCTAGGCAATGAAAAATATTAGCATTTTAAAATTATTATATTGCTATTGCTATTCAACTATGAAACTATAGTGAACAAAATGATAAATAATCCACCTAAGAAATGGTTATAGAGATGGATATTAGGAATAAGAAAAAGAAGGGCAAGAAGTTGGTGATATTACACTAGAGGCTCATCCTTCACCTTTATAATTTTCACTTGGATCTTTTCCCTCCCCATTGTGTTTTCATTACAAAATCCCCAACACTAGATGAATAGTCTAAGGAATGTGGGTGGTAGGTTCTTTGTAGTCCCCACTCCTTAGTCCACCCAATCTTCCACACCCTTCAAAGCCTTCAAAAAATAGAAAAAAATATACAAACAAAACTCAAGTAAATGTTAAAAAATCCAAAATTGAATACCTTGTAGAGGTTGATTTGTTGAAATTTGGAAAAGATAATTATTGTGGCTAAAGGAGGTTTGATGGATTGGCTAAGCCTAAGGTGAGGTTGAATAAAATGGCTAATACAAAGATGGGACCTAAAGAGGAGGACCAAGGGTTGGGGGTAAGTAAAAAGGGAACAAACCAAGAAGGAATACGAGACTTTGGATTCAAAAGAAGGTGAAGTTAAGAAGATGAAGGAGGCCAACCTTGATTCTACCCATGTACTGGTCAATTTCACTCTCAATGAGAATGATTTCATCTTCCTCGGCACCCTACTACTCGAACTAAAAATATTTCTCCTTTAATTGTCACTTCCCCAATGGCTACCAAGAAAGATAAAGATTTTTTTTTTATCTAACCACGATTTGTTACAAGTCAAGGATACTCTGATGCCTAAGGGAAAATGTGTGTGTTTCCTAGTTTTAAAGATTACCATGGAGAGGGTCAATGGTGATATTGACACCCTTAAGACCAGATTTACTACCCTCGATGAGAAATTTGATACCCTGAGGAAGTCTATTGTGAAGGTGATGTATGCAACATCAACTATATTGCAATCGGTCAAATAGGATAATGACCTTATTAGACACAGTGGGGTGGTGACTCCTAGAAGTTTTGTGAGTTTTTTGCAATAGAGGAAAAGAGAAAATAGAGGAATAGTTCTATTATTTTAAAAAAATGATAGTAGTTTTAGGACTTATCTTTATATGATTTTTTTTATGGAAACTCCTATGGGCATAATTAGTATAAAGTTAGAAAAGTACTCGATCTAGTTGTACAGGTTTTGCGAGGCCACCCTTAAACATCACACATTAAGGGAAAAATTAAGCTTGGAAAAGTTTAAGTTGTCTGATTTCATGGAGATAGGTTTTGGATGTTATATGCTAGGATTGTAAATTTGGGCCACTCTTAAACATCACACACTACAGAAGAAATTAAGTTTGAAAAAACAAGTCAACTTTGACTATTTAAAAAGTAAGTCAATGTTGACTATTTATAAAATAAGTCAAGTTTGACTATTTAAAAAAAAGTAAACTTTGACTATTTAACACTTTTAGCTTATAAATCAAACCTTAGTGTGTGATATTTAAGTGTCTAGCAAATTTTCTTGTTATCATGTTATTGGTAGTCTCCTCTTAATAGATTTTCTACCATTTCATTCTTAAGAGCCAACTCACTTATTTCCACTAATTTAATATCAAAAACAAATGAATAAATAGAAATGAACATTTGAAAGGCTAGGCAATGAAAAATATTAGCATTTTTAAATTATTATATTGCTATTGCTATTCAACTGCGAAACTATAGTGAACAAATTGATAAATAATCCACCTAAGAAATGGTCATGCAACCCACGGTCAATAACATTTTGATCTTCTAGTAGGATTCTGAAATGATCTGATCCATTGATTTAAAGTTGGGTCACTCAAACTCCAATGCAATGTTTTTTGTCGCTGGCAGTGGCAAATGCTAAGTTTCTGATAGAGACTTCCACCATATAAAAAACTGGACATAGCTATCCTCTATCCAAACTTTGTGGTTGACGAATTTTCAAAGGATAGAAAACATCATAGATTTTTCTGAAAATTTTAACATTTGATCTTCATGATCTTCATAATTTGTAGTCAAAAAAAACAAAATTTTTGAAAAAAATCATGATGTCTTCGTGAATCTGGCAAAAAGGTTTTAACTTTATTTTAAGGTTTAAACTCGCTAGCTGCACACTAATTATTTCTATAGGCTCATATTCTCAGTGGCTACAATTTCAGCGTACTCTCTCATGTGAAATGGTCGTACATGTACAGCTGGCATAAAAATATTACCGTCTGAAAAAGTTGTGATGATCCTCGGATGATTGTGCTCATGCGTAATGAATTATTAAGGAATTATTTCTTTTATGTAATCTCTCCCATTTTGAGGAATTATTTGTTTTATTTAATCTCTCCCACTTCAAGTCATCCCAAAGATGTCGTATGTTCTCTGTGATTTTTGACACGCTTGAGATTTCCTCGTAACATATCTTTTAAGTAGTCTGTAGTTGAAAGTGCCTCACTAATATTTGTACGTTAAGGTTTATCCTTAATCAAATATGTAACTGTACTAAAATCTTTGTACACTAAGGTTTATCCTTAATTTAACTTTTTTTTTAAAAATTCAAATATATAAATTATTCACTAATATTTGTACACTAAGGTTTATCCTTAATTTGATAAAAACAAAAAACATCAAATGCATTTTAATCAAATATATAAGTGTACAAAAATCTTTGAGAATCTAATAAAGCCTTGTTTTATGGGTCAATATTCCTCATGATTTTCCCTGTGATTTTCGACATGCATGAGATTTCCTTGAAACATGTCCTTAAAGTAGTCCGTAGTTGAAAATGGCTCACTAATATTTGTACTCTAAGCTTTATCCTTAATCAAATATGTAAGTGTACAAAAATCTTTGTACCTTAAGGTTTGTCCTTAATTTGATAAAAACAAAAAAAATCAAACATATAAATTGCTTACTAATATTTGTACAGTAAGATTTATCCTTAATTTGATAAAAACAAAAAACATCAAATACATTTTAATCAAATATGTAAGTGTACAAAAATCTTTGAGAATCTGATAAAACCTTTTTTATAGGTCGATATTCCCTATGATTTCGACATGCCTGAGATTTAAAATGGCTTCAATGTTCCATCGTTCTGAAAATCTAATTTCCTCTAATTTAGAGAAAGATTCGAGTGTCATTTAGTTGAGTTTGGAATAGAGGTTTCATGTAACTAGTAGATAAATATATGATAAAACTCTGTTTCATGTAACGTATTCCCCTTTATGTCGTCTCAAAGACGTCAGATACAGTAGACATTCATTGGGCAACAAGATAGCAGGGAAATGATGTTTTTAATCCAATATCCATTACGTTCTCGGACGATATTTTATTTCGAAAACTTCTGTCTATGATTAATTAGGATATCTGGTATACTTAGAAATAATTGTCTGTCTTATTATCAATTGAAAATGTATAAAATAGATTCTTAAACATTTCAAATTAGGTCATGTGATTTGCGACTACGTGTCTGCTACGCCATCATTCATCATGAAGGTTGAGTATAATTTTGTTTAAGTGATATTATTAATTTGTCCCGCTTCAAGAGTATCATTTTGTTTTAGTAATATTATTAAGTGAATATTGCTTCTAATTATATACACATTTGAATCCAAGTTAGTAGCAATAAATGGATTGTCAAAACCTAACAACATCTAAGAATATAATATTTTTATAATTTTTCTAACTATATGTTATGTTTTATAGTTTATAACATATCATGGAGTATTATAGTTTTTTTGATTTAAATATATACTTAATCATAGATGTCGGTTTTACATCAAACATAAAAATTTCAAGTTCAGATCTAGATAACTAAATTAATTAATAGCTAAAAATTAGTTACATTTTAGAAAACATTAACATAATAAATCTATGTACTTTAACTTGTCAAAAATTAGGTAGAAAATTAACATAATTTCAAATTAGTTTTTTATCACACATACATGTGCATATTTTTTGTTCACATGCATGAGCTATACATCAAGTTGATAAATATTTAACATGTGTAAAAAATAAAATGGTCTATGTTTTTTAGTTGTTCAACTTTGTACATATATATACATACATGTTTTAAATTAAATTTAACTTTTAGTTTTATATACTTACATATCTTAGCTCTGCATTCATAGACATATCCTCTTTGCATATCATACATTATGGCATTTGGTACTAGTGGTGCACCTACATCCTCAAGGGAGGCTAGCATTTAGGGAGATGTTCATAGTGTTTTTGTTTGGTACAACATGTAGACCGACATGATCTACTAAGGAGAGAGAGCATCTATTTAGAGATGGAGTTTCTAGGCTATCTCATGCTATTGAGTTCCTAGATTCTACACTTTTGGCTTCTACCACCCTCCTAATAGGGAGAAGATTATTGCTATGAGAGATGAGCTATGTTGTATGATTCAAATGATTGAGTCGTACAACCCATATGATGATATTAGTATTGAGACATTTTACTCTTCCCTTTCTTGCAATGTCACTAGCATTGTAAAGTATAGACAGATTGAAACAAGGGTCTCAACTATGGTGAAGAGTATGTTTCCCTTTTATATAGAGAGATCTAGGATTATAGTTTATTCAACTATGAAGTGTACATATCAACTTGTTGCACCATTTATATATCCTCTCTAGTTAGCTGCACATCACAAGTGGTCATAGAAGGATGAATTTCCTCTTTATTTCTACAAATGATTGTTTGCAAAAATTTATTTACATTATGATGTACATTATATAGATTTTCCAAGTCATGTTGGACAAGGTCTCAATAGTCTATTAGAGATATTTAGACCTGCAGACACCCCTACACCTATTAATAAATGGGCAATGGTGAGTCCACACCTTTTCATCATGTTGAGAGCTCTATAGATGGCTGCTATGGGTATGACTATTCTAGATAATACAATTAGGACTTAGATCTATTCATACATTGCCATAGTTGCTATGCAATTATAGGAGATATTTTCCTATCAATGTGGTAGATATATGTTATGATTTTGTGGTACCATTTCGACAACTACATCCTTTAGCATAGGAGTTGATGATGCATATGGGATAGCAAATATACCATCTCCACTAGAAGTATCTACTATATCAGTTTTGGATGCATTGCATCATATGGAATCCTATTTAGCATATGATCTTCTTGGTTTATAAATAGCAAGCATTATCAATGGTCATGGAGATTTCTCTTAGTGACATTGGTGGACAAATCTGCTATATTCTCTCACACACAGTAGAATCAAAGGGTTCATAGGGATAGGAGGATAATCCTCCACCTTCTACGACACCTACTCCTACATAGGGCCCTAAAGCACCCACCCCCACCCCCACCTACTCAAGATCCTGTAGAACCTCCTACAACACCCCCATACTCAGGCACCCATAGTACGATAGTGTCTATTTACCACTATGCTTTTAGATAAGACGGTCAACTTGGACTAGGCTATTTTATCACTACATAATTCAGATATTAGTAAAATTGGTAGAGCCTTACCATGACAAAATTGATGCATTTCCCAATAAAAACTTGGATTTAATAATTCACAATTCTCATCTTTATAGATGGAGAAGGAGAAATCAAATATTTTGAAGTGGTATATATGATGAACTAAATGAAATCTCAATAAAAAGTTACATTTAATAATGTGATAGATGAGGACAAAACTTTGCACATATCAATTCCTCCTACAATATTTCTAACTCTCAATAAAGAGTTACATTTATTAATGCCATAGATAAAGGTAAAATCCATGCACATATCAATTGCCCCTATAATATTTACATTTAAAAAGCTTATACATAATTCACACAAGATCTCTAAAATATAACAAAATATTAACCCTTAATATAAAATGTGTAGAAAGTAAGATGTTTTAATAAAAGAAACACCTCCCTAATTATTCAATTGTCAAAGTAGTGCACAAAGATGTGTGTGTATAAATAAATAAATAAATTATATATAAATATATATATATGTATGTATGTATGTATGTATGTATGTATGTATGTATGTATGTATGTAAGACAAAATATAGAAAAAAATAGATGGATATGAAGGCATCCTCAATACATTTTCAACATCATAAGAATCACGAAAGTAAAAGATTGTGGCAAAATTTTATAAGATGAAGAGCCCAAAAAAATAAAAACGATTGAATTTTTAAAACAAGGCAACTAGTAGCAAGTACATACAACTAGCTTGTTTATGATATAGATTTTTATAAAAAATTGTAGAAAGTAAAATGTTTTAATAAAATAAAAACCCTAATTATCTAATTGTCAAAGTAGTTCACCAAGATTTTATATGTGTGTGTGTGTGTGTGTTAATATATATATATATATATATATATATATATATATATATATATATATATATATATATATATATATATATATATATATATATATATATATATATATATATATATAAGATTGAATATAGAAAAAAAATACTTCAATAGATTTTTTAAAACAAGGCAACTAGTAGCAAGTACATAGAACTACCTTGTTTATGATAGAGGTATTTATAAAATCAGAGCAACATCACTAGTTCAAATCTTGAGATTCAATGGACAAAGACAAGGAGAAGAGAGCCTTTTTGGATGGCTTGAACATCACCTTTGAAGCTTCATTCCAAGACTAAAAGTCTTAAATAGTCAAAGTTGACTTTTTTTTCCAAGCTTTTTTTTTCCTTAGTGTATGAAGTTTAGGACTGGCCATAGTTTTCACAGCTAGAAATAACCAACAACTGATTCAAATACTATGTCAAGAAAATACAACATATGCCTACCATGTTTTCATAAGAATTCTTTTTGTGTGAATTTATTCTCTCCATATTGTTTTCTCTCCTTGAGAAAAAATATTCCCTACATAACTGTGATTTATAAATGCTAAAAAGATATTGAAACCCATTTACTTTAGTAGTGAGAACAATAGAATTCTCTCTCAATTTTATTTGTTAAATCTTGGTCAATCACAGTGTGGTCAAATATGGTAGACTATGGAGACATTTCATTCCAAAAATTAGGGTTTCAATATAAATGTAATTTTCTGTCTAGATTATAGAAGATTTTTGTCTTACTTTAATAACTAGAGGTTTGTAGTGTCCTATAGTCACCACTTGATGTAAACTTCTAATACCAAAGTCATTTGGTAATTGTAAGGATTAGACTGATCTATATTTGTTACAAATACAAAAAAATAATGATCACGTTTAAAAATAAATATATAATTTGAAACTTGAATTATAAGTTTATATATATTATATAAATATATGATATTTACCTTTCACATCCCAAAGATAATTCTTATTGTATTCAATATCTCAAGTAGCAAAATGATCTTTGCACGATTCAATAATTTCATTCGCACTCTCTATCCTATTACTTGAATGTGTAACATGCATGTCTATAATTTAACCTAAACTAAATCTAAATATATGTCTAGATCTCTAAACAGAATCTATATATGTTATAAGTAGATCAAGAACACACTAAATTTATATGTACCCACAAGTTCATGTTGTCTAAGTGTGTTCTTGATACATGCTCCTTCTCCAACATGCTCTGCTTTTCTATGTCCACTCTCAAAGAAGTTCCACAAAAACTTAACATTGCTTCTAGCATGTTGCATGGCTAACCAATTAAATGCTTTTGTAGATTTAAATGTTCCTATGAGTCATGAAATCAAACTAAAAATAATTATATACATCAAATTGAAATATGTGTACAAATCAATATAAGTTTTTAACAAAGTTGTATAGAAATGTACACATGTACAGTAATCTACACAATAATCAAACTAGACCCATTGCTATGAAACATTAATTCTATGATTTCTAAGATCTTTAGAGAACATTATATAGCAATGAGTGACATAAATTCTATCATGAACTCTATCATCACTAATATAGATTTGAACCTCCTTGATGGTAATGCATTCACTTTCATCTGAACTTTCTATCTCATCTACCTCAAATTGTTCATGTCTATAAGTCAATTACACAAATATTGCAACTTGTTTAGAATGAAAATATTTCCCTTGAAGCTTTGTTTGAGGTAAAAATGTATAATTTTCAAAGAAATCTACAACTAAAATAATACAATTAGGTGGAAACCAATTTTTTGAATCACAAAATTGTTTAGCTTATCATCGTGCACAATGACAATGTTGGATATGTGGATATATCAATGAAAGAAACTTGGTCATAAACTCATCATGCCACAATTCACTCTCCTTCAATAAAATTCTTTTTGGATTCAGCTTCTATCTTATTTTTGTATGTCTCATATTCATATCTCATCCATGAAACTGGTGTTGATTTATTAATATTCTTAATTTGCAGTCAAAATTTACCTAAATCTTCACAATTTGCACATTGTTTTTTGCTAAATTATACTTTGAACTCATTTGAATATTCTAAGTTATCACATAATATAGACTTCACAAATTGTAGCATACTACTAGGGATGACCAAATTTGGATCAAGTACTACCATAACTTTTTTATATGATAGCGAGTGTAAACCAAATCCAACAACATTAAGTTTCACATATCTTATTTATGTGTACAAAGAAATGACTCGGACTCTCAAACATTCTATAACATGTTTTTACATTTGAAAAGTCTAGCTTGAATGTTTGAAATAATTCACTTTGTGTTATATCAATAAAATCTTTTGGATGTTCAATTTTTGCCCCTATCTCTTGATCTTTAATTTGTATAGGATTACATCTATCAGAAGAAACATGAGAGGATGTGGTCCAAAATTCAATAACCTATCTTTTTACATCTTTTATAAATTCTATCCTTTCAAGGAACTTTACAAATATTCACCCAATTATTCTCAATGTTTTCATATAGCATAGTTTTTCTCCTAATTTATCGTTGAACTGTTCTTCTAGATATATGTAGTAATTAATAAATTTCATGTCCTTGTTTTCTATGTGTCAACTTTTTACTAGATATATTAGTCATCAACTCTTTATGTGCAGTGCTCAAATCACCTCATCGAGTTGTGTTGTCAATTTTGTTATAGGTGGTTTGAAAATTTTCAACTATTATTTTATTAGCATTATGCACATGGTTTTTCCTATTATCAACACCCAACAACTTCAAAACATGCCTCATATATTTTCTCCTAAATAATTGATAAATTATTGTGTCTTTCCAAATATACTTTTATTTTTGAAATATTCACTCCACATGTCTTGGAAATGCTCTTCAATAGTGTTCTCTTTTACTATATGTTTAGATGGAATTTGACTACAAAGTAGGTCCTCATCCAAAATCATCAAATTTCCTACACCTAATAATTTGTTTCTATCATTAGAACTACCAATGTGTTCATATTCTTGAATCTCATCCTCTTCATGAATCTCATCTTCTTCATGAACTTCAGTAGGATGGTTTTGATTACATTTTGTATAACCTTTCATTTTGTCATATCTTATTCTATCACATTTCCTCTATCTACCATTTTTATTACCCATTGAATAATTTGATCTACAGAAAAATATTTTAGTTTAGATTCCATTAAAAATATAATTAAAAAATTCAATATATAATACATAAAAATAACTAGGTGAAAAAAAATACCTTATTGATGATCCTTTGTAATTGTTGTTAAGCTCCACAAAACAATTGATAAATACAACTTCAAACAATATTTATCTCTAAAAATGCTCCTTTATATTTTGTAATTTACTAGACTTATTATAAAATGAAATAAAAAATAATTTTTTTTGTATGAAACCACCACTATGACCCCTTGTAGTTTTTTTTGTACCGATACAGGTTATGTCTAAAGCTATTGCGCTTGGAAGGGTTTCAGCCATAACTATCTATGTGGTATCCTAAGTGGTAGCCACACAAGCAAAAGATTTAATTTCTCCAAACTTTTCACTTTCAAGGCTGATTTCTCCTTACAAAATGAAGTTTTCTCAAAAACTAAAAACACCATTTTGTAGATCTCGAAGTAAAGATTATGGTCATTAGAATTTTGTAGCATTTTTAATATTTATAATATGTTACAATTATTAAATATTACAAGTAGGTATTTTAAGAATAAAAAAGATTTCTATTTTCTATATATATATATATATTAGTAAATCATGTTCAAAAAATTTTAAAATTATGTGTACCTCTAGAGGAAAGAGTCATCTTCAAGAATATGAATTTGTTTAAAAAAATATAGATTTG
Organism: Cupressus sempervirens; assembly: GCA_028749045.1. Classification (NCBI taxonomy): domain Eukaryota; kingdom Viridiplantae; phylum Streptophyta; class Pinopsida; order Cupressales; family Cupressaceae; genus Cupressus; species Cupressus sempervirens. The sequence goes on along the minus strand of CM053785.1, from coordinate 413,413,175 downwards.
ATAGAAAAAAACATTAGCAGGAAAAAAAATGTCAATTTCTAATAAGTATGAATTTGCACACTTATAAATTGAAACATAAGTCCAAAATCATTTTTTCTTTTGTCTACTAGTTATACATATCGACTATAAGATATTACAAATTTAGACCAAAATATGATCATTTGCATATATTTGTTTGGTGGGAATGAAACTCTGTATTTTAAGCATTTTTTAAAATTAGAAAATATACTTTAAAAATTAATAAAATGATAGAATTTTCACTCAATTTTTTTAAGAACATTACAAGCATAAACTTTATACAATTTTACACATTTTAGCAGTTTACGTCATCTTCAAAATCTTGCACAAATGTTTGTTTTCTATCATTAAAATTGAATAGTTTAAGTTCTCATATGTTTTTCCTTTATAAAAGGTGACGCGAGGTTTTCTTTTGCCCTAAACTAAATTTCAATGAACCAAATTTGAACCAAGGAAAATTGAAATATAAATATTTAAGAAGACTAACTAAACTATGCCCATCTAGAATATCCAATCAAATAGTTCAATGGGATAGAGTTAATGAAATGTTAAAAAGATATAAACTGATATGTCATTATTTATTGTTATCTTAAAAAAAAATCCAACAATAAGAAAGAAAATAGTAATTCATATTCTCTTCCATAAAGATAAATCTAAACTATTGGTTTAAGAAAATACTTTATTCAATTCTTTATTTGATATAATGTTTTTTCAAATTTCATTAATATCAATATATTTTATATTTATATATTTAATTTAATCATATTATTCTATAACAAGTCCTAGAAATTTGATCAAAATTTAAGAAAACTAAATATAAACTATAAATACATTAAAATTAAGAAAATAAAAATGAAACAAATATATAAATATATATATATATATATATTCAAATTTATTTACATTTTCATAAACAAATAAATTTCAATAACCCTAACGAATTTGAAAGAAATAAAATTTGTGTATATTTTTACTCCACATCACTTACATATGGATTACATGTATATATAACATATATAAGAGAGAAATAAATATTATGTTAAGAGTAAAATGTACTTCTTTAATAAAGACCCTCATCTACAAAGGTGGGTAACTGCTATCAAGTTGTGTCAATTTGATGCTCTCCTAAATAAATACCATGCTCTCCCCAATATAGTGAAGAAAGTTTCTACTCAAATTTGGAACACTATCCTAGGAAGAATTTAGAAAGTACTTGCAGGGTGGAAGGAGAAGGTTTTAAGTAATGTCAGAAAAACTCAATTGTTCTCAGCCTCCAATTAAGGGATCCCTATTTAAACTTCCTTTCCTTATTTCAAATGTATAATGATATAGATGAGAACCTTGAGAAAATTCAAAGGAATTTTCTTTGGTCTAGACATGAGGAAGGCTAGGAATTATGAAGATCACTAACTTGAATCGAGCTCTAATTACCGATTTATTGGTTGGCACTTATTTTTGAATTATATTGCATGAGGAGATATTATGAAACAAAAGTACCTTACAAACTTGCTCTTTGGCTACTATTAGAACATGATACTGTTTGGTCGTCGGGCTCTAAAATTTAAAACAGTCCAATTAAAAATAAAATATATCTCCTTTGACAGAGTTGTAGATGGATGGGAACAATAAGGAACAGGTAAGATTCTAGGAGGATAACTAGCTTGGAGTTTATCTGTTAATAATCAGCAAAATTTTCTATCTTAAAAATTATCTGATATTAAATTATAGTGAGAAAGATAGGAACATGTTTACCTCATATACGAAGTGAAGGAAGATTACGAAAGGTGTATTACCCCATAACCCTAAACCACTTGTTATAGAACTACATAACATCTTAGTTTTTAATAGGATAATTGAATTCCAAGAAGTGAAAATCTTTTCATGACATAAATGCTTTAGAGAAATTCAATATTGAATTTTCTTACCTCCTTCTCTTTAATAATGATTTAACCCCTTAGTATTTGAAGAATATTTGGAATGGCTAGCTAATCCCTAGAATCAATTTTCTCTAGTAGATTTCTCTATATGGAAAGACTCTTAGTAATGAGAACTTAATGAGAAGTTTCTTTCACATCCCAAATAGGTTCTACTTGTGTAAGGAAGCTGAGGAAGATCATATTCATTGCATTTTTCACCTTTACTCCTTTAGATATTTAGTTGATGGTCTTCAAAAAATTCTTTCATTCATGGGCCTTTAAGAACTACTTGCATCAATTTATACAAAATTTGGATCATGCCTTCTGCTACCCAACGATCAGATTACTATGGATCATGCTCCCACCCCAAATGCTACAAAATCTAGATGGAATGAAAAAACTATATCTTCTGGGAGCAGTGTCCAACTGATATAGTGGTTACTATCATAATTAAGCTATCAAAGGAAAATTGAGATAGATGTAAGTGGAAAATTTCCCCAACCCCCATCCATTGCTGACAACAACATTTTTTGGCTTGCAATTTCACAAAGGATTTTAAATTTTATGGGAGATCCAAATCCTTAATTCAGAGGAGTACTAAATGGGAAGCACTCCCTCCCCCACATTAGTCCCATGATTTGATTGAATTTTAATAATGAGAGTAGTATGACTTTTGCATAAGACTAGAAAGTTTGTAAGGAATAGATAGTGAGTGATAAGTTGACTAATTATTTTATTCAAGAATATCTTTTATTCAAAGTAATTTAGTTATGCATACCTGGAGGATCTATGAGAGAGAACATAATAAAAGAGAAACATAGTGGTGGACTTGCTACACATTTTGGGATTGATAAAACTATTAAACTATATTTTGAGAGATACTTTTGGCCACAGATTTATAGTGATGTGTAGCGAATCGTTAGAAGTTGTAGGATTTGTCAAGTAGCAAAAGGAACTAGTTAGAATATGGGATTCTATTCACATTTACCTTTACTTGATAGACCTTGGGAATATGTGAGCATGGATTTTGTTCTTGAATTACCTAGAACTCAGAGAGATTACAATTCTATTTTTGTAGTGGTCTAAAGATTTTAAAGGATGAGAAATTTTATACCTTGTAAGAAGACCTTTAATGCATTCCATGTAGCTAGATTATTTTTCAAGGAAACAGTAATATTGCATGGTTTTCCAAGGACTATTGTTTTAGATAGAGACACTAAGTTTATGGGTTACTTTTGGAGAACACTTTGGAAAAATATGAATAAAATGTTGAAGTCTAGTTCTACATTTCATCCTCAAATAGATTTACAAACTGAAGTAGTGAACATAAGTTTGGGTAATTTACTAAGAAGTTTGGTTGGAGATAAGATTGCTAATTGGGATTTATTTTTGGAAAAAGTAGAGTTTTTATACAATAATTTTGTGTTCATAAAATTACCAAGAAGACACCATTTGAGATTATTATTGGATTTAATCCTAAAGGAACTATAGAGTAGAGAGAATTGCCTACTCAAACAAGGAATGCTAAAACTAAGGACTTTATAGTTTTCATGAAGACTTTACATGAGGAAGTTAAAACAAATTTGGAAGCTAATAATTAGATTTATAAATAGAGAGTTACAAAAATGAAGAGACACAAATATTTTGAAGTTGGTGATTAGGTTATGATTGATTTTAATAAGAATAGATTTTCAGTTTGTACATATAGTAATTTGAAAATGAAGAAGTTTGGACTTTCTAAAAATTTGAAGTTTTATAGTGGAAATGCCTATGAAATTGAATTTCTAGATGATATGGATATATCACCTATATTCAATATTGCATATATCTTCAAGTTCTATGAATCATAAGATGGTAATGTTAGCAACCTCAATTATCCTAGAAAGAAAAGAAAAGACATTGAAAAGATTCTTAATACAAGAGTAAGAAAGAGTACTAGAGGAAGTGATTCAATGGAATATCTAGTTCAGTGGATATATAAACCAATTGAATATAGTTCATGTATTACACAAGATGAGTTGGATCTTTATGATTCAGGTTAGACTAAAAAATATGCCTAATTTTGACATCCATTCATTATTAACCCCAAAGTGTCTGATGCATGAGCATCTTGGGCCTTATATATATATATATATATATATATATATCTTTACTAGTCAGTTATTCATGAAGTAGTCATTGATGTTGTTCATTTCATGCTATGCATAGTTAACATGTTGATGAGAATCTATCCATGATCCTCCCACTAAGATAACAAGCTTTGAATATTCATATTTCTTGAGTTTTGAACCATTCTTTGTAGTCTCTATTTTGATGTGTTGTCTTCTAGCAAGACATGTTATTTCCTTTGGTAAAATTTCATATTTTATTGAGAAATGTTTCAAAGTTAAGAGCTAACTCGTAGGACATGTGTGGTTCTACCTTAGAGTGTGCATTGTCTTATGTTTCATTCAACATTATGTTTGGTTGACTCTCCCTAGGTTGGACCTATAGTGTAATTAAATGCTTGACTAGCCAACTTGTAGCTTAGTTGGCCATATAAGAAGCTTGGATATGAGAAAGTTAGTAGGAGATAGACAAGAAGATTATTTGAGATGTGGAGAAGCAAGATAAGATGCAAATTTTGATGTCTATCAATATAATTTCATTGTGTATGGATGAAACTTAGAAAGCCTCACAACCAAAAATGTTAAAAGAATCCTTTTAATTATTACATCAATGTGGCTACCAAAATTGTCAAGATTTGTGTTTAATGAGTTCCTTATTAATTACACATGTGAATTTTTTTTGATTTGAGCCTTGTGAACATTTTTTATATGTTTCTTTAGTTAGTAACTTTGACCAAACTCATTTTTAATTTTATTGCTTAAATTTTCTTTCCCTCCCTACGTCACCTTATCTTGTAGGCCTAGGGAGTTAAACCTAAACACCATAATGAAAAGATGGCATCATTTTAAGGTGGCTTCTTTTATATGTATGTAGCTATAAGGTTCCAATCTATAAGGATTACATAAAGTGAAGAGAGATTATGTTAGACAATGATCCGACTTAAAAATGAATTTCCATCTTATCAAGCTCTTGACATGATTTAGGGATCACATCTCTTTGAGAGAAGCTAGAATAATAATTGGTATTGAAAATGGCTACCTAGATGTGTCTCTTTGTTGGCATCTATATGAAAAAAATACTAGTATTCCAATCAATAATTATAGCAACTCAAAGTATCTTTTTATCATTAAGGTTTTCTTTTGTGATTTGTCTACGAGTAGCTGTCTATTAAATCATGGTTTTTGGAGTAAGAGAGAGAGTTCTAAGCATGTGACAAAGGGAAAAGATGATATTTTGAGGATTGGACCACTTGAAATTGAGGACTACAAGTTAAAAATCTATGTGGGAATTTAAGGTAGTCTAGTTTCATTCATGGAGACAATCACAAGACATGATGAACACTTCTCATCATAGTTTGTTAATTCTTAGAATGATAGAAGAGTTACCATTAATGGTATTACCTTCCAAGTCAATGAAGAAATTATTGATATGGATACTGACTTACCCATGGAAGGTAGAAAATAGAAAAAGGTTACCAAGGTCTAAAATGAAACTAGCCTCAACAAACTTTTTAAGAAGGATAAAATTTTAGTCAACCACAAATGTGAGTTTATTCACAAGGACCTACTATAACCATGGAATGAGATATGTCTTTTGATTATGAAGTACCTAACCCTTGAGGGTAGGCTTGGTGTTTGTTATTTTAGGAGCTATGTTGAAATAGTTATCCCCTACTTCTATGACATGATCTTGAATGATATATGTTAGGGATATGAAAAAGAATGGAAAGAAGTTGGTGATATTAAATTAGGGACACATCCTCTACCTTCATAATTTTTTCTTAGCTCCTTCATTTTTCTTTTCTTTACAAAATTCCCAACACCCACCGAATACCCTAAGGAGTGTGAGTGGTAGCTTCTCCGTAGTCCTCACTCTTCAGATCTTCTACAACCTTTAGAACCTTTAAAAAATAGAAAAGATATACGAACAAGGTTAGGAAAATGTTAAGAAATCAAAAATTGAACAAATTGTATAGGTTGATTTGGTGGATTCTAAAAAATATAATTATTATAGCTAAAATATTTCTTGTAGATTGACCCAAAGTAAGGCAAGATGAAATAAATTGGTTAGTACTAATATGGGACATGAAGAGCCAAAGGATTGAGGGTCGGTGGTGAGTGAAAAAGGGAACAAATCAAGAAGGAATGAGAAGGAATTTAGGTAAAAACATATTAAGGAGGAGGAGGTGGAAGAGGAACACAAAGTGAATAGGAGACTTCAGAGGTGTCGTTAAGAAGACTAAGGAGGCCAACATTGATTCTACCCATGTGCAGGTCAATTTCACTATCAATGCTATTGATTTTAGTGCAAGTATTTTCTTTGAAGAAATTTTATGTTAGTTATTTTTCAAAAGACCTTCTTATAATTAATCTATAAGTATTTCCAAAAAGAATAAAGATGAGTTGACCAATAGCCATAAAGTGTAAATACTAAGGATGATTTTCAGATTTCTAGTTTCCTTCACTATAGTAGCTCCAACTATTATGGTATTATCAAAAAACTATTGATGAGATAAAGTAATATTAGCATAAGAAGGTATGAGCCCTTCAATTTTTTGTTCTTGAAAAAATGTGTTAGTAAATCTTCCTTAAGATTTAGCCGTAAGAGAAAACAACACAGGGGTCTCCTTTAGATTCCTAGATCATTTTGATTTCTTTTGATTCCTTGATCATTTTGCAGTACCATCCCCAACAAGATTTTCCCTTGGCCAAGGTCTTCATAATTAGAAAATAATATTGTTTTAAGTTTCATTATGTTTTTTTAATATTTAGTTTTCATTTTCATCATCTATGGAAGTTGAAAGATTTATAATGTTATCCAATGTTGGAAAAAACTTTGTGGAACACTGATTCCCCAAGTCCTCTTAGTATTCCCTATTTCTAACAATATTTATAAATCTCAGTTAGCAACTTTTTTTTTTCACAAAACCAATCTCAATACATATCCCATATTTGTGATACATATTTTAGAAGGAAATGAAGTTAGTCTTTTGTCTTGAGGTTCTTTTGTGTCTTTGGCAACAAATTTTTGATATCTATCCAAAGGCTTGAGGATATGTCAAATTGATTATAGTGGAGGGCTCAAAGTACATTTATTATTAAGGATAATATGTTGTTGATATAGAAACTATTTGATTTATAAGATGATGCTCAACTTAAAATTCCATATTACCAAGATGTTCAATGGTGAGAGTGTGAACTCTTATTTGTCCAGGCTAACACTAGTTAGATATGTGTTCTTTTTTGTTGGGGAGATCATCATTTAAGATGAATTCATACATATAGCATTGAAAAAATACTTGAAGTATTCATATGTGTTTTTCAAGTTCATTGTTGGTAGAGATTGACAACCTAATTAGGAAATATTTTGGGAAAAATGAAGGGTAAGATGAAGAAAATATATTTCTTATAAAAAATAGGTAAGAAGACTTGTCCAATAAAGGGAAAACATTAAAAAAAAATTCTTGCAAGATTGGGAAGAAGAAATATTTGAGAAAGATAAAATATGTTTATTGCCATCAGATGCGCCACTACTCCACTCCATATTAAAAAAGGAATTATAGAAATAATGACAATAAGAAGAATAAATTGATACTATAACCAAGGTTCATGAGTTTTCATCATGTGTGCTCTACTACCAATATTTCAAACCCAATTGGCAAGTTAGCTTGAGAGACAAGTAATGAGTGAAAATATTTGATGGCTACTAGAGATTGTTTCATGAAGTTAGAGGAGAAGAAGTTGGATTTCTATAATGAGCTTGGAGAAAATACCTAATACCATGCAATTGGTTTTGGGACTATTAAGTTTTAGAGGGAGTCTTGGAAACCTTTATTAAAAAAGGATTTTGGTTTACGTCCCTAACATGATAAATAATTTAATATTTTTTTCTACATTACAAGACAAGGGGTACATCATAACCTTTGAAAGGGGAAAATTCAAAAACTCATCCCAAGGATTGCAAAGTCACAAAAGTTATTGGATTTAGGAGTGATTTTTTTTTCATTTATAATTTGAACCAACACTTACATTGGTAAGCATTTGTATATAGAAAAGATATTTGTGATGGGTCTACCTAAGATGAAGCCAAATAAACATAATTTGTTCAAGGGTTGTGCTCTTGGGAGTTAAAAGACCAATTTCAAAAGTATCATTAGTAGATATGAAGATATTTTGGATCTAATATGCTTAGATGTTTGTGGGCCTATAATATTGTAATTAAATGGGTATGAGTACAATGTTACTATTATTGATGATTTCACCAAGAAGATGTGGATACAATTTTTCAAGATCAATGATAAAGTCTTTAATAGTTTCAAAAAGTTGAACTCTCCTATGGACAACTTGATAGGAAGAAATATCAACATATTGAGCTTTGATAATGCAGGAAAGTATACCTTGAATGCATTCAAATATTTTTTTTCTTAGTAAGGTATCAAGAAAGAGTGATATGTACATACAAACCTAAGAAAATAGGGTTTCCAAGTAGAAAAATGGGGCTTCTCAGTAAAAACATGGGGCTATAATACAATACAATATTGCATTTGTAGAATACAACCACTTACAAAGTTTTGGAAAAAAATAACTCTTAAAGGGACCTATTTAGTGGTAAGAAAGTAGATTTGGGGCATATTCAAATCTTTGAGTGCCTCGTATATTGTAACATTCGTATGGAGAAAAGAAAATATTCAGAAACAACTGTAGAGAAGGGTATCCTTGTTGCATATAGTGTAATCCCTAAGACTTATCTAGTTTACATTCCTTCCCTCAAAAAAATAGTTGTTTGTAGAGATGTAAATTTTGAGGAGATGGTTCTTTAGAATCCTATTACCTTGAAGAACGAGGAGGAGAAATCATCCATAATTGAGGTAGAAAAAAATCTTCAAACATAAGTTATAGAAGATGGAAAGAAAGGAAAGCTAGATGAATATGATGATCAAGAGGAACAAAGAAATCATCAGCCTTCTATATTTGTTTGTATCAATATATCTTGAATTTATCTCCATACACTATATAATATATATTTTAGTATATAATTAGTGTCTAATTTATTAATTATTTAATTTTCTATCACAATTTAATGAACTGTCTAAATGAAATAATATATTAATAAATGAGTTAGATTATTCTTTAAAATGTCCTCATTATTTCATTATCCTCTATACTCACTGCCATTAATTTGTCCCTCTTCAAGAGTATCATTTTGATTTAGTGATACTATTAAGTGAAAATGAATATAATATATTCCTATTGGTTCTAAGTATATAAACATTTGAATCCAAATTAGTAGCAATAATCATTATTGATTATCAAAATATAACAAGATCCAATAATATAATATTTAAATACAATTTCTTTATCTACATGTCAAAATTTAAAAATCCACTATGTATAGAAGAAAGCAACTAGGGCGCTAGTCCTCAGTACATTACCATTGCAAGACCATTAATGACACAATAAAAACAAAACATTACGAGTAACCTATTTAGACAAAAACATCAAAAAAATAGAATCCAAAATAGTAATTGGACTGCCTAGTTATAAGCATACATATACAGATAATGACTGGTGGCATGACTAAAACCACTAGTCGAAAGAATAATCCACCAATAGTTTAAAAAGTATGTATCAAACTATATGCTATTTTCCCACAACAAAAAATGAACTATAGATCTACTATACTAACTAAACCCAAAAATTAAATAGTCTCTAAGGCTTAACTATAGTAATCTAAAATCCCCACAGGAGCATGAAAAGGAGAAAATGAAGGAAGTGGTGAGGTGGTTATAAAAGATAGGCATATGGCTTGGAAAAATTTCAATGTCAGAACCTCAAAGATGGGGATTGTGAGAGACATCATTAATCCCCAAATCCTCGAAGAAAAAGAGGGAAAGATACATATGGAGGAACTCATAGATTTGGCCTTGGTGGCGATCACTGATAATATGAGGGAAGTGGGCATGAACTTGCTTAACAATGCAAGAAATACCATGATTGACAATTTTAGGTCAATTAAATGGCTTTTCCATGAACTAGAGGAGGTTAAAGAAATAATGGGATAGTTAGAAAGCCAAGGGAAGAAGTTTGAGCAAGGGAAACCAATAGATCAAGGGGATGGTATCAAGTTGGTTGAAAAAAAGGATGCAAAATTTGGAGAAGTACAACCACAACATGGCTAACTACACGATCTCTATTCTAAACTCTCTCAATGAAAATATTGTTACTCTTGCTAGAAAGCTAAAAGCTAGGGGTTTTCTAGAGGACAATGAGGAAAAGGACAAAGCTAAAGACAGGATGGAAGAGGACACTATAATAGACATAATCCATAGCCACTTGGATCATACTGGCCTGAACAATCAAGAGCAAATGGCTAAGGAGTTCCAAAAAGCCTATGAAATGGTGGAAATTATGTAGGACCTTGAGATGAAGGTAGAGGAGTAAGTAAAGGATTATCAATTTCTATCTTTTAGTTCTTTTTGGCTTTTGTAAGTTTTTTCTTTAGCTTTTTTCCTATCTTTTGATCTGACCTTTTCGTTGGCCATAGTACTATTTCTAGGATTTTGTTGTTTTTTTTATAGCCCTCTGATATGTAACAACTTTTAGGTTTTAGGATCCTTGTAAAACCTATTTTTTCTTATAAAAAACTATAGTAATCTAAAAGTATATGTTGGACATAACCAATATCAAAGTTTCATGAGAAGAATAAATAAAAACAAAAGGCCTAAATATTGACCTTCTTTCTTCCTTTCTTGGTTAGTAGGACCTTGGCATAGTCATCCACCAAGAATTCATAGAGTTTGCTAGAGGATTTTACCCCAAGGTTATTTTCCTCATTTTTCTATTGTAATAGGTGAAGAGTGATGATGAGAACATGAGTGACCTCCAAGGATAACTTGGATAGAGTGGTGAAGCTTTTTTCCAAGGCATCAAACTATTCCTTAAGGTAAAAAAAATTGTGCCTAATATCTTTAACACTACTAAATAACTCATGATAATTACCATCAAAGTTACACTTCTTATCCTATGAATATTTAACCTACAAATGCATGGGGTTAGTAGATATAATCTTCTAATGTTCCTATCCACACACATAAGGAAACTTACTGTCATAGATAAGTCATCTTTTTCCTTTCCTGGGGAAGGGACCACTCCAAAGGTAAAATCCACCATGTCCATAGTGAAGCTATATAATTCATGGGTTGTGTCTTAGATACCTTTCTTCTTTTTCTCTATTCCTAATCTCCTCCAAGGCTAAACTGGTCTCATCAGTCCCCATTCCTTCTAACTCATCACCCTTCCCTACTACCCTCTTCAATTTTTTCTCTTTTGTATCACTACTCTTAGACTCCATTTCCTCATTAATATCCCAGTTCCTATAGGATTTTTTTTTCATCCTAGCACATCTTTTTTCATGTCTCCCAAACCTCCTTCTACCACATTCATTTTCTTCCTCTGAATCAACAAGGTCAATTTTATGCCCTTTTTTCAAAAGAGTATCTTATATTTAAGCTACAAGCATTTCCAATCTAGAGCAGTTAATTATCTCTAGCAATAAATAAATTGGTCACTAATATTTGTGAATGAAGATTCATGTTTAATTTGATGATAAGATGTTTTCTTTTTTAATATATTTGAATCAATTTTTTGAATGCACACATCACAATTAAAGAAATAAATAAGAAGTGTCATATAGTGGTGTGTACTTTCCATTATAGTTAATTATTTGAACAAATAAATAATTTCAACATACATATCATCAATTGTAGAAGATACAATATTTATTTCATAGATATTACCTAAAATAATCAAACTCAAATTAATATAATGAATTCCATAAGAAAAGACTATTAATTTTACAATACTTATACTAAAGTTCAATGAACCAAATTCTAATCAAAGAAAACTGAAAAATGAACATTTAAGAAGAATAACTAAACCATACCAATCACAAATTTCCAATCAAATAGTTTAGCACCCATTTGGATGCTAGAATAGGACTGAAATAGGAAGAGAAAATTAGAATATGTTTAATAATTTTTGTTTGGTATGCTCAATCAAAATTGAGAGTAGGAAGACATATTCAAATTTTGCCCCTAAACTAAGCATATATCTATGCCAAAAATAATATGTTGAATAGGCTATTCTTATTCCCAATCTAATTTTTTCAAATCCATTTTGATTGCGTGCACATAATTTTTTCAAGTATTATCATGGAGACTGAATTTTGTGTATTTTCATATATAAATGAACATATTTTACTAGTTCAATGAGCTTTTTTTTAAAAAAAATTATTTATAACATTTCTTATTATATCTATTTGTTTCAAAAAATAAAAAGATTTATATTTCTCATTAACTTCAAAGAATAAAATAAAAATGAAAATAAATTAATAAATTAAAACAAAAAATTTAGGTGAAATATTTTTAAAAATAAAAAAATTGACCTTATTCCTATTCCATATTTGTACACCCAAACAATGGATTAACATATTCCCAATTGAATTATAGGTGGACCAAATAGGATTGGAATTGCTCTTTTCTATTCTCATTCCCCATTTCCATTCACATTCCATTTTTCTATTCTAATTTCCAATTCCTATGCCAGCAACCAAATGGGCCCCTAATGTGATAGAGTTAGTGAAATGTTAAAAAGATGCAAACTAATATATGTCATAATTTATTATTCACTTTTAAAAAAATCCAATAGTAAGAAAGAAAACAATAAGTCATATTCTCTTTCATAAAGATAAATCTAAATTATTGATTAAAAAATATACTTTATCAAATTCTTTATTTGAGATAAATTATTTATTTTTTAATTATACTTATATCAATATATTTAATATTCATATTTTCAATTAAATCATGTTAGATTAATATTCTTTAATAAGACCTAGACATTTGATTCATAATTTTTTTAAAAACCTATTACACCTCTACACAAAGTAAAAACAAGATTCATAAATGTGTTATATTTTTTCATTGCAATTGATAATGGAAAAAACTAAAATAAAAAATGTCCTCATTTAAAAAAATACTTCATGCTTTAAAATTGTGAAGGTCATAATTTGAGACGAATATACATTGATATTTTTACACTAAATTAATTAGTGTTTTGTAATAAGCTGAATTGGGAGATGAAAGGTCCTCAAATTAATAGCGTTGTAGGATATTGTCTTTGTATCAAATGGATTATTACTCCTTAATGAAAATAGTAAAAGATAATGTATCTAATCTGAGTATGATATATAAATATATAATCAAATTGAATAATATTATTTTATCAAAATTAAATAATTTATATTAATAACTGGTTATTTCAAAATTAAAGAACTTAAATATAAACTATAAATACTTTAAAACTGAGCAAACAAAATTTAAACTAAAATTAAAAAATTATATTTTTTTTCACATTTATTTACATTTTCAGAGGGAAAAAATTCAATAAGCTTTACCAATTTGAAAGACATAAAAAACTAAGTGTATATTTGTACTCCACATCACTTATGTCACTTGTGTGTGTGTGTGTGTGTTTGTGTGTGTGTCTAAATATATACATATGTACATACATACATATACACATACATATTTACTCACACACACACACACACACACACACACACACACACACACATGTATGTATGTATATATATGTAAATATATATTCACATATACAAATATATATATGCCTATATATATACATATAAACACACACACACACACACACATATATATATACATATGCATATATGTGCATATATACATGTACATATATACATACACACATATACATAAATACATACACACAGATCTATATATGTATATATAGACACACACACACACACACATAACCTAGAAATTAATTTTATAGAAAGTTAAAAATGTTTGTCTTTAATAAAGAACCTCATCTTCAAAGGTGTGCAACTTCTATCATGTTTTGTTAATCTTTCAGTGTTGCAAATAAATACCTTGGTCTCCCTCTAACTGTGAAGAAAGTTTCTACTCAATTTTGGAACAATATCATTGAAAGATTGGAGAAAAAACTTTCACGTTGAAAGAGAATGTTTTAAATAGTATGGAAAAGTTCAATTTTTCTTGACCTCATTTCAAGGGATCCCTATTCCTTCCTTTCTTTATTTCAAATTTCTAGTTTTATATATGAGAACCTTGAGAAAATTCAAAGGAATTTTCTAAAGTCTAGAAATGAGGAGTGTTGGGAATTATGAAGATCACTAACTTGAATCAGGCTCTAACTACTAGGTGGAGAGATATTATGATATCAAAGTACCTTAATAACTTTCCCTTTTTCTAGTATTAGAATAACAATATGACCTTTAGGCTCTAAAATCTATAAAAATCTAAGTCAAAATGAAAAAAATCTCCTTCAAGAGGGTCTTAGGTTGATGGTGGGAAGAACGAATAGAGTAAGATTGTGGAAGATAACTCACTTGGAGGCTAGCCATTAATATTGAAATAGTTTTTTGAGCTTAAGAATTATCTAAAGTTAAATTATAGAGAGAAAGATAACAACATTCTTACCTTAGATAAGAAGTGTACAAAGATAATAGAAGTCAGGTTGCCCCATAACCCCAATCTAGTTGTTGTATAACAATATAACATCTTAATGCATAATATAATAATGTGATTCCAAGAAGAGAAAAATATTTTTTTCCACATAAATTCCCTAGAGAAATTCATTGTTGACTCTATCTACCTCCTTCTCTTTAAGAATGATTTCACCACTGAGTATTGGAAGAATATTTGGAGTGGCCAACTAATCCCTAAAATCAATTTTCTCTAGTGAACTTCTCCTCATGGAAAGTTTCTTACTATTGAAAAATTAAGGAGAAGTAGCTTTCACATACCAAATAGGATTTTGCTTTTGTAAGGAAGATGGGGAAGATCATATTCACCACATTTTTCACAGTTACCTATTTGAGAGAGATATTTCATCTATGGTACTCTAAAGATTCTCTCTTTCATGTGTCTTATTGAATCAATTGGAAATATTTATACAAAATTTGGATCACTCTTTCTGCCACTCACTGGTCAAATTACTTTAGAACATGGCCCCATCCCACAACTACTAGTGAATCTAGAAGAAAGTGAATAATTGTACCTTTAGGGAGGAGTGTCTGACTAATATAGTAGTTACTATAATAATTAAGCTATCAAAGGAAAACTCATACTGTTGTAAGTGGGAAATTCACCCAAACCCACATTTATTGGTGACCAGAAGGTTTTTTTAGTTTGTAATCTCACAAAGGCTTGTAAGGAGTATGGCAGCTCAAAATCCTTAATTCTAAGGAGCACTAAATTAGAGCCCCCCTCCCCTCCCCTCTAATGAAATGATTAAATTTTGATGGTGCCACAAGAGATGGGTGTTCTTTAAGTAGGGGAGAAAACAAAATTTCTTCCAGTTGCTCACTAATATCTTATATAGAGAACTGTGGCCATACTTCTAATAATGTGGCTAATGCCCTTGCTTTCTACTAAGGCATGAGCTTCATTATCAGACTAAAATGATAGCAATTGGCCTAAAACTTATTGTGGAAATTTTCATAGGAAATATGGATCCGTGCTAGTATATATCCAATATTATTGATGACATATGAGTCTCCCTTGCATGGAGAGATACACTTTACAACACATTTTAGAGCATCTAATCCTTTGGCAGATAATTGGCTAGGCTTGGCTTGCAAGTTGAGGGAGTTACATGCTAGAGGCAACTGGGTAATCTAACAAAAAATATTTAGTCCCTCTTAGAAAGGGAATCAACTATCATACATAGGGAATGATTGCTACCTTGTGGGTTTGGGACACATATATATTTTTAAGGGTAGTGTTAATTTTTAATTGGAATTCCTTTATGAATTTAAATTTAAATTAAACACAATAATTAAAAGGTGTCATTTCAAAGTGTATTTTTTTAATAAATGTAGCTATAATGATCCAAGTGATACAAATTTTATAAATAATTTCTAGAGATTTTCTTAGAGAAGGATCCAACTTAGAAATTCATTCCCATCCTATCAAGATCTTGGGATGAATTAGTGATCACGTCTTATTGAGATTCAAAAGAATGATAGTTTCTAATGAAATGGTTGCCAACACATGTCTCTCTCCTAGAATCTAGATAAATAATTTATTACCATTCCAAGTAACAATTATAGGAACTTGAAATATCTCTTTATTAGTAAGGTTTTCTTTTACGAGTTACCTATAAGTAACTATCTATTTAGTCAAGGATTATAGAGTAAGGGTTGTATCAATAATATCAATCTTGAGTTGTCAAAGGGTTCTAAGAAAGAGACTAAGAGAAGACTACACTACCTAAAATTGAGGACAATATGTTAAAGATCCATGTGGGAAACTAAGGAAGGTGGTCCAATTTCGTTCATGAGGCAATGGTTGGACATGATTAAAATTTCTTCTCATAGTTTGTTAATCCTTGGAATGATAGGAGAGTTATAATTAATGGCATTACTTTCCAAATTGATGAAGAAATCATTGTAATGGCTACCACCTTAGCCATAGAAGGAAAAAAATGCAAAAAGGTTACCAAAGTTTCAGATGAAGCAAACCTCAACAATTTTTTTATAAAGAATAAAGCTTCGATCAAGCACAAAGGTGGGTTTGGTTTCAAGGATCTACAAGAATTGTGGAATGAAGTATGTCTTTTGATTAAGAAGTACCTAACAATTGAAGGTAGGTTTGGTGTTTTTTATTACTACCACTTCCCTTTACTAAATCATTTTAGGAACTATGACTAAATATCCATCCTCATCTTTCTATGACATGATCTTGAGGCTACAAAGATGGATGTTAGGAATAGGAAAACAAAGGGCAAGAAGTTTGTGATATTACACTAGAGTCTCATCCTCCACCTTTATAATTTTCACTCATATCATTTCCCTCCCCATTGCGTTTTCATTGTAAGATCCCAAATACTAGTTGAATAGCTTGAGGAATGTGGGTGGTAGCTTCTCTATGGTCCCCACTTCTTAGCCTGCACAATCTTCCACACCCTTCAAAACCTTGAAAAAAATAGAACAAATATATGAACAAGGCTCAAGTAAATGTTTAAAAATCCAAAATTGAACTCCTTGTAGAGGTTGATTTGGTGGAATTTGAAAAGGATAATTATTGTCTTCAAGTTCATGATTAAGATCCTAGTTCATACATGAATTTTTTATCCTAGTATTTCTTTTTCCATGTCAGCAAACCTTCATCTACACCCTTCATTTTCTTTCTCTAAATCAACTGTGTCAATTTTATGCTATTTAAAAAAAAAAAAGTATCTTATAATTAATGTACAAGTATTTCCAATAAAGTAGTTAATTATCTATAACAATACATAAATTGGTCATTAATATTTATAAATGAAGATTCATGTTTAATTTGATGATAAGATGTTTTCTTTTCAAATATATTTTGAATCAGTTTTTTTAATGCACAAATCACAATTAAAGAAATAAATAACAAATGTCATATAGTGGTCTATACTTTCCATTAAAGTTAATTATTTCAACAAATAAATAATTTCAACATAGATATCATCAATTATAGAAGATAAAATATTTATTTCATAGATATTACCTAAAATAATTAAACTCAAATTAATATAATGAATGCATAAGAAAAGACTATTTAATTTACAATACTTATACTAAAGTTCAATGAACCAAACTCTAACCAAATAAAATTGAAGTATAAACATTTAAGAAGACTAACTAAACCATACCAATCAAATAGTTTAATGTGATAGAGTTAGTGAAATCTTAAAAAGATGCAAATTGGTATGTCATAATTTATAGTTAACTTTAAAAAATCCAACAAAAAGAAAGAAAAGACTAAGTCGTATTCTCTTTCATAAAGATAAATCTAAAGTATTGATTAAAAATATACTTATCAAATTCTTTATTTAAGATATATATATATATATATATATATATATATATATATTGAATATCAATATTTTTAATATTCATGTTTTCAAATAAATCACATTAGATTAGTTTCCTTTAATAAGATGTAGACATTTGATTCATATTTTTTTTTTTGAGTTTGAACTCTATTAAACCTCTACACAAAGTAAAAACAAGATTCATAAATGTGTTATATTTTTCTGTTGCAATTGATAATGTAATAAAATTAAATAATGTTGCAACTAGAAATAGAATAAAATTAAATTTAAAAATTCATCATTTAACAAAATACTTCATGCTTTAATATTTTGAAGGTCATAATTTAAGATGAATATGCAATTATATTTTACACTAAATTTATTAATGTTTGGTAATAATCTAAATTGGGAAGTGTAAGATTCTCAAATTAGTATTGTGTTGTAAAATATTTTAATTATTAAAGATGTTTTTTTTTTGACAAAAGTGGATGAGCCACTATATATATATATATATATATAATAAAAAATGGTTCAAGAACTCAATTGAGAAAGAACCAGAAAGAAAACCTAGCATCGTTGCAATATGTACAAGTGACTAACATCGATATTTACAATCTTAATATATCAATGAACAAAAATAGTACCATCAAAATTCAAAATTTGTTGAATTTTACATATTCATCACACAACAGGCATGGAGGACTTGAATTCAGTCAAGATTTTCAACAATTTAAATAACATGCCTAAAGTATGGAAAAATAACCCAAAGAAATAGAAAGAAACCTCTATGCTATCTTTCTTCCATATCCTCACTTGAGGTACCCACAGTAAGAGTGGATGCCAAACTAAAATTTATAGAGAAGCCCCATCCAAAAATTGAACTTTCTAAAGGAGCAACCTCCCATCTTGAACTCAAGCCCTCAGTAGAAACATCTAAAATACCAGTGGAAATGCCAGTGGAAGATGGTACACCCCAAACATTTGCTATGGTGACATCCAAATGATGGGGCCAAGTAGTTTCTTGTGGGACATGGTGGATAGAACTAGGAGCATTGAAAGTTAGAATCAACCAAACACCTGGTTCACTAATCGGCTGAGTTGAGGTAGTGAAAGGTGTCTTCAAATGGGAAGATTTTGCTCATGCTTCAAAAATTGGAATACCCAAAATATCAATCAAAGGAAATCCAACATTCTTCACCTCCTCTATTGGCTGATAACCCAAAGCTTATGCCATGAATTGCAAAGTCTTAGTTAGGAATCAAGGATTGTGCTTTTTAAAGGACTTCTGTAGCACTTCAAATGTCATCATAGCATCATGATTCTTCATGAGTATGGTTCTTGAAAATATTCCACCTACCAAGGCATTTCTAGACCATATATCATAGTTCTGCATCGCTTGTTTCATCTTATTTTTAGTCCAGTATTCTGGTCAAACCACCTTGATAGCAATAATTTCCAAACTTGACATTGATTGTAAGAGATTTGTTGCGTTAGACAGGAATATGGAAACAAAAGTAGAAGGAAATAACACATTTCTTATAGATACAGAAAAGAGATCCTCCCCAATTATGGTTTGAATTGCACGACAAATGTTGTAGGAGTGCACAATGAACATATTGTCCAGGACTACATCATCTATAGGATGAGAAAGTGCATCTTTATCCAATACTAGTTGAAGCTTGATTCTAAAGTTTTTGGGGAGAATGCTACAACGAAGTTGGTGACATGAATCACATTTCATGTGAGACCGACATTTTGGAGGCAATTTAGATGACAAGCATAGATAGCCAGGAAAATGAAGACTTGAAAAGAGTTTCATTCATTAAATTAGAGCCCAATTGTAATTTGTGAAGGGGAAAGTACAAAACTGATGCCTGCAAAATTAATGAATGAGAAAATTGTTCTACTTCCATATACATTGAATTTAATCTTGCTCTGTACAAAGTACCACACATCCAAAAAGAAATGAGATTGTATCCAAGTGATGTCAACCAACAAGATTCTACTCAACTAAGAAGATTTAGCATGATTTTACCATAATCTCACACATGGGAGCCTAATTTATAAAGGCACCAATTAATGTTTGATACCCAATTTGGATAATGCTTGCTGACCATCGAGTGATGTTACAATACCCACGAGTGCTCAGTTATAACTATGGTCAAGTAGCTCGGCATGAATCTCTTCCTTCTAAGCTCAACAATCACTCAAATAACTTGGTTAGTATACCTATGAGTGCTCATTAATAATTTTGACTGAGTAGCTTAGCATGAGTCTCTTCCTTCTTAACTTGGAAATAATTGACTAAGTAACTTGGTGGGCTTCAAGAAACTTGGTCAAAACTAAACCCGAGCTAGCATGGTGACCATAGTGCTCATGTGGTATTCTGGCTTGCTCAACACATGTATCATTTTGGCTTGCTCAGCACATGCAACATTCTAGCTTACTCAGCACATATGGCATACTAGCTTGCTTAGCATGAACTATGAATCAGCACATATAGATCACTCAGCACATGTAACACGCTCGACACCTAAAGTTGCTAGCTTGCTCGATATCAACTATGCTTGCTTGCAATCAACTGTGACTTAGCACATATATATCACTCAACAACTGTAACATGCTCAGTACCTAAAGTTACTGGCTTGCTCGGCATCAACTATGACTCGACACATATAGTTCACTCAGCACATGTAACACACTCGACACCTGAAGTCACTAGCTTGCTCAACATTAACTATGACTCGGGACATGTAACACGCTTGGCACCTGAAGTCACTTGGCACTTATAAGAATTCTGGCTTGGCACATACATTGTACTTGAATTCTATAGGTTAGTTGCCATTAGTTTTTGTAAATGTTTATAATTCTCCATGAATGTAGAAGGGTTTAATGTAAAAGTTGTAATCCCATTACATCGACCATGCTTGGTCAATACTTCATGGGGTCTGTAGAATAGCCAGCTTTAAGCCAAGTCACACCAAAACACTCGATCAACACAAACATGGAGTCAATCAATCAGTTAAGAACTAAGTAATACATTAAACAATGGAACCGAACATGTTCTAACAACACTACATGGAAATCTTTTGCTCATGCTAGATTAAGGTAAATAAAGAAAGAAAATTGGCAGGAATAAAATCTATGATTGCCTCTATATCCTTCAAGTCATAGCCAATATTAGATAGATTATCTACAACCTGATTTCCCTTCCTTAGGGTATGAGAGGACACCACTTCAAATTTATCAATCATTTCCCAATTTTTTTCTAGAATATAATCAAATTTCTAGTTCTATGAATCTTTCTTAACACATGAATTAGTGACCACTGAAGAATCCCCCTCAATGTGAATATTAGCTATGCTTAAAAGAGATGCTAGTTCTAAACCAAGTAAGAGTGCCATTGCTTCAGCTTTATTATTTGTACCAATCAGTAATTTTTGAGCCAACATACCCAACACCTATCCATTATGATCTCTTATACAGGGATAACTTTAAGAAACTCCTACTGAAAAAAAACCTAAAATGCTCGCGAATCCAACATTTTGTGGGTAGGAAAATTTTAATGTCGAGGGAGATTTTTTTGTTCCATATAGGGAAATAAAATATTATATGTTGGCAATTTTTGTCTTGCCCTAGCAAAAATCATTTTAAATGTGGCAAATTAATGTTTTTTTCATCCAACGGATAAATAAATGATGGCTATTTTTTCCCTTGCCAAAAATGAATTAATAATGTCAGAGGTGAATTACTTGTTTTGTAGGAAAATGAATAATAATGGTCTTGGCTAATCTTCAGTGTTAAACTAAAAAATTGTTTAATCTGAAAGCAAAATTTGCACATGTATTGGTTAGTAACTGTAGTGACTACGGAGTAGTCACTTCAAGTTCAAGTATCAACTTGTGTATGGTCTTAGGTGTCTTATTAATAATGTTGTAACATCGTTACATCAGTGTCACTATTACCAAGTCGGCTACCATCACTTTCATATTGTTAATAGTAAATACAATAGTTTTATTGACTGTTAATTACTTGGAGATCAACGATAGAAGATGCATCTCGGGGCCACTTGCTTGAAAAGACCTACAGTTGCACATAATTCTTTAGAATGGAGACACATGGAAAGGTTTTCATGCAAATCATTACTCAATGTTAGGCACTATCAATTATTTGACATTAATGCCAGTACATTTTACCATTTCCCACACTTAAAATTAATAAGAATACAAAAAATCAAGATATGAAAGATCGTGAATGCCAAAGAATTAAATGCAACTGCCATAATGGAAATGGAAGTGTCATTAAATAGCAAGTGCCATTAAATAGCCTCTTCAATTCCTCTTTCATTATCATTTCTCATATTCTTCAGACTTCTATCTAAATTTGGTTTGCATTTGCAGTTTGCAGAGTTTCTTGAATCTTAGTCATGGATATGCCAATTCACCTCAAATGCACTACAATGGCTCTACAAAAGCCCTTTCTAGGAAGGAATCCTAACAATGTTCTTGCCATGGCTTGCAAGGTAGATGCCCAGAGTCCTTTTATCCACCATGCTATATTCATGGTACTCGGCCATGAATTCTTGAGAAACAATAAGAGGTACAGTGTGTCCATAGATATTAGCTCTCACTTCCTCATGTCTCTTCTTGATCTTGGAGGTAGTCAAATAGACATGCTAATGATTTTGTGTAACATTTTCAAGGAAAAATTTTTAGAAGATAATGTCAAGATTCTTGTATAGGCCGAATAGATATCAAGGCCAAACATTGGCATCCCTTTTGTAAATGTAGCAGACAAGTGCTAGGAGGAAGGCATAAGGTGCATTATACATAAGCTGTGAGACCTTGCCTCGACCCATCATAGCATAGTGATACATTATTATTATTTTGATACTCACAACTTGAGATGTCGAGACATTATTAAATACTTGAACATATTATATTATTTCATGTTGTGTGATGTTTACTTTTAGATTCTTTCCACAATAGTCTGGATCATAAGGTGCATGATCTCATACTCGAGGACCATGCTACACTTGTGGTGGCATGGGTCATATAGCTAAAGATTTTCTGCAGGGACAGGTATCCAGTGGTTAAAGAGGGGCTTTTTCAAAGCTGACAGTTGGTTACATGGGCAGATCCCACAGAGTCTTTGTAGTGGTTGACAACTTCCAAGCTGAGCATCAGCCCACAGTTATCGAGGCTATAGGTATTATACAAGGCCATATGGTTGTAGTTTTATTTGATTCTAGAGCTACTGAATCATTTATATCTCCATTTATAGTGGAGCATTGTGGGCTAGTGGTAGTTAGGCAGGATGTTAGTTGGGAAGTAGAGTTAGCCTCAGGAGACAGAGTGATAGTTAGTTCCATGGTGCATAATTGTCAGATGTAGATTGGAGACATGTCCATGATGTTTGATCTATGCATTACACCTTTAGGTTCTTATGATGTGGTCCTTGGCATGGATTGGCTTTATGCCCATAGCACCAAGATGGATTTTCGACAAAAGAAGGTGGAATGTGTGGATGATGATGGTATCTCTAGGGAGATCTTTGGAGTGAAGAGACTTGTATCCCTTCGTATGATTTCTGCTATGCAGCTTAGATGGTGCATGCAAAAGGGTTGTTAGTTGTTTTCTATCACCATTAGTGACAGAGAGAAAGATTCAGAGGGGGAGCCATCCCTCGATGATTTTCCAATCCTGCAAGAGTTTGCAGATGTGTTTCCTTCAGAGCTCCTTGGTATGCCTCCACCTAGAGTAGTGGATTTTCATATAGACCTTGTGCCACGAGCTAATCTAGTTTTGAGAGCACCATACAGGATGACTACTCATGAGCTCAGTGAACTAAAGGCTCAATTGGAGGAACTCTTAGAGAAGGGGCATATTCGACCTAGTGTGTCACCTTGGGGTGCACCAATGATCTTTGTCAAGAAGAAGGATGGGTCACTTAGGTTGTGTATTGATTATCAACAATTGAACAAAGTGACCATCAAGAACCGATATCCTCTTCCAAGAATTGATGATCTCTTTGACTAGTTGTAGGGTGCTTGAGTATTTTCAAAGATTGATATGAAGTCAGGTTATCATCAGTTGAGGATTGTGGATAGTGATATCCCCAAGACTACTTTTTGTACTAGGTATGGTCACTACGAGTTCACCATGGTACCATTTGGCCTCATGAATGCTCCAACTATATTCATAAGCCTCATGAATGGAGTATTATGTACCTTTTTGGATAAGTTTTTGGTTGTTTTCTTTGATGAAATTTTGATCTACTCATGATGAGAAAGAGCATGAAGAGCACCTGAGGCAAGTATTGCAGAAGCTGAGAGAGAATCAGTTGGTTGGTAGCTTGTCGAAGTGTGCATTCTACAGACTTGAGATACATTATTTGGGTCATGTCATATTAAGTGATAATGTCTCAGTAGACCCATCAAAGATTAGGACCATCATTGATTCACCAACACCCACCAGTGTCACTGAAGTGAGGAGCTTTATGGCTCTCACAAGATATTACCAACGTTTTATTGCAAGATTCTCTAGATTGGCACACCCTATCACATCTCTTCAAAAAAAGGGGAAGAAGTACAAGTGGATAGAGAAGTGTGATAGAGCTTTTCAAGAGCTCAAGAGAGCCCTAGCGAGTGCACCAATTCTTGCAGTACTAGTTCCCTCTACAGATTTTGTAGTGTGCACCGATGCATCTTTAGATGGTATAGGGGTAGTCCTTATGCAATATGGATGACCTATTTCCTTTGAGTCTAAGAAGTTAAAAACTCATGAACTCAACTATCCTACTCATGACCTAGAGCTTGCAGCAGTGGCTCATACTTTAGTAAGATGGTGACACTTCCTTCTAGGTCATAGATTTGAGCTTCATTCCGACCACCAGAGGTTGCAGTACATATTTTCTCAGCCAAACCTTAATGCTAGGCAAAGAAGGTGGATGGAGTTTCTTTGTGAGTATGATTTTGATGTTCATTACATTAAGGGAAAGGAGAATGTGGTTGCAGATGCCTTAAGTAGAAGGTGCCATGAGCTTTCATCTGTGACTACTTGCATTGACTTGAGAGAGCAGATCTTACAACACTTACTTGCAGATGAGCTTTATGTAGAAGTGAGTCAGATAGTTCATTCTTAGAGACCCTTGGAAGGAAAGTATTCAGAGTATTCCTTAGAGTTTGACAAACTTTTACATCATAGAGGATGTATGTATGTACCTTTCATTGGGGGTTTGCGTGAGCTCATTGTACTTGAAGCTCATAAAGCACCATATGAAACACAACTCGGTGTTAAGAAGCTACATGCAAATTTGAGGTAGTTGTATCATTGGCCATGCATGAGAGTGTAGATTGCTACCATAGTTGTGAGATGTCATGAGTGTTAGAGGGTGAAGGCAAAGTATTATCATCCTGGTGGGCTTCTTCAACCGCATGAGATTGCAGAGTGGAATTGGGATGCTATATTTATGCACTTTATTGTTGGTCTCTTCATATCATCTCTCTACCATGATGCCATTTTGGTGATAGTTGACACGTTGACCAAGGTTTTCCATTTCTCACCCATGCGTACTACGTACGTAGCATGAGACATTGCCCAACTGTTCTTGCGGCACATTGTCAGACTTCATGGTGTTCCTCGTCAGATCATCTCTGATAGAGATTATTTGTTCACTTCTTCATTTTGGAGAGAGTTATAGGCAGCTTTGGGCACTAGGCTCAATTTTATTATAGCATACCATCCTCAAACCGATGGTTAGACTGAGCGAGTGAATCAAGTTTTTGAGGACATGCTACATATGTACGTTATGGATCATCAGGTCAAATGGGAGGAATACCTACATCTTGTCAAGTTTGCCTAAAACAATGGGCACCATTCCTCCATAGGTATTCTTCCTTATGAGGCCTTGTATGGAAGACTGTGCAAGATGCCCTTGAGTTGGGATAGGATTGAGGATCGAGTATCTATCATTCCTCAGTTAGTAAAGGAGATGGAGCAGTAGGTGATCCTGATTAGACAGTGCCTGAGAGAGGCACAAGATAGGTAGAAGAAGTATGCTGATGCAAAGAGGACAGATCGAGAGTACCAAGTTGGTGATAGAATGTTCTTGAGTGTGCGACCACATAAGAGTTCGATTCAATTCGGAAAGGGCTCTAAGTTGGCACCTCGATTTGTTGGACTGTTCAAGATCCTAGAGAGAATAGGACCTATTGCTTACCATTTAGCCTTTCCACCTAGCTTATCACGCATCCATGATGTGTTTCAAATTTCAGCACTTAGAGGATACATCTATTATGAGTCTCATATTATAGATTGGGATTCTTTGTAGGTGGAGTGGGACGGATAGCTAGCACTAGAGCCTATCTGTATTATTGCCCGATGGAACCTAGCACTTCAAGGCTGAGAGCTGGACCAGGTTAGGGTTGAGTGGGTTTGTTATGATGAGGTCACAGGTTCATGGGAGGATGTAGCACAGATGCAATCTCATAACGCTTACCTTTTTTATGAACTCCAAGAGGAAGTTCATTCCTAGTGGGGGAGGATGTGAGGCCTCACCCCAACCCATCGTAGCATAGTGATACATTATTATTATTTTGATACTCACGACTCGAGATGTCGAGACATTATCGAATACTTGAACATATTATATTATTTCATGTTGTGTGATGTTTACTTTTAGATATTTGAGTTCATCATTTAATGCTTTATGAACATGTATGTTGATGAAATAAGTAAATACAAGATTAACACTTTGAATATGAAATTGTAATGATTAAGAATATGAGTAGGATGAGACAAACCCAGATTGATTTAAAAGATGTATATTTTAATTTATGTGATGCCCTGATACTTATATACATATGTGCATGTGACTTTATGGGGCTATTGATGTGTGCAATGAGTGTGTAGGATATTTTAGTCGAGAAACCTGATGGAGGAATGGAATTGATCCTTATATGCCATTTGTGGAAACCATGTTGTTCGTATTTTAATTGTATTGTGAGATGTAAGAGTGTATCTTTCTATAATTTAGTAAATGTTAATGTTTCGTAGTAGTATTTTTATAGTGTTGCTTGACACTCATGAATTGTTTATGCATTTCAGCATGCTAGTTAGGATTAACTGTGTAACCTATCGACCTAGGTCAAACTAAGTTAGTGACCTTTTCACTAAATTTTTTTTAGTCAAGTTTAGTTACCCCTAATCCAGATTAGTGCTTAATATACATTTTGGAGTTGTTAGATGGTCCTAAATATTCCTAGCATTTTTTTGTTCCCAAATCAATTCCTAAGGCCTTAAAACATGAAATCTTTATACCCAAGGGGTATGGGTATGGGTTGGGGGCATTTTCCACCCCCCCTAGCCCCTTTTGTTGACTTTTGAGGTCACTCAAAAAGTCTATTTTTGCCTTAGTGCGAAAATTGAAAGTTGTTACCATGAGTTGAATAACCTCAACTCCACTTAGAGGTTAACCTTAGGTTTGGTTGAGTTAGAAACCTCTAGATTTTTAGGTGAGTGGGGGAAGTTATTGCCCTTTTTGGTGGTTGAGTTTGGATCTTATTTAGAGGTCCTTTTTGAGTAGTTTTGGTTGTTACCTAATCTCTTCTTTTAGAGAGAAGTCTTGGAAGATTGAAGGCAAGGAAGGAAATGCTCTTCTCAATTTGTTCATTTTATCATAACCTCTTTGTGAAGGTAGGAGTTCTTCATCTCCTTGTTCATGTTGTTCATGTTGCTCATGATATTTCATGTTTGGTTCATGCTTATGTTATTGTGTTGTTTATTAGTATGCTTGTATGTATGTTGGGTATGCTTGGGAAGGATTGAAACCATGTTTTCTTGAGTTCTTTTCTTTCATGTTTTGCTTGAATTTTGAAGTTTTCTTGTATGGGTGTTTTGGCATTACTCACCCTTGGATAGGGTAGAAGTGGCCAATTTTGGGAAAGGTATTCAGTTGGACTCCAATAGTGTAGAGTCTCTTCCCAGGATGAGAAGAGGGAGAGAGGGTAGGGTGTTATGGGACCCTATCTGTCAGCACAAATCATGTATGAGTTTTGGCATGTAAGAATGGAAGAATGAAATTTCTTGAGTTATAGCCCTGATTGGGCACCTATTTTGGTGTTGTGTCTGACATCTCCTGTTTGAAAAATCCACCTTTCCCTAGTTTTGATTCAATGTTGAATCCTGTTGCGAAAACTTAGTATGGATATGAATGTCTGATTTTGTCTCCTTGTTATATTTGTTTGTCACCTAGTCAATTTTCGTTCCCTCCATGATCTCAGTGATGTAGTGCAGAAAATGATATGGATCCATTGATAAGGGTCATGAAGAAAATTTAAAATTCTTATTGAAATTCAATTATGTTCAGGATTAAAATCCTATATAGAATTGTATTTTCAAAACCTTTGTTGTAATGGAAACAATGTCGGGTTTCCTTAATGGTTCTTTCCCGGTGGAGCCCTTGAATCAGGTTGCCAATAAAATAGTGATTGATTAATATCGCTTCTCTTGAGATTTTTGTATTTCTTTTCAGTTATAGGAATGAATATCAAAATGAGATAAATGATGATGTTCAATTTTGCAAAAATTCACTTTTCAAAAATGTTAAGAGAATATTTTTTGTTATGTTGGGAACTTGATTAGGCTTCGTGCTTATTAGGAGAAAAATATTCTATTTCTTTATTATGGTAGAAAACCATTACACTCTATGATTAACCTAACTTTTTAAAAAAACATATAATCCCCTTGGCAAATTAATCAATTTGAAAATCTATATTTAGAAAAATAAGGACTTGAAAAAAAAATTCTCCCCCAAGAGTAAAAACTCCGTGTGTGTTTTGTATGGGAAACAAATTAAATTCCCCCCCTTCTGATAGAGAATCTTAGAGGAATCCTTAAATATCCTTGAAATAAATAAATAACTTACTTTGAATAACTAAATAAACAAAATAAATAAATAAATCAATATGAAAACATAAAACAAATATCTATTTCTACCAAATTAACCTTTTGCATTAACTACCTTGTTTCCCCTTGGCCCTAGCTCTTTAGGAAGGGCATGAGAAGTTTTAAAAAAAAGTGAAAAAAAAAAAAACATGCTTTAGGTGAGATCACCCCTGTACTTCCCCCTATCCTTTTTGCAGTAGTAAATCACATGGGAGGATGCGCTAGAGTTTTCTATATTTTTTTTTAGAATTCATTGATTTGAATATCAACCTGCCCTTTTATCCTTTGGTTGTCACTTTGGAAAGATCATGCGCATCATTATGTGGGGCACGCTTGTCCATAGTGCATCCAATCAGTGCTTGGGCAGCACACCCGAGTTCTTGATTTAAGTGTAAGTTGGGTGTGGTAGGAGTTAAGGAGGGCGGGGGGGTAGTGCTAAGTTTGGGTTAGTATTAATGTTAGGATTAGTTTTAACTTAGTGTAGGTTTAAGTTAATTTAGGAATGGTTTAGTGTTTTTTGTTTAAGTTATTTGTTTTTAAGTAAATTTTAGTTGTATAGGGTTAAGTTAGTAATAACAATTAAGATGTTAGTATTAGTTCGATATTAGAATTTGTTTGTAGTATCATTTAGATTTATAGTGAGTTTCTAATTTAGTTAGTTATTTTTTTGTGTTGTTGTTTTAATATTTATTTTTGGTTAAAGTGTAGTTAGTAATATTTTAAAAAAAATATATTCATAAATGTTAGTTGTAATAAATATTAGATTCATAAGTAACGTTAGTATAAGTTTTGTTAATATAAATTTTTTAAATATAAATTATCTTAGTATGAGTTAGTTTAGATTTCATTGATTCAATTTTAGTTATATTATTAATGTTATTATTATTTTAGAATAAATCGTAAATTATAAATGTATTTAGTTTTAGAATGAAGTTTAATTATAGTTTCGATTATTATATTACATGATATAGTAGAAATTAGTTCTTGATTCCTATGCTATGAAAAAATTGGACTTCTACTCCACTTGATCAATATTAGAATAATTACTATATATCGTTCATCAATATTTTGCTTAATAATGTTTTAAATGGCTAATATTCATATGTTTCTAATTAGATGAAAATTATGTTTTGAGTGAGTTGATTTATTTTAACTTGCATATCAAACTCTTGTACCGTAGTGAACCTAGTAAGTTTAATTATTAAATTTTAAATTTAAAAAAAAAAAATTGTGTGTTTTTGCCCTCACATTTTGGGCATGACATTTTGGTATCAGAGCCCATGTTTCAACACTAGGAACCTTAAACCATTGTGCTTCTGGAACATAACTCAAACATTAAATTTTCTAGGATGCCTCCTGTTACTCGAAGCAACTGGCGAGGCAAAGTTCGTAGGGCAAGGGGTGGTAGAGCGAGATAGGAGGATGGACCACCACCACCTGCACCACCTCCACCACCACCAAACCCGAAGCAAGACATTATAGATGCCCTTCAAACTTTGATTGGTGTAGTCCAACATAGGGTAGTACCTGTAGTTCAACGTGGATAGCAAATTCCCATAGTGGAAGCAGAGGGACCCAGAGTAGGCGGGCCCAAAGTTAGAGAGAGGACTAGGAGTCCCCCACCGAGGTAGATAAATGGATAGGGTGAGCACGAGGGTGAGTCAATCCACTAGAGAGAACCCCCACTTGATAGATCTCCAAGGCATATAGGAGATGATATCAGGGAGTTGATATGGCTCAAACCATCATTATTTACCGGTTTCACTAAGGGGACAGTTGTAGAGGCCTGGTTACAGAGCCTACAATGCTTCTTTGGATTACGTCCTTATGGGAGTAATCTAAAGGTACGACTAGTATTCCATCAGTTGACAGGAGATGCCTCCAATTGGTGGCATCAGAAGGAAACTATAGGAGGAGTGAGGATGGATACCCTCACATGGGAGTCATTCTTGGAGAGATTCTGAGAGACGTACCTATCAGAGCACTTCAAATAGAAGTAGATAGGGGAGTTCACTTCTCTATATCAGAGGGGTCTTATAGTAGCTCAGTATGAGAGTAGTTTTCTCGAGCTCCTTCCTTATGTTGAATACACGAAGGACGAGAAACTATAAGTACATTACTTTATCATGGTTATGAATTTTGCAATTCAAGGTCCAGTTCATATGGCCTTCCCTACCACCTTTAGATAGGTAGTGGAGATAGCACTAGTTTCTAAGGATAATTGAGGTGGAAAGGAGTCATGAGATCGGTCTCAGAATCGAAACTCCACCTAACAGAAACCCCCTTGGAAAGGGAATCAAAACTATACAGCAGGGTCCTCTAAGGGCCAATAGACTCAGTAGCAGAAACTATAGTAGAAAAAAGCTTCTCAGGGTTATTAGGGCTCCAAGCCCAAGCAGTGGCAGTCATAGGGTCCCAGATAGGATCAGAAAGTATAAACCCCACAATCACAGTTAGTGAAGACTCAGTAATCTTCTAGGGGTAGATACAGTGGATCTAGTAGGTCAGGAGGCCCACAGCAGTCTAGATCATAGGGTGCATGATCTTATACCCAAGGACCATGCTACACTTGTGGTGGCATGGGTCATATAGCTAAGGAGTTTCTGCAAGGACAGGCATCCAGTGGTCAGAGAGGGGCTTTTTTAGAGCTGATAGTTGGTGACATGGGCAGATCCCACAAAGTCTTTGCAGTGGTTAACAATTTCCAAGCTGAGCATCAGGCCATAGTTATCGAGGCTACAGGTATTATATAGGGTTGTATGGTTGTAGTTTTATTTGACTCCAGAGCTACTAAATATTTTATATCTCCATTTATAGTGGAGCGTTACGGGCTAGTGGTAGTTAGGTAAGATGTTAGTTGGGAAGTAGAGTTAGCCTTAGGAGCCAGAGTAATAGTTAGTTCCATGGTGTATAATTGTCAGATGCAGATTGGAGACATGTCCATGATGTCTGATCTACACATTACCCCTTTAGGTTCTTATGATGTGGTCCTTGGCATGGATTGGCTTTATGCCCATAGCACCAAGATGGATTGACAATAGAAGAAGGTGGAATGTGTGGATGATGATGGTATCTCTAGGAAGGTCTTCAGAGTGAAGAGACATGTATCCCTTCATATGATTTTAGCTATGCATCTTAGACAGTGCATGCGAAAGGGTTGTTAGATTTTTTCTATCACCATTAGTGATAGAGAGGAATATTTAGAGGGGGAGCCATCCCTTGATGATTTTCCAATCTTGCAAGAGTTTGCAGATGTGTTTCCTTCAGAGCTCCCTAGTATGCCTCCACCTAGAGTAGTGGGTTTTCATATAGACCTTGTGCTAGAAGCCAAGCCAATTTTGAGGGCACCATACAGGATGAGTACTCAAGACCTCAATGAACTAAAGGCTCAGTTGGAGGAACTCTTAAAGAAGGGGCACATTTGACCTAGTGTGTCACCTTGGGGTGCACCAGTGATCTTCATCAAGAAGAAGGACGAGTCACTTAGGTTGTGTATTGATTATCGGCAATTGAACAAACTAACCATCAAGAACCAATATCCTCTTCCTAGAATCGATGATCTCTTTGTCTAGTTCCAGGGTGCTCGAGTATTTTCAAAGATTGATATGAACTCAGGTTATCATTAGTTGAGGATTGTGGATATTGATATCACCAAGACTGCTCTTCGTACTGGTCACTATGAGTTCACCGTAGTACCATTTGGCCTCATGAATGATCCAGCTGTATTCATGAGCATCATGATAGAGTATTCCATACCTTTTTGGATAAGTTTGTCGTTGTTTTCCTTGATGACATTCTGATCTATTCTCATGATGAGAAAGAGCATGAAGAGCACCTAAGGTAGGTATTGCAGAAGCTGAGAGAGAATCAGTTATTTGGGAGCTTGTCAAAATGTGCATTCTATAGACCTAAGATATATTATTTGCGTCATGTCATATCAGGTGATGGTGTCTCAATAGACCCATCAAAGATTAGGGCCATCATGGATTGGCCAACACCCACCGGTGTCACTGAAGTGAGGAGTTTTATGGGTCTAGCAAGATATTACCAACGTTTCATTGTAGGAATCTCTAGATTGGCACACCCTATCACATCTCTTCAAAAAAATGGGAAGAAGTATGAGTGGATAGAGAAGTGTGATAGATCTTTTCAAGAGCTCAAGAGAGCCCTCATGAGTGTACTGATTCTTGCAATACCAAATCCCTCTGCGGATTATGTGGTCTACACCGATGCATCTTTAGATGGTATTGGGGTAGTCCTTATGCAAGATGAATGACCTATTTCTTTTGAGTCTAGGAAGTTAAAGACTCATGAACTCAACTGTTCTACTCATGACCTAGAGCTTGCAGCAGTGTTTCATGCTTTAATAAGATGGTGACACTTCCTTCTAGGTCATAGATTCGAGCTTCATTCCGACCACCAGAGGTTACAGTACATATTTTCTCAGCCAAACCTTAATGCTAGGCAAAGATGGTGGATGGAGTTTCTTTGTGAGTATGATTTTGATGTTCATTACATCAAGAGAAAGGAGAATGTGGTTGTAGATGCCTTAAGTAGAAGGTGCCATGAGCTTTCATCTATGACTACTTGCACTGACTTGAGAGAGTGGATCTTACAAAACTTACCCGCAAACGAGCTTTATGTAGAAGTGAGCCAAATAGTTCATTCTCAGAGACCCTTGGAAGGGAAGTATTCAGAGTATTCCTTAGAGTCTAAAAGACTTTTACATCATAGAGGATGGATGCATGTACCTTCTATTGGGGGTTTGCTCGAGCTCATTTTACTTTAGGTTCATAGAGCACATTATGCAGCACACCACGGTGTTAAGAAGCTACATGCAGATTTGAGGCAATTGTATCATTGGCTAGGCATGAGAGTGCAGATTGCTACCATAGTTGCGAGATGCCTTGAGGATAGAGGCTGAAGGTAAAGCACCATCATCCTAGTGGGATTCTTCAGCCACATGAGATTGCAGAGTGGAAGTGGGATGCTATATCTATGCACTTTATTGTTGGTCTCCCCATGTCATCTCCCTGCCATGATGCCATTTTGGTGAAAGTTGATACATTGACCAAGGTTTACCATTTTTGACCCATGCGTACTACATACATAGCACAAGACATAGCCTAGATGTTCTTGTGGGACATTATCAGACTTTATGGTGTTCCCTGTAAGATCATCTCTGATAGAGATTCTTTGTTGAGTTCTTCATTCTGTAGAGAGTTGTAGGAAGCTTTGGGCACTAGGCTCAATTTTAGTACAACATACCATCCTCAGACCGATGGTTAGACTGAGAAAATGAATCATGTTTTGGAAGACATGCTATGTATGTACGTGATGGATGATCAGGTCAAATGGGAGGAATACCTACACCTTGTTGAGTTTGCCTAAAATAATGGGCACCATTACTCCATAGGTATGCCACCTTATGAGGCCTTGTATGGAAGATAGTGTAGGATGCCCTTGAGTTGGGATAGGATTGAAAATCGAATATCTATCATTCTTCAATTAGTAAAGGAGATGGAGTAGTAGGTGACCCTAATTAGATAGTGCCTGAGAGAGGCACAGGATAGGCAGAAGAAGTATGCTGATGCAAAGAGGACAGATCGAGAGTACCAAGTTGGTGATAGAGTATTCTTGAGGGTGTGACTGCATAAGAGTCTGATTCAATTCGAAAAGGGCTCTAAGTTGGCACCCCGATTTGTTGGACCGTTCGAGATCCTAGACAGGGTAGGACATGTTGCTTACCGTTTAGCCTTGCCACCTAGCCTGTCACACATCCATGATGTGTTTCACATTTCAGCACTTAGAGGATACATTTATGATGAGTCTCATATTATAGATTGGGATGCTTTGTAGGTGGAGTTGGATGGATAGATAGCACTGGAGCCTATCTGTATTATTTCCCAATGACCCCTAGCACTTTGAGGCTGAGAGCTAGACTAGGTTAGGGCCTAGTGGGATTTTTACGATGAGGTCATGACTTCATGGGAGGATGTAGCATAGATGCGATCTCAGTACCCTTACCTTTTTTATGAACTTCAAGAGGAAGTTCATTCCTAGTGGGGGAGGATGTGAGGCCTCACCCCAACCCATCATAGCATAGTGATACATTATTATTATTTTGATACTTACGACTTGAGATGTCAAAACATTATCGAATACTTGAACATATTATATTATTGCATGTTGTGTGATCTTTACTTTAAAATATTTGAGTTCATCATTTAATGCTTTATGAACATGTATGTTGATGAAATAATTAAATGTAGGATTAACACTTTGATTATGAAATTGTAATGATTAAGACTATGAGTAGGACGAGAGAAACCCAGACTGATTTGAAAGATGTATGTTTTAATTTATGTGATTCCCTGATATGTATATACATATGTGCATGTGAATTTATCGGGTTACTGATGTGTGCAATGAGTGTGTAGGATATTTTAGCTGAGAAACCTGACGGAGGAACGAAACTGATCCCTATGTGCCATTTGTGGAAACCATGTTGTTTGTATCTTAATTGTATTGTGAGATGTATGAATTTATCTTTCTGTAATTTAGTAAATGTTAGTGTTTCGTAGTAGTACTTTTATACTGTTGCTTGACACTCATGAATTGTTTATGCATTTCAGCATGCTATTTAGGATTAACTTTGTAACCTATGGACCTAAGTCAGACTAAGTTAGTGACCTTTTCGCTAAATTGTTTTAAATCAAGTTTAGTTACCCCTAATCTAGATTAGTACTTAATTTGCATTTTGGAGTTGTTAGATGGTCCTAAATATTCTTAGCATTTGTTTGGTCCCAAATCAATTCTTAAGGCCTTAAAACATGAAATCTTTATACCCAAGGGGTATGGGTATGGGTTGGGGGCATTTTCCACCCCCCTAGCCCCTTTTGTTGACTTTTGAGGTCACTCAAAATATCTATTTTCTCCTTAGTGCGAAAATTGAAAGTTGTTACCATGAGTTGAATAACCTCAACTCCACTTAGAGGTTAACCTTAGGTTTGGTTGAGTTAGAAACCTCTAAATTTTTAGGTGAGTGGGGGAAGTTATTGCCCTTTTTTGTGGTTTAGTTTGGATCTTATTTAGAGGCCCTTTTTGAGTAGTTTTGGTTGTTACCCAATCTCTAGTTTTAGAGAGAAGTCTTGGAAGATTGAAGGCAAGGAAGGAAAAGCTCTTCTAAATTTGTTCATTTTACCATAACCTGTTTGTGAAGGTAGGAGTTCTTCATCTCCTTGTTCATGTTGTTTATGTTGCTCATGATGTTTCATGCTTGGTTCATACTTATGCTATTGTGTTTTTTATTGGTATGCTTGTATGTATGTTGGTTATGCTTGGGAAGCATTGAAACCATGTTTTCTTGAATGCTTTTCTTTCACGTTTTTCTTGAATTTTGAAGTTTTCTTGTATGGGTGTTTTGGCATCACTCACCCTTGGATAGGGCAGAAGTGGCCAATTTTGGGAAAGGTATTCAGTTGGACTCCAATACTCTAGAGTCTCTTCTTAGGACGAGAAGAGGGAGAGAGGGTAGGGTGTTATGGGCCCCTACCTATCAGCACAAGCCATGTATGAGTTTTGGCATGTAAGAATGGAAGAATGGAAGTTCTTGAGTTATAGCCTTGATTGAGCACCTATTTTGGTGTTGTGTCTAACATCTTTTGTTTGAAAAATCCACCTCTCCCTAGTTTTTATTCAATGTTGAATCCTGTTGTGAAAACCTAGTATGGATATGAATGTCTGATTTTGTCTCCTTGATATGTTTGTTTGTCACCTACTCAGTTTTCATTCCCGCCATGATCTCGGTGATGTATTACAAAAAATGATATGGATCCCTTGATAAGGGTCATGAAGAAAATGTAAAATTCTTGTTGAAATTCAATTATGTTCAGGATTAAAATCTTGTGTAGAATTTTATTTTCAAAACCTTTGTTGTAATGGCAACGATGCCGAATTTTCTTACTAGTTCTTTCCCGGTGGAGCCCTTGAATCAAGTTGTCAATAAAATAGTGATTGAGTAATATCGCTTCTCATGAGATTTTCGTATTTCTTTTCAGTTATAGGAATGAATATCAAAATGAGATAAATGATGATGTTCAATTTTGCAAAAAATCACTTTTTAAAAATGTTAAGACAAAAATTTTTGTTATGTTAGGAACTTGATTAGGCTTCGTGCTTATTAGGAGAAAAATTTGTTCTTGATTTATTATGATAGCAAAACATTACACTCTATGATTAATCTAACTTTTTTAAAAAGAATTATAATCCCCTTGGCAAATTAATCAATTTGAAAATCTATACTTAGAAAAATAAGGACTTGAAAAAAAATTTCTCCCCCAAGAGTAAAAACTCTGTGTGTGTTTTGTATGGGAAACAAATTAAATTCTCCCCCTTCTAACAGAGAATCTTAGAGAAATCTTAAAATATCTTTGAAATAAATAAATAAACTTACTTTGAATAACTAAATAAACAAAATAAATAAATAAATCAATATGAAAGCATAAAAAAAATATCTATTCCTACCAAGTTAACTTTTTGCATTAACTACCTTGTTTCCCCTTGGCACCAGCTCTTTAGGAAGGGCATGAGAAGTTTTAAAACAAAGTAAAAGAAAAAACATGCTTTGGGTGACATCACCCCTATACTTCCCCCTATCCTTTTTGCAGTAGTAAATCACATGGGAGGATGCACTAGGGTTTTCTATGTTTTTTTGAAAACTGCATTGATTTGAATATCAACCTGCCCTTTTAGCCTTTGGTCGCCACTTTGGAAAGATCATGCGCATCATTATGTGGGGCACGCCTATCCATAGTTCACCCAGTCAGTGCTTGGGCAATGCACTCGAGTCCTTTTTTTAAATGTAAGTTGGGCGTGGTGGGAGTTAAGGAGAGGGGGGGGGGGGGGGTTAGTGTTATGGTTGGGTTAGTATTAATGTTAGGATTAGTTTTAGCTTAGAGTAGGTTTAAGTTAATTTAGGAATGTTTTAGTGTTTTTTTTTTAAGTTATTTGTTTTTAAGTAAAGTTTAGTTGTATAGGGTTAAGTTAGTAATAACAATTAAGTTGTTAGTATTAGTTAGATATTAGAATTTGTTTGTAGTATCATTTAGATTTGTAGTGAGTTTCTAATTTAGTTAGTTGTTTTTTTGTGTTGTTGTTTTAATATTTATTTTTAGTTAAAGTGTAGTTCGTAATTTTTTTTTTAAAATATATTCATAAATGTTAGTTGTAATAAATATTAGATTCATAAATAATGTTAGTATAAGTTTGGTTAATGTAAACATTTTAAATATAAATTATCTTTGTATGAGTTAGTTTAGATTTCATTTATTCAATTTTAGTTATATTATTAATGTTATTATTATTTTAGAATAAATTGTAAATTAGAAATGTATTTAGTTTTAGAATGAAGTTTTATTATAGTTTGGATTATTATATTACATGATATATTAGAAATTAATTCTTGATTCCTATGCTATGAAACAATTGGACTTCTATTCCAGTCAATCAATATTAGAATAATTACTATATATCATTCATTAATATTTTGTTCAATAATGTTTTAAATGGCTAATCTTCATATGTTTCTGATTAGATGAAAAATATGTTTTGAGTGAGTTGATTTATTTTAACTTGCATATCAAACTCTTGTACCCTAGTCAACCTAGTAAGTTTAATTATTAAATTTTAAAAAATAAAAAATAAAAAATGTGTTTTTGCCCTCGCATTTTGGGCATGACATAAGCATCATTTCTTTCTCAACATGAATGAATGGCAATTGACTCACCATCAGAAGTGGGCATGGCTCAGAAGGGATTTCCTGCAAAAATGGTTGTTGTTGGATGATGTCAACAAGACCGACTTCACATGGTTGGACGAGTTCAGCAACATCATCTTTTCCAATAGATTCCTCGCAGAAAGACTTGAAGACCTTTCTGATTAAAGGCTTCAAACTCTCAGCCCCTCAGCCCACTCATGTTTCCAGCCTCCTTAGTTCCTTGGTTCCCTATTCCCTCAACCCTATTTCTAAATATTGTAAATTGTTTTCTTAGCTGTTGCCCTTAGGGAAAAAAAATGTTTTAAAGATATCTGCATTTTTAATTTTTTCTTTGGATTGGGTCTTGCCCTTTTTCATAAATTACAAAATAGTAAAATCAGGATAATTTGATTAGCTATTTTGAATATCTATGCTATGAAATATGAATCCTTACTATGTACATTGTACAGTCTAAAATATTATCAATGAAAACAATAGTTTTTGGCTTCTCAAATTATTGTTCTTGTTAGTCTACAACTTTGTAAGTTTGTTTTTGGCATCTTGATTCTCAATACACTATTGAAATGTTACTATTAGTCAGCAACTTTGTTAAAAATAGTTAACTGCTAATAATTGCTTTTTTTGTTTAATCTGACTAGTTAAAACAAATGGAGCTTCAAGGAAAACTAAAGATTAATAGATTATAACCTTAACAAAGTTAAATATAATTTTGAAAATTTATGTGTCAAATTTTTATTTCATAACTATCTTGTCACCTCTTCCTAACTTTTTTTTTTTCGTTATGAAATCTTTTAAATGATGAAGAATAGTTTATAAACAATTATCACAATTTTTAATATATGTTAAATTTTAATAATTTATAGATATTTTGACTATATTATATTTTAATTTTAAAACTAAATAATAAATATGAATGAAAATATAGCATTTGCAATTATATTTTTAAATTGTAATTATTTTATTTACATTATTATTATTATTTCATGATATCTTGCACCAATTTTATTTTATAAAATCTAATATATCTTCATTGAATTTTTCATATCATTTTTAAGTTTACAATAAAAAGCTTATAGTTATGATAGAAAAGAAAATCCTTTATTTATATATTAAAACTATTATAATAAATTTTTTTGATCAGTAATAGGTTCTGCTCGAAATCGTGATTGTTGTGTAAAAGAAGGATTGATGGCCAGAAATGAATTTTGGGCCAATTTGGAGAATGCTTTCCCATGTGCCTAGATTCATTTGGAATCGTGACATGTGTCTGATCATTGCCAATCGAAAAACTCAATTAATATTTTAATTTTTTTAATGTAGGTGCATTGCTTTATATTTTATATTGTTATAATGTATTTTTTAATAAATTATAATATGTTTTTTTTGTCATTCAGTTAAAAATAATATTACTTATATTATATAATCATTTAAGATTTGTTATTATTATAAAAATGTTATTATTTTTATTTATAATTATTTATTATATAATAGAACATATAATACAAATATTTATAATATGATATAATTATAACCATATATATATATATATCAATGATTACAAATAAAAAATAAAAAATTACATTTTTATTAATTAAAATATTTTAATCAATAATTAAATTAACTCAAAATCAGGACACGTGTACTACAAGATTTTACTTGAAAATTGAAATCTTGACCGTTGACTAAAAGAAAGATTGATGGCCCAAGATGAAGTTCAGGCTGATTTGGGGAATGCTTTCCCATGTCCCTAGATTCATCTGGAATCCTAACACATGTTCGATCATTAGTAATCACAAGACTCAGTTAATATTATTATTAATAATTATATTTATAAATAATTATCACAATTATCAATATATGTTAATAATTTATAGATAATTAAATTATATTACATTTTTATTTTCTATCTAAATAATAAATATGAATAAAAATATAACATTTGTAAATTTTTTTAAAATTTTAGTTATTTTATTTAAATTAAACTCTTGTCATTATAATTTATTAATAGTTATTAGTACTTGCCGTTAGCTACTAGGCTTAGGGGTAAGAGCTAAATATTTAATTTTCAATGTGATTCATTAACATTAATATTTTTATTTTTTTAATGTAAGTGTATTGGTTTAATATTTTAAATTGTAATAATATACTTTTTATAAATTATAATATGTTTTTTTGTCATTCAATTCAAAATAATATTACTTATATTATATAATCATTTAAGATTTATTATTGTTATAAAAATATTATTATTTTTATTTATAATTATTTATTATACTATAGAATATATAATATAATTATTTATAATATAATATAATTATTTATATTATAATATAATTATTAATTTATTAAAATTATAACCATATGATATATATGTCATAGCACATATATATCAATGATTATATAATATATTTATAAATAAAATTTAAATTTAAATTAACATCATTACAAATTTACAAAAAAATATAATTATATTGCATTTTTATTAATTAAAATATTTAATATATTATAATAAATTTATTAAATTTAAATTAGATTTATATAAAAACTAAAGGCAGGTACTAGTGGCACTTGTTTCATATCTTGCACCAATTTTATTTTATAAAGTTTAATATATCTTCATTGAATATCAATAATTAATTTAACCCAAAATTAGGACATGTGTGCTACAAGATTCTTCTTAAAAATTGAAATCCCGACCATTGACCAAAAGAAAGATTGATGGAGCGAGATGAATTTCTGGCTGATTTGGTGAATGCTCTCCCAAGTGCCTAGATTCATCCGAAATTGTGACACATGTCCTCGACAAGTGTCATGATGTCACGATTGACAGATGCGTGACGAAATCAGTCCAAAAATTCACCTAAAAATCATATCAATCATCGATAATTAAGTTATATTTTTATTAATTTATTTATTTAAAATGAACAAATTTATTCAAATGTATATCAATGTAATAAAAAAATTCTTTTCTTAAATTTTATTATTATTGTTATGTATATTACTAAATTATTGAGTCTTGACTCTTTATGTCATTTACATGTACATTGTATATACTATTAATAAAGTACCTAAAACCATTAATTACTTAATACTTTCATTTTAACTATTAACCCTACCTAGAGGTTATTTTTTCGAAATTTCCATGCTTAGCAGAGTGCCATATTTGGGACAAAAAGCAGATGAATGAAGCTTAATAGATTAGCT
Source organism: Cupressus sempervirens (assembly GCA_028749045.1). Classification (NCBI taxonomy): domain Eukaryota; kingdom Viridiplantae; phylum Streptophyta; class Pinopsida; order Cupressales; family Cupressaceae; genus Cupressus; species Cupressus sempervirens. The sequence goes on along the minus strand of CM053785.1, from coordinate 413,371,300 downwards.
TGCACATTCTTTGTGCATGATTCACAAATGCTCCAATTAGATTGGAGGTTCAAAGTTCTATTGATTTTAGTTAAATCTTTTAGAAGGAGAGGTTTATTGGAATAATTGGACCCTAATCATTGTTGAGTATTGATATATATCATGTTTTGGGTACTCTTGCTTAGTGCAAAGAAATTGTATTTTGTTGTAGGTATGCCTAGTATGACATATCAACTTTTAACACTTTTGTATTTTGGCAATGATTCAGAGTTTTCTTGCTAGTTCTTTCTCTGATGAGCCCTTGAACTAGTTTATTAATAAATATATTATATAAGTGCTATGTCACTTTTTGATTTTAAAAAAAAAACTATTAACCCTGCCCTGTATGTTCATTATTTTTTAGAGTCCAATACGTCGGTAGGGTTTTCAAATTTCAAATTTTCTCAGATTGGCAGAATTCCATTTTGTGTTCTAAAGACTGGAAGTGTGAAACTTGAGTATCAGATGACAACACCAATTATCCAATCTCGATTCTAGTATTTATTTATTTTTAAACTTTTTTCATTGCAATTTGCAGTAATAAAAATCTTGATTTTAACTGTCTTAGATTTACACTTTACAATTATTTTAAATAGCACCTGGAGAAGAATTTTGTGTAATAACTAGTAGCAGGCATGGGCAAAACAAAGTCAAAAACCTCCCATACGAGTGCAAGCATAAAGGAAAAGAAACACATTATAGAACTTAGGCAAGTGCTACAAACCCCAGGTTTCATCGATGAATATCATTATATTTTTTATCCTATTATCCATGGAGATTTAGGAATCATGGGAATCAGACATTCATTGTTTAATAAGTAGAAACATCCATAGAAAGGGAGAATTTATTACAAATATAACAACAGTATTGGTGCACATATAAATAATCTAGCTGCTCTAGTTGCTAGATTAGCAAACCTCACTGTACCTAAAGTATTCCCTTGCCCTGGAATTGTAATGCTATGTGCTCAGAATTATGATGAAAATAGAAACGCAATTGTAAACCAAAACACTCAAGAGAAAGTTTTATCCATAACTGAGAGTGAACTTTTCACTCTGTTAGACCTAGGGCTCGGGTTTAAACCAAAAAGCTCTAACAAGCGCATTGACTTGGATAAACTAGCACAGCCTTATGAAAAACTAGAAAGACTTTTTCAATATTCATTTATTAATGGTTTAATAAACTCAGAATCCTCTAGTTCTACTAGTGTTACATTGGACATAGAGTATAAGCCTCGTTATCAGTATGATATTTTTGTGTCATGGGTTCAGAACACTATTTCTTTGTCATCATTTTGTCTAAGACCAGACAGTAACAAGGAAGTGGGGGCCAGTGTTCTTGAAATGATTTATAATATCCATTATCAAGGTCAGTCAGTTGAGTAGGTAGATGTAAGATATAATTTTGTTTAGCACGTTTTTGAATCTATGCAACAACAATTACTGATGATTAAACAAAGTGCAACTATAGGCAAGACCAAGACATTTAGTTTCACAAGTTACTTGTGCTACCTTATTTTAGCAAAGCATTGCCCAATATTTGAGATGGAGAACAACAAATTTGATATTAAGGTCTATAAATTTGATGAGAGAAACCAAAAGAAATTAGAGACTCCAAGTCCAGTATATGAGTGGACACATAAGATGAGGATGACTGTTGCAAATAAAAACTACTACCATTTTGTAGATAAGTTTGAATATACATAAAAATTCTGCATATGTATTAATTTAATACTTCTTGAGTAGATTTACATAAGAAGTATTGAGTTCACTAAATGTTTTTACATGGGAGTTTCTTGAATAATTGAAATAAATTTATATTATACAATAAAATGTTAGAAGCTATATAAAGAAATTGGGATGACATCAATGGCTGCTTCTATTTTAAAAGAGCGTGATAAATAGACACTAATAATAGATTTTTATAGTTTATAAACACAACATGAGACAGTGCTCATCCAGAGAAGCTACTACTTCTCACTACAAATGATAGTACTAAAATACAAAAAGAGAGCTACTGCTCCTCATGACACTAAGCATGTCCGTCCTACTCCCCCTAACGCTGCAATTTTTTATTTATTACGCTGAGAGGCATTCTATACAATCACAGTACAAATGCCTAGCACAAGAATATAGCAAAATAGATTCTTCATCAATAAAAAAGAGATAAGAATAGTTATAGACTAATTTAATAAAAAAATGATTTTATAAATGCATTTTTAATTTGCATTTGTGTTTTGTTTCAATATTTCTTCCTTTTCATTCTATTTTTTCCAACCGATGGAATGCAAATCGATTGGCAATCTTGTAATGACAGTAAGCCATAAAGTCATTCCAAAACTTTAAATATGTTGGCAACTTCATTCCCCTTTTTTTGTGTGCACCCCACGTTATGAAATGTGTTTTTAAGTGAGATTTTCATTACAAATTTTGTAGGTTTAGATTCTCCAGTGACTCACAAATTGTTTAAAGAGTTTTCCATCACAAATTTGCATATACAGTCTAGATGCTCAAAAGATGAAGAATTTGACAACCTCAACGAAATTGCTATGGAATATGGCATCAAAGAGAGGTATGGAGATGGTGGTGCCACCTATAATTTGCATTATGACATGGAATTCCATTCAAAGACTGGCAACCATAATGGAAGAGTCCTCTGCGGAGCAATCTAAGGAGATTGTGATGGAAAATGATTGTGAAAATCTTGAGCCAAATTCTCCGTCTCATATTCAAGCCTCTACATTTGTGTTTAGAAGATAGCAGAGAAGAATCTTTAAAGGGGTAGTGATTCAAATTTGGTTGCTATATTAATCTTCTCTGTACAGCCAATTTAGGGTTTTCGTACTAGATTTTGGTTGTAAAATAGTGTTGGAGTGTTTTCTCGATGGTACGGATTTTAATAATGGATCAAGGAATGTTGATATTCCTGTGGCTGTATGAGTATTCTATGTATATAAAGGTTTATAGTAATATTTTTCAGATGTGTTTCTTAAATAGACTTTTCTCTTTGAGGGTCCTTTTAGATTTGTGTATATAGTACATGTGCTCTACAAGTGTAATTTCCAATGAGAATTTTCTAATCCAACAAAAGAATTTTGATATGCTGGCGGGTAGATTCAATTAATTATAAAGAAATTTAGAATTAGTGTTGTTGGAATGAAATGTTACGAGATTTAATTATTTTTTTCTAGACCTTAGCTTTTCATCACCATATGAATCACCGCATAATGAAAAATCAGATTATTCCATACGAAAATTAAAATTGTTCATAAATTGTTATTTTTAAATATCTTATTTTTATAAATATTTATATAAATTTATTTAATTTCTAAATTAAGAAAATTATATTAAAAAGATGTTTCTATATTTTTTAATTCCATGTCATTTCTCAAATATAAAAGTGCTCAGATAAATTTAAAATTAAGATTATATTGCACACTTAATGATGAATAAAATTGACAACCATATTATTTTAACTTTTTTATGTTTGCAACATTCATTGGGCTGAAAATTTATTATACTACTTCTCTAATTTATAAATTTTCGTATGATCATTATTGGGGTCCTCAAATTAATGTTGAAGTAAGATTAATGCAAATCATAAAGACCATTTAGATGACACTAAATTAAATCTCAATCCTAATATTACATAAGGTTGCATACAACTCTTCACCAAACTATATTAAGCATAAAATAAATGCTAATATAATTTGAAAATGTAATGCAAATAATAATTACAATATATAACATAGAGTTACCCTAACACTAAGTGTAACTGTAAAAATACCATTGGCCATAATTCGAATACGAGCAATACCCTTACCAATTTTTTATAATCCTAACACTAATATTATTTGTAACTTTGGTTTGGGGCCCTCTCCCTACCTCCTTTATCAAAAATATAAAGTGTAACAATAATAAGTTAAATTTGATTATAATACAAGAACTACCCCTAACCATGTAACCTTTACCTTGGGAATATGATTAAACTTAACCATATCAATAAAAATAATTCTAACAAAACCAAATGTAGCCAAAAGAGAACCATAAATTATACTAAAATTTATTGTATCCTCAAACAAGATATGCCAATGGAAACATTGCAGTCTATATATTGAACTTATCATAAGGTTTCTAATAATTAAGTAATGTAATCATATTTATAACTCTAATTATAACCTAATTTGTGACCTAACTCTATCTATTTCCATAACTCTAATCATACAGATAACAATAATCATATCATTAAATCTAGATGTATTTGTAACTAAATTTCTAACCCTATATCTAATCATAAATCATACATTGACCTTGTATTCTTGACCTTAACCCAAACCCCATCTATAATCCTAACACTAACCTTACCCCTAACCTTAACCCTAACCCTAATCGTAATCCTAACTCTAACCCTGAATGTAAGCATATCTTTAACCTTAAACCTAACTCTAACCCTAACCCTAACCATTACTCTAACCCTAACTAAAACCCTAAATATAGGCATATCTTTAACCTTAACCCTAACCATTATTCTAACCCTAATCTTGACCCTAACCCTAAGTATAACTCTAACTCTAACCTTCATTCTATATCCAATTAAGATTAGGGTTATAGTTAGGGTTAAAGTCCAATTATAATAGAGTTATATTTAGCATTATAGTTAGAGATAGGGGTAGGATTATGGTTATAGTTAGGGTTAGAGTTAGAGAAAGGATTAGGCTTAGGGGTAGCGTTAGGGTCAGGTTTATATTTAGAGTTAGGGTTATATATAGAGTTAGCATTAGGGTTAAGGTTAGTTTAAGGGTTTGAGTCAAGGTTACCTAGTTAGAGTTAAGCTTAGGGTTAGGGTTAGGGTTAGAGTGTAGAATTATGGTAGAGTTAGATTTATTATTAGAGTTAGGCATAGGGGTAGGGTTAATGTTAGTGTTAGGATTAAAGTTAGGGTTAACGTTAGGACTAGAGGTAGGATTAGGGTTAGGGTTAGGGTTAGGGTCACTGTTAGGGCCAGGTTTAGGGTCAAATTATGAGTTAGGGTTACAATTTGAGTTAGGGGTAGATAGAGCATTAGAATTAGGGTTAGGTTTAGGGTTTCAGTTAGCGTTCAAGTTAGAGTTAGAGTTAGAATTAAGGTTAGTGTTAGGGTTAGAGATACAAACAGATTTAATGTTATAGTTAGGGTTTGAATTAGGGTTAAGGTAGAAGATATGCTTACATTTAGGGTTATAGTTCGGGTTAGGGTTAGAATAATGGTTAGGGATAGTGTTAGGTTAGAGTTAGAGTGAGCAGTTAGAATAAGATTTAGGGTTAGAGTTAGGGTTAGGGTTAGGATTAGGATTAGGCTTAGGGGTAGGGTTAGGGTTAGGTTTATATTTGGAGTTAGGGTTATATATAGAGTTAGCATTATAGGGTTAAGGTTAGCATAACAGTTTGAGTTAAGGTTAAGGTTAGAGTTAAGGTTAGGGTTAGGGTTAGGGTTAGAGTCTAGAATTATGGTAGAGTTAGATTTATGATAAGAGTTAGCCATAAGGGTAGGGTTGATGTTAGTGTTAGGCTAAAATTTAGGGTTAAGGTTAGTATTAGAGTTACGGTTAGGGTCACAGTTAGGATCAGGTTCAAGGTTAGATTATGAGTTAGGGTTAGAGTTTGAGTTAGGGGTAGATAGAGCTTTAGAATTAGGGCTAGGTTTAGGGTTTGAGTTAGTGTTTGAGTTAGAGTTAGAGTTAGAGTTAGAATTAAGGTTAGGTTTAGGGTTAGAGATACAAATAGATTTAATGTTATAGTTAGGCTTTGAGTTAGGGTTAATATTAAAGATATGCTTACATTTAGGGTTATAGTTAGGGTTAGGGTTAGGGTTAGGGTTAGAGTTAGAGTGAGGGGTTAAAATAAGGTTTAGGGTTAGAGTTAGGGTTAGGGTTAGAATTAGAATAAGGGTTAAGGTTAGAATTAGGATTAACATTTGGATTAGAATCAGAGTTTGGATTAGGAGTAGAATTAGAGTTAGAGTTAGGGCTAGAGTTAGAGTTAGGGTTAGGGTTAGGGTTAGAATAATGTTTAGGGTTAGGGTTAGAGTTAGGTTTAAGCTTAAAGATATGATTAAATTTAGGGTTAGAGTTAAGTTTAGGATTAGGGTTAGGGTTAGGGTTAGGGTAAGGGTTATATATTGGGTTTGGGTTAGGGTTAGAATAATGGCTAGGGTTAAGATAAGAATAATAGTTAGGGTTAGGGTTAAGGTTAAAGATATGCTTACATTTAGGATTATAGTTAGGGTTAGGATTAGGGTTAGGGGTAGGGTTAGTATAATGGTTAGGGTTAGGGTAATATTTAGGGATAGAGTTAGAGTGAGGATTAGAATAAGGTTTAGGATTAGAGTTAGGGTTAGAATCCAAATGAGGTTTAGTGTTAGAATAAGGACTAGCATTTGGGTTAGAATTAGGGTTAAGGTTATGGGTAAAATTAGAGTTAGAGTTAAGGTTAGAATTAGAATTAGGGTTAGCCTTAGGATTAGAATAATGGCAAGAGTTAGGGTTAGAGTTAAAATATGATTAGGGTTAAAATTAGAGTTAGAGTTAAAATATGATTAGGGTTAAAAATTAGAGTTAAAATATAATTAGGGTTAAAATTAGAGTTAGGGTTAGAGTTGGAGTTAGAGTTAGAGTTAGAGTGAAGGTTAGAATAATAACCCTAACAAGATCCCTAATCCTAAAAATAACCCTAGCCCTAACCCTAATGCTAATCTTGACTCTAAGTGTAAATCTAACTCTACCATAATTAGACTCTAACCCTAGCCATAACTGTCATCTTAACCTTAAACCTAACCCTAACCCTAACCCTGATCCTAACCATTTCTTTACCCCTATCTCTAACCCTTACCCTAACCCTAACTCTAATAGTAACCTAACCCTAACTCTAATCCTAACACTAAACCTAACCTTAACCCTACCCCTACCCCTAACTCTAACCCTAAATCTAACTCTAACTCTAAATCTAGCTCTACCTTAATTAGACTCTAACCCTAGCCCTAATCCTAAATTTAATGTTGACTAAAACCCTAACCCTAGCCTTAACTCTAACCTTAACCCTGACTCAAACTTGTACCCTAACCTTAACCCTGATGTAGCTCTATATATAACCCTACCACTAACTCTAACTATTAATCTAACTCTAGGATAATTGGACTTTAATATTATACCCAACTCTTTATATAAACGTAACCCTAACAATAACCTTAAGCCTAACCCTTTCTCTAACTCCAACACTAAACCTAACTATAGTTGTAACCCTACCCCTACCTCTAATTGTAGCCCTAAATCTTACTCTATCATGATTGGACTTCAACCCTAATTGTAATGGTAACCCTTACTCTAACCTTAACCCTGACTCAAAACTCTAGCCCTAACCCTAACTGAAACCTTGACTCAAACTCAAGTTACCCTAAATTTAACCCTAATCCTAACCCTAATTCCTATGCTCTATCTACCCCTAACTCAAACTATAACCCTAAATAGGCTAACTCATATTTTAACCCTAAACCTAACCCTAATCCTTTTTCTACGGCTATCTCTAACCCTAACCCTAACTCCAATCCTAACCTTAACCATAACTCTAATCCTAACACTAACCCTAATCCTAACCATAATCCTTCCCCTAACTCTAACCCTAAATATAACTCTAACTATAAATCTAACTCTATGATAATTATACTCTAATCCTAACTCTAATCATTAGTTTAACCTTCACCAAAATTGTAACCTAACCCTGTCTCTAACCTTAACCCTGACTCAAAACTCTAACCCTAACCTTAACCCTTACTTTAATCTAGACAAAAACCATAGCCCTAACCCTAACCCTAACCCTAACCTTAACCTTGATGTAACTCTATATACAACCCTAACTCTAAATATAAACCTAACCTTAACCATCAACCTAAAACTAACACTTTCTCTACCCCTTTCTCTAACTCTAACAGTAAATCTAATTTTAGCCCTAACCCTAATCCTAATTTTAACCCTAATTATAACCCTAATTTCAACTCTAACTCTAGCACTTATTCGAGCTCCAATTCTAACTCTACCTCTAACTCAAACCCTAACTCTAATTTTGATCCTAACCCTAACTATATTTGTAACCTAATTCCTTATTCTTACCCTTGCCCTTACCATAACCCTAACCCTAACTCTAATTCTAACCCTACCTATATTTGTAAGCCAAATTCTAACCCTACTCCAAACATTAACTCTAACTGTAATTCTAAACCTAACCCTAACTATAATCCTAACAAGATCCATAATCCTAAAAATAACGCTAGCCCTAACCCTAATGCTAACCTTGACTCTAAGTGTAACTTTATTTCTAACTGTAACTCTAACCCTATCCATAACTCAAACCCTAACAATAGCCCTAACCCTAACACTAACCCTAATTTAAATCTTAATGCAAACCCTAACTGTAATTCTAACCCTAACGCTAACTATAACTCTACTCTTCAATATAACATTTTATGTAACAATATGCTTAAAATAAAATTGAACCAAAGTGATGCAAACAAACACCATACATAGAATTAAAAAGTTAAATACTCAAGAATAATTTTATAATAATTTTACACTATTACAATTTTATAGTAAGTTTATACAACTCTATTTAAAAAGAAGTAAATTATTTGGCACTAACCTTAAAAAAATAGAAAAATAAATAAAAAATACTTTTCTTGTTGCGCCGCGATTGCCACTAGCTTATATATATATTACGACTAGAGTAATCATTCTCGAGGCGCTTATTTTCATTTTCATAAATCCCAACTGCGATTAAAATAACCTTGGGATTAAATGAAAATAGATGCCTCGAGAACGATTACTCTCAGCATAATATATATAAAGGTATATATAAGCTATAGCAAGCGTAGTTGGGCGGAAGCATAGATCTGATCAGGCAACTTTGAGCCACAAAACCTCACCTTGGGAAGCGAAGTGACAAATAGAAGTGGCATAACCAGGCTTTACGTTCAGGATCTTGAATGAAGCGTGGTCCGGATTCCATGAACTAGTGTCCATGTGACAGATGGCCGCCGCCTCCACCGTTCTCCCATCTTCGCCCTTCACCCACACTCTAGCCACCCTCGCCCCTCGCAGCTCGTGGCACAGATACACAGCGTACGGATACTCTTCGCTGTGGCAGTAATACACTGGCGCCGCCTCCTCCTTCCCCTCGTCTTTCACTCTCATTATCGTATACTCCTGCTTCACAGATTTTGACCTCTTCGAAACTTTTGTTGAAAGAATAGTTAAACGGTTGTTCCCCATCTTTGATGTGATGAAGTCGATCATGGACTCCAACGACGTTGCGCAGAATTTGGTTTCACCCTTCCCAGCAGGTCTCTCGCAAGCTTGTAATGTCTCATTCATGACCACAGCCGCGAGGGAATTGGGCGCTACGTTGAGTTCCTTCAACGCCAGGGAGAGCTTGTCGGAGGAGAAAGGGAGTTTGTCCGCGGCGATGCGTGGAAGAAAATGCTTGGCCTGAGACTTGGGAATGCTTGCGGCCTGTACGAAGGTGAGTGACACTTTGGTTCCGACCTCCAAGTCCTTCTCCAGCAGAAACATGCACAGCGATGGATCTCTCAGCATTTGCGCCGTAGCTGCAGCATAAACATTGTTCCTGACAATGCAGGGTGGCGAAACCACCCCAACGCCTTTTTCCTTTTCATTATTTGTCCCAACTTACTTCACCGCTACTTTGTCATATGAGATGAGTTCCTTCAGTGTTTGTGGAATGGGTGTTGTGGGCAGTTTCTCCTGACAGTACGCCATGCTTGGAGTAGTAGGAGATAAAACATTTTCACCTTGCAAATGCGCCGCACTCATTGCTGCTACTGCCTGTCAATTCCGAACAACCGAAATCATAATTAACAAAGCTAGCAAAATAAATTATAGTTACAAACTACGTGAACTATCTTGATAATAATTTTAAAAAAAAAACTTACAAAGAAAAGAATGAAACTAGTTAAACTCCCCATGCTGTGAAAGGCGGTAATTTCAGTGTTTCAGAGATACCAAGTGAAAGAGGTTCTCCGTCATATAAATATACTGAGCTTACGACTAGGGAAGCCGCGCGCCATCGTGGACGTAGGCATAGCATGCATGTCAAATCTCATATTACTTCATCCTGTTTTTAGTGGGGGACACTGCTGATATTTTCTAGACATATTGCTTAATCCTGTTTTTAGTGGGGGACACTGCTGAGATCGTACGCACTACAATCATATCTCGGCAACTTTAAAAGTATCAAAGTCGTTGTCGTTCCAGCACGATATCACACGATACAAAGCAAATCCAATTTGAAAAGCTCTACAATCGTATCAGCTGGCGGAGTGGGTAATAAGGCTAGAATTCACTAGTTAAAGTGAGAAGTAAAGCTATCAAAGTTAAAGTTCAATATTCGAGTAAGACTAATGGCAAACTATCTGAATTTTCTTTTTATTAGTCTACATAATGAGAGTCCGTGACTCTTGTGCAAGACAGCCGGTTGCAGTGCTCGGGAGATACAATTGAAGGATATGAGATCACCTCAACTCGCGAAAATCGACGATAGCAGGTCAGGTCGTGAGCACTCTCGGTAGAAGCTTCAATGCACAAAATTTAAAAACTATCAAGGTCAGCTTTGTCGTTGTTGCAGGCCGATATCAGATAAAACAAAGCATAATTAGAATTTTAGAGTTTTATAATCGTATTGGCACGTGCTGAGGGCGCCACCATATCAATTATGTCATCGACTCACTAAAAATTTGATCCGCTACAATGCAATTTGATGGGATTTATCCGCTTTTATACCGTATCTAGATTTCCTATGTGATAATTGTTTGAACTTGGGGAAACCCAAGTAATGCTACAGTGAATGGTTGCTTTTGTCAGTATGGAAAGACTATATCTAAACAAGAGCTGTGCGCAGGTAAAGTCCCTGCCTAAGATAGGACATGAGGAGAATGTGTGTGAACTGGTATTCTTTTGGACTTTTTTTAAAGATGGAGATACCATCTAACCTAATCATTTGAGACTAAAGATTTAAGACTAAAGTTAAAGAATTGGTATATCAACTAAAAGCTATCCAAACAAAAATAAGTCACAAAAATAAATTATAAAGTAAAAGGTCACCATTGTACATACTATATATAGGAATGAGGAGGAATTTAATTTCATATGTGTGGGCTGGAAGATAATTTCATTGTGTACACATAGGTTGAACCAATTTTGACTTTTAAAATGGTGTTGAAATATAATTTGGCATGTACAATGCCTTGTTCAAATGATCACATAGAAAAACAATAATAGATCAATATGAATATGTTCAAGGTTAACTAGATTTGAGTCTAATGTCATGCATTAGTAAAATTTTGTTTATAATGGGGTTACTCATGATTTTCATTATATAATTAATTTGGTCTTGTGCTTAATAAACTAAATAGTAAAATTAACACTCAAAGTTCCATTAATTCCATTTTTTCATGATTCCTTGGCCTTATCTCTTCTTAAACATCATAATCTTTGCTAGCAGTACTAACCCAACTTGCATGTCAACATTGAGGAAAATTTTAGTTTTTTAATATGAAGGAGATATCTTAAAGTGCTTCTAATATGGTAAGGAGGTGCCTTTGCAAAATAATCTGGGATTCTATATATCTAGGTTGTAATGACAATAGTATAAAATTTAAATTTTTAAAGAAAATTAGAATTAGTTATTCAATTTTTAGAATGTAATAATATAGAAGTTATATGTTATAATTTATATGTTGACAAATTTTACAAATTAGATAGTAATTTTATAGAAATCTAAATAACTTGCCAATGCAAAATGTATTCAAGACTATGTATAATATATATTAGTGCAATATAAAAATTAAATATCTATTTTTTAAAAAAATCAAAAGAAAATATTAATAGACAGAATGTTTAAGAGTTATAAAAAATCCTTGTTTATAGAGAGTTTTATAGTAACTAAGAACAAGAAAATAAGATGATGTGGAGGCCAACTATGGAAGCATGAAAAAAAGTTGCGCCATATTAATAAGCATGAAAATCAATTTTACAACAATAATGAAAGAACTTGCAATTGGTTCCTATTGCCGGAAACATGGACAATGAACTTGGACATGTAGGAAATGTGTTCTCCTTATTAATTTCAACTAACTATGAACATGGCTATAAGAATGAAGGAGAATAAATTAGTTCAGTGTAACACACTTACTTTTTCTTCCTAAAACAAATTGTTGTTCATGATGCCTCCCACATCATATCTGTTTTTGTCAAAATGTGTAACAACATTATATCCTCTAAATTAAATGACACCAATGTCATAAAATTTAGTTACCTCATCTTTACAAATATTTACTGAAAATATTATAATATGAATTGAGAATGATGTGCTCACTAAAGGTTCCCAGATACATTTCTTTGTCAAACATCCTAATCCTAGCCTACCACCTTCCATCACTATTATGTTTGCCAAGCTAAATCGTGGATTCTTATAGCTACATTAGGCCAACGTTGGATTTTGATATTATCCAGCTTTTCCAAGAAAAATGTAAATTAATTTCATCTTTTAAATTAATATAAATTTGATGAAAATAATTATGAAATACAAACGATGATACTCTGTAGTAGCTTGCTTTACTTCTACAAAAGTCCCTGCTACTCTTGGAAAACTAACATTTGATTAGATTTTGATGGAAAAAAAAATTGAATATTCTAAAATAAGAATTCATATTAATATTAGATCATTTTAATTATTGTCTACTTTCTAGAATTTATAAACAATGGTAAGAGATAGACAACGACAGAATTTATAGACAATGGTAAGAGAAAAAGGGAAAAAATAATAAAAGAGAACAGTAAACAACCCACAAACATAGATAAAATACAGATGCACACAAAAATTAAAAAAACTTTTAGTAAGTTTTAAAATAAAAACACAATTATCTGATGCATAACACAAAGTTATCTTTTTTGTTTTGAAAATATAGTATAAAAGAAAGTTTTATTCTTAAAATATGTCTTGTTGTTGCTACATCAATACAACCTACTGCACTATTCCTCCTTTTCTTTCTATATGTGTGTTTCTACAATAAATAGTTTTTCAATAAAGTAGAATCCAAATTTTCTTTGACATTGGTTCTGACATCAATTCAATTCATTGGATCATAAGGGAACTATGAAAAAATTATATTTTTAAATTTTTTTTAAAAAATTCCTCTATGAAGTGAGGAAGAGGACAAGGCAAGGTGGAAGAGTGAGTTAGTGTATATTAGAAGGATAAAGAGGTCTATAGTGAAATAACTAAGATATTTGGAAATTAACTCAAACAATTCATGCTCAATATGAATGAATTGAAAATAATATATACAAAGATTATATATTGTAGAGAAAAAAATTAAAAGTAATTTGTACAAATATTACAAACTAAAAAAATATGTTTTTATGTTCTATAACTTATAATAAATTTATTTAAATATTACGTTGGCCTCTATGAAGATATTTGTGAACTATTATAGATTTTTATAATAGTGAATAAATCTAATACTGATATGTTTCTTTAGATCTGTTCTAGATATATTCACCTAACTCCAGTCTTTGTATAGATATGAGGAAAATCAATTAGCTCTTTATAAATTTAATACATTCTTTAACTAACATGTTTTATGTTTCCTTCAACTCTTTCTCATAGTTCTCTATCCACGTTTGGTACAAATTTTTAAAAAAAGAATTACATAAAAATCATAAATAGAAAATTATCTACAAAGGCTAAATTATAGCACACCACTAAACATTTTTTATTGGAAAGCTAAATGTTATGCAATTTTAGCATGTTTTGGCATTTAATGAGAGAATGTAACATCTATTCTTAGAGAAAGGATAATTTGATCAAGTAGAATATAGTTGAATCTCCTAGAAAATTATACTAGAAAGTTTGTTGGAGATGAAGGACCTTGATACTTGAGAGCCATTAGATCATAAGCTTTGACTTTTTTTTTTCTCCTCATCATATCTACTTGCATTACATTAATGAACAATCCTATTATAGACAACAATTGCACAGAGAGTAGGAATTCATTTCATTTAATGCATGTGCAAAAATCATATGAAAAGAATTTACTCAGCAAGATAATTAGTATCATGTAAGAACTAACCTGATTACTAGATATATACTTTTAAGAAGGAACTATTTTATGATGTTTATGAAGAGAATAAAACTATAATGGAGATCTTGTTACAAAACATAACCCACTTCATAGAAAAATCCATCAAAGAAATTTTAGAGATTTTCCTTTAAAGCATTGGATGCATTGGAATAACATTGTAAACATACATGATTTTCCTTTTTTATCCTTGGGGTTACAACCATCCTTTTTTATCCTTAGGGGTACAACCATCTTCTAGGTAGTCATTGTCCAATAATTAAGCAGTCATTGTCTTCAGTTTTTCCAATCATTGTTCTATTGCATGAAGTACTCATTTTCCTTCATATTATTACTCCAAACTAACATTTTATTTTATTTCCACTTAAATATATCTCTATATAAGAGTAAATATCAACAAACCCTATAACTCCATGGTAGGCAATATTGGGCATGTTTTTGGGATCCATCAAGTTCCTTCAATTAGATTCCACATCTTGGTGACTACTAATGATAATTATAAATAAAAAATAAAAATTACTAATTCAAATTATTATATATTTTTCATTTCCATTGATATCGGCATTAAAGAAAGCCTAGTTAGAATGGTGAAGCACTGACAATCTTAATGAAAACTATTTCTTAGCCATCATGATATGAAAATATTCTCACACATATCTCATCTTAAATAATGAAATGAAATGAGGTCTTCACAAGGATCTCAAACTTGTAACAATTGAACAATCATAACTTAGTGAAACAAAGATATCATAATTAAAGAAAGTCTAGTCAGAATGGTGAAGCACTGACAATCTCAATGAAATCTATTACACCATCATGATATGAAAATATTCTCACACATATCTCATCCTAAATAATGAAATGAAATGAGGTGTTCACAAGGATCTCAAACTTCTTGTAACAATTGAACAATCATAACTTAGTGAAACAAAGAGAGGCCAAGGAGCTAACCAAAAATACAATAAACAAATCAAATGGGCCAGACCATAATGAAAACAAAACTCAAAACAAAAGGAATGACAATAATAAACAAATATTTAATGAAGTCAATAATAAGATGATTGATTTTAGAGGGAAAAATGATAAAGATTTTACAATAAAGCCTCTCCAAAATGTTTTTTCTCAATGGACCTAATGAGCAGTATACAGTAAAAATAATGATGCAAAATTAATTTAGGAGTTGGATTAAACTATTAATGAACTATTAATAGTGGGGAGTAGGAATTAACTAATTTAAAATTTGAATGTAAATTAATTTATGGTATGGAATGAACTATTAATGATGAAATATAGGAAAGGTCAAGTTCTTTATATGGCGTATGTTTTACACTTGCGAAGCATGGATTCAATGACTTTGATACATCAAAATAAAGCAAACACTATGACATTATCTAAGCTCTGACACCTTTTTCTTCTGATTCTAGATGAATAGAAACTTTAGTAAAGTTAACACATGGCATTACATTTAGCAAGTCTTTAGTAATAGTTTTCAAAATATAGCTATTAACATGTACGGTCTTAAAGATAGTTGCCCACAAGTTGATCAAAATGACATTTCTTGAATGTTGAAATAATCTTCAAGAAAGTTTAGGGTCATCAAAGAAAAATGCACCTTGGGTTGAACAAAGCAGATAAGTACCAAAGGGTCTATATGGGCTTCCAAATCCAAGTTCCCTTGGGTAATTATTTTCTATTGTAGATGTGCACTGTAGGATTCTTTTTGTAATCCTTTGATATAGAAAATTATATTGCAGAAACAAAGTCAATTCCCATTATGGTCATCAAGAGGGGCACAATTGCACTCAAAGGCTCAAAAATTGATTCAATTTGGACAAAAAGCATATTAGCTATAATAAGTTTGAGAACTAGTAGAGGTACATAAAAAAATGTTTCTTGAGTCTTTCAATTTTAAAGATTGAAATGGATAAAATTGTCCAACCATTGCCATTCTAAATTTAATGGTATTTATGAGGTGCAAGTATTGAACTTATGTTGTATAATATATTGAAGTTACTGGAATCATTAAGTTTGGTAACACAGTTTTAAACTTTTCAATTATGTAAATGGCTAAAGTTGTTAGTGTTGATTACTAGAGTATATCTTTCATCATAATTGATCTTAGTTGATGGCTTCAATATGTTCCATTTTCAATCTTTTCTCTAATGTAAAAACACATGGTGTATTGGTTATTTCACTTGGTCATTGGTTTGTCATTGATCGCACCAATTACTTCCTCAATTAAAGATGCTTCTTCTAAACAATACCTTTACATCATACCTGCACAATGTTGTGTTTCCTCAAAAATATCACATACAATAAATCCTTCAAAGTTTTGAGTTCTCCAATATCTTTGGAGAACAGAGGTGATGGGATGAGATAACTTTATATGATAGTTTGGTCTGATAGATTATATCCACTCAAGAGTTTCCAAAGAAAGCAAGATGATTAGAACTTTCTAGTTAGAACTATTGACCAGCCATGGTACTTAGTACTGATATCTAAATCCAAAGAAAGTACTTGAGTTGTGCACAAGTTAACTATTATAAAAGCAACCTATTTACAAAAGAGAAAATATTCAAGAAAACTATAAACTAATTATGATCTAGTTGTTCTCGGTGTTTAGACTATTAACTAGTAAAAGAGATAAGGATGTTGGAGATCAGCTAGTTTAGACTTCCAATCCAAGGTGCCTTCAAATATTTGAATATTGTCTCCCTAGCACTATGCGAAAGCATGACTTACATACAATAAAAGTTGGTAGGTGTGATAGAAGCCATCTCTCCAAAATCTAGGAACCTTGCAACAAGTTTTGGTAGCGACATAATTTATATGATCCACGCTATATTTTGTGGATAATTCAACTAGTCCTAGGTCTGCCAAAATTTAAATAGTGTATATATAAAAAAATTCAAGACCATATATAAATGAAGATAAATCTAGTTGCAGAAGAAAATATGCAATTTTTGGAGGTGGGATAAGTGGTTACCTAATTTAGATTTGATGTTTATTAAGATTTAAACCTTGGGGATAAGAGACATACATTTCTACACTTCTTTAAGCAATTTTTAATCTCCACATCATAACACCATGATTGTGCCAAGTGCTCGTTAGGTAAAGGTAAAATGCCTTCTGCATCACATGCTTGATGAAGTGCTCAACTACTCCCTTGTTGTCATGGTATGTTGGATAAAGGATTTTAGGATTCTTCCACATATCTAACTAACATAAAAATGTTTAAGACATTATTTTTTATTTATTTTGATAGTGGAAACTAGAAGGGGATTTAGAGTATGGAAAAATTTTCATGGCACTCATACCATGAGATTAAATAATTAGGACCTATACTGAAGACAACGGGAATGGATGAATATGATGAAAATTAGATTCCATTCTTAATAACCCTAGTAATAGGGAAGAAAATTCAACAAAAATAAACTAAAGAGTCTTTATAAATTATTACCACTTGATGATTCATATATATCACTGCAAAAATAAGAATGATGATCAAAGAATAAATATCATAACTTGAGGACAACCATTGAAAAGATGTTGTCTAACACAAATTTCATTCCTTGCTGATATGGGTATGTTGTAGAATATTAATATTTGATAATAGAAAATTAGAATTAGTTATTCAATTTTTAGAATGTAATAATAAAGAAGTTATATGTTATAATTTATATCTTGAAATTTTTTAGAAATTAGATAGCAATTTTATAGAAATCTAAATAACTTTCCAATGCAAAATGTATTTGAGACTATGTATAATATATATTAGTGCATTATAAAAATTAAATATCTATTTAAAAATAAAATCAAAAGAAAATATTAATATATAGAAAGTTTAAGAGTTATCAAAAATCCTTGTTTATAGAGAGTTTTATAGTAACTAAGAATAGAAAAATAAGATTATGTGGAGGCCAACTATGGAAGCATGAAAAAAAGTTGCTCCATATTAATAAGCATGAAAATCAATATTACAACAATAATGAAATAACTTGCAATTGGTTCCTATTGCCGAAAACATGGACAACGAACTTGGACAACTAGGAAATGTGATCTCCTTATTAATTTCAACTAACTATGAACATGGCTATAAGAATGGAGGAGAATAAATTAGTTCAGTGTAATACACTTCACTTTTCTTCCTAAAACAAATTGTTGCTCATGATGCCTCCCACATCATATCTGTTTTTGTCAAAATGTGTAACAACATTGTATCCTCTAAATTAAATGACACCAAAGTCATAAAATTTAGTTACCTCATCTTTAAAAATATTTATTGAAAATATTATAATACAAATTGAGAATGATGTGCTCACTAAAGGTTCCCAAATACATTTGTGTGTGAAACATCCTAATCTTAGCCTACCACCTTACATCACTATTATGTTCACCAAGCTACATCGTGGATTCTTATAGCTACATTAGGCCAATGTTGGATTTTGATATTATCCATCTTTTCTCAGAAAAATGTAAATTAATTTCATCTTTCAGATTAATATAAATTTGATGAAATTTTGGATGAAATACAAATGATGATACTCTGTGGTAGGTTGCTTTACTTCTAAAAAAGTCACTACTACTCTTGGAAAACTAACATTTGATTAGATTTTGATGGAAAAAAAAATTGAATATTCTAAAATAAGAATTCATATCAATATTAGATCATTTTAATTACCATCCACTTTCTAGAATTTATAAACAATGGTCAGAGATAGACAATGGTAGAATTTATAGACAATGGTAAGAGAAAATGGAGAAAAATAATAAAAGAGAACATTAAACAACCCACAAACATGGATAAAATAGAGATGCACACAAAAATTAAAAAAACTTTTAGTAAGCTTTAAAATAAAAACACAATTATCTGATGCATAACACAAAGTTCTCTTTTTTTTTTTGAAAATATAGTATAAAAGAAAGTTTTATTCTTAAAATATGTCTTGTTGTTGCTACATCAATACAACCTACTGCACTATTCCTCCTTTTCTTTCTATATGTGTGTTTCTGCAATAAGATGTTTTTCAATAAAGTAGAATCCAAATTTTCTTTGACATTGGTTCTGACATCAATTCAATCCATTGGATCATAAGGAAACTACGAAAAAATTATATTTTTAAATCAAAAAAGAATAATATCCTCTATGAAATGAGGAAGAGGACAGAGCAAGGTGGAAGAGTGAATTAGTGTACATTAGAAGGATAAAGAGGTCTACAGTGAAATAACTAAGATAGTTGGAAATTAACTCCAACAATTCATGCTCAATATGAATGAATTGAAAATAATATATACAAATATTATATATTATAGAGAAAAAAATTTAAAGTAATTTGTACAAATATTACAAACTAAAAAATTATGTTTTTATGTTCTATAACTTATAATAAATTTAATTAAATATTAGGTTGGCCTCTATGAAGCTATTTTTGAACTATTATAGATTTTTATAATAGTGAATAAATCTAATACTGATATGTTTCTCTAGATCTGCTCTAGATATATTTTCCTAACTCCAGTCTTTGTATAGAATGAGTAAAATCAATTAACTCTTTATAAATTTAATACATTCTTTATCTAACATGTTTTATGTTTCCCTCAACTCTTTTTCACAGTTCTCTATCCACATTCGGTACAAATATTTAAAAAAAGAATTACATAAAAATCATAAATAGAAAATTATTTACAAAGGCTGAATTATAGCACACCACTAAGCATTTTTATATTGGAAAGCTAAATGTTATGCAATTTTAGCATGTTTTGGCATTTAATGAGAGAATGTAACATCTATTATTAGAGAAAGGATAATTTGATCAAGTAGAATATAGTTGAATCTCTTAGAAAATTATACTAGAAAGTTTGTTGGAAACGAAGGACCTTGATACTTGAGAGCCATTAGATCGTAAGCTTTTATTTTTTTTTCTCCTCATCATATCTTCTTGCATTACATTAATGGACAATCCTAACAATTACACAAAGAGTAGGAATTCATATCATTTAATGCAAGTGTGAAAATCATATGAAAAGAATTTATTCACCAAGATAATTAGTATCATGTAAGAATTAACCTGATTACTAGATATATACTTTTAAGAAGGAACTATTTTATAATGTTTATGAAGAGAATAAAACTATAATCGAGATCTTGTTACAAAACATAACCCACTTCATAGAAAAATCCATCAAAGAAATTTTAGAGGTTTTCCTTTAAAGCATTAGATCCATTGAAATAAAATTGTAAACATACATTATTTTCCTTTCTTATCCTTGGGGTTAAAACCATCCTTTTTTATCCTTAGGGGTACAACCATCTTTTGGGCAGTCATTGTCCCATAAATAAGTAGTCATTGTCTTCATTTTTTCCAATCATTGTTCTATTGCATGAAGTACTCTTTTTCCTTCATTTTATTACTCCAAACTAACATTTTATTTTATTTCCACTTAAATATATCTCTATAAAAGAGTAAATTTCAACAAACCCTATAACTCTGTGGTAGGCAATATTCGACATGTTTTTGGGATCCATCAAGTTCCTTCTATTAGATTCCACATCTTAGTGACTACTAATGATAAATATAAATAATAAATAAAAATTACTAATTCAAATTAGAATATATTTTTCATTTCCATTGATATCGGCATTAAAGAAATCGTAGTTAGAATGGTGAAGCACTAACAATCTTAATGAAAACTATTTCTTAGCCATCATGATATGAAAATATTCTCACACATATCTCATCTTAAATAATGAAATGAAATGAGGTCTTAACAAGGATCTCAAACTTGTAACAATTGAACAATCATAACTTAGTGAAACAAAGACATCGTCATTAAAGAAAGTCTAGTTAGAATGGTGAAGCATTGATGATCTCAATGAAAACTATTACACCATCATGATATGAAAATATTCTCACACATATCTCATCCTAAATAATGAAATGAAATGAGGTCTTCACAAGGATCTCAAACTTCTTGTAACAATTGAACAATCATAACTTAGTGAAACAAAGAGAGGCCAAGGAGGTAACCAAAAATGCAACAAACAAATCAAATGGGCTAGACCATAATAGAAAGAACACTCAAAAGAATAGGAATGAAAATAAAAAACAAAGATTTAATGAAATAAATAATAAAATGATTGATTTTAGAGGGAAAAAGGATAAATATTTTACAATAAAGCCTCTCCAAAAGGTTTTTTCTCAATGGACCTAATGAGCAGTCAACAGTAAAAATAATAATGCAAAATTAATTTAGGAGTTGGATTAAACTATTAATGAACTATTAATAGTGGGGAGTAGGAATTAACTAATTGAAAATTTGAATGTAAATTAATTTATGGTATGGAATGAACTAATAATGATGAAATATAGAAAAGGTCAAGTTCTTTATATGGCATATGTTTTTCACTTGCAAAGCATGGATTCTATGACTTTGATACATCAAAAGAAAGCACACACTATGACATTATCTAAGCTCTGACACCTTTAACTATGAATTTGGACAAGAAGCATATTAGCTATAATAAGTTTGAGAACTAGTAGAGGTACATAAAAAAATGTTTCTTGGGTCTTTCAATTTTAAAGATTGAAATGGATAAAATTGTCAAGCCATTGCCATTCTAAATTTAATGGTGTTTACGAGGTGCAAGTATTGAAGTTATGTTGTATAATATATTGAAGTTACTGGAATCATTAAGTTTTGTAACACAGTTTTAAACTTTTCAATTATGTAAATGGCTAAAGTTGTTAGTGCTGATTAGTAGAGTATATATTTCATCATAATTGATCATAGTTGATGGCTTCAATATGTTCCATTTTCTATCTTTTCTCTAATGTAAAAAAAAATGGTGTATTAGTTATTTCACTTGGTTATTGGTTGGTCATTGATCACACCAATTACTTCCTCAATTATAGATGCTTCTTCTAAACAACATCTTTACATCATAGCTGCACAATGTTGTGTTTCCTAAAACATATCACATACAATAAATCCTTCAAAGTTTTGAGTTCTCCAATATCTTTGGAGAAAAAAGGTGATTGGATGAGATAACTTTATATGATAGTTTTGTTTGATTGATTATATCCACTCAAGAGTTTCCAGAGAAAACAAGATGATTAGAACTTTCTAGTTAGAACTACTGACTAGCCATGGTGCTCGCTACTGATATCTAAATCCAAAGAAAGTTCTTGAGTTGTGCACAAGTTAACTATTATAAAAGCAACCTATTTACAAAAGAGAAAAAATTCAAGAAAACTATAATGTAATTATGATCTAGTTGTTCTAGGTGTTTAGACTATTAACTAGTGAAAGAGATAAGGATGTTGGAGATAAACTAGTTTAGAGTTCCAATCCAAGGTTCCTTCAAATAGTTGAATAGTGTCTCCCTAGCACTGTGTGAAAGCATGAATTACATACAATAAAAGTTGGTAGGTGTGATAGAAGCCATTTGTCCAAAATATAGCAACCTAGCAACAAGCTCTGGTAGCAACATAATTTATATCATCCATACTATATTTTGTGGATAATTCAACTAGTCCTAGGTCTGCCAAAATTTAAATAGTGTATATAGATAAAAATTCAAGAGCATATATAAAGGAAGATAAATCTAGTTGCAGAAGAAAATATGCAATTTTTGGAGGTGGGATAAGTGGTTACCTAATTTAGATTTGATGTTTATTAAGATTTAAACCTTGGGGATAAGAGACATACATTTCTACTCTTCTTTAAGAAAATTTTAATCTTCACATCATAATACCACGATTGTACCAAGTGCTCGTTAGGTATAGGTAAAATGCCTTCTGCATCACATGCTTGATGAAGTGCTCAGTTATACCCTTGTTATCATGGTATGTTGGATAAAGGATTTTAGGATTCTTCCAAATATCTAACCAACATAAAAATCTTTAAGACATTTTTTTTTTTTTTTTTTTGATAGTGGAAACATAAAAGGGGATTTAGAGTATGGAATATTTGTCATGGCACTCATACCATGAGATTAAATAATTAGGACCTATACTGAAGACAACGGGAATGTATGAATATGATGAAATTAAGATTCCATTCTTAATAACCCTAGTAATAGGGAAGAAAATTCAACGAAAATAAACTGAAGAGTCTTTATAAATAATTACCACTTAATGATTCATATATATCACTTCAAAAACAAGAATGACTATCAAAGAATAAATATCATAACTTGAGGACAACCATTGAAAGAATTTTATTGAACACGAATTTCATTCCTTACTAATATAGGTATGTTGTAGAATATTAATATTTGATAATAGAAAACTTCCATAATGGTAACTATAAGTAATGAATTAACTAATTCTTTTTTTAATCAAGAAATAAAAATAATGAAAAAGTTCTATCAAAAGGCACAATTATGAATCATCTTTAGATTTATATAATTAAAATGCTAAAACTAATGAACATGGTATCATTAGAGCCCTAGTCGTGGTCACAAGTAGTTGGTAAGTGAATCCAACAACTTTGAAAACATCCTTTAAAAAATGTGGGACATCTTCCTTTGTCAAAGTGCTAAAACTACTTCCAAGTCATACAAGACATAGTTTCTATTTTGAATAATAGCTTTTTTCGTACTACAAACCCTTGATAGAATCTACATGTACCACCTCTATAGCCTTAGGTTCCATTCCTACCAGAAACTCTACTATCCTTCTACTATCCTGATTCATCACATTTTCTGAAAAATTAATTTCAACATGCTTTCATTTGAATTGACCACAAAATTAAAATTATATCAACCCAAAAAATAATAACTATATCTATTATTTGGCCCAAAAGGCCTAATAAAAATGGATTTATTTGTCTAGAAAAGTAGAGATGAATGCTTTATTTTCTCAAATAATGGTGAAAACTATAAAAATCTTTATTACTCCACCAAATAGGATATCTAGAAATAAAAAATGTTATTTGGAATAAAGCCATTTTTTTTTTGAGTAAAACCAAATTAGAAACCATTAGACTAATTAAACCCCTCTTTAATAAAACCCTAAGCAGAAACTTGAAAACATGTTTAAGAAAAGCCAAAAAAAAGAATTTAAAATATTATCACCCTCCATGAACATGTTGTATAGGAGAGAATAGATAAGTAGTCATATAAGCCTTACCACAACCTTGTTCAACAAACAAACTTCTAGTTGTAATATCCTTTGCTATGTCCACAACCTTTTCTTTAAATAGATGGGCTTCTGCATTGACATGTAATAATCCAAGAGACATGTAATTTCAAAGCTACTACCCTATGCATTTCACTTGATATGTTTAGGGAATCCTCATATTGCCCATTTTGTGCAAAACTTGCATAACATTCTAGGATACCACATCTTTGTGAGGCATTTTGACCAACAATTAACACACATCATCTAAATCACCACTTTTCATACACATAAAGGAGAGAATTGTGTAGAAAGTGTATCCAATCTAGAGATGATTGCAAGAGAAATACAACCCAATTGACTATATACAAGAAGAATAGAGGCAGTGATAATCGCATCAGGGTATTCTTCAATTTCACTAAATACTTGCAAGGCTTTCTTCTCATCACCATTTTGCATATAGGCTGCAATGATTGTGTTCTAGGAACCACTTTTCTAGGAGGTATTTTGTCAAATACCTTATGTGCAATGTGAAAGACCAAATTTTGTATGCATAGCAAGCAAAGCATTTCCCACCAACTGGTTGTATTAAAAACTATATATAAACACATAACATGGATTATATTAAGGAGAAAATGGAGAAAGAGTAGAGCACAAGCCTTGAGTAGGTTTTAAGTCATGTTAGCAAATATTGATATTTTCTATCTTCCATTAATCTATTATTATATAATCACAAGTTTAAATTAACATCAAAATCTATTATCAAACTCAACCAAACTATCAAATTTTGAGTTTGATGGAATTGCAAAGATGAGAAGGTTGCTAAAATATCCAACTTGAGGCTTATCAATTTGGAAAGATCCTTCCTCTATTAGCGTTCAAGCATATTCAACATCTTCCTCTTGCACTTCCCTTCTCCTTCAAAATAAACATGCAATTAATCTGCAATAAAATTAATATATCAAGGAGAATATTGTTAGGCATTAGAGTGTTAGGGTGGAGATGGGGATATGCAAACACAACAATTGACACGTTAGAGTGGAGATAGAAATGCATACACAAAAAATGACACATCTAATATTTAACTTCTAGAGCTAGTGCCACGATCTCTTTTTTCCTTTCTTAACTTTCCTCATATTTCCTACCTTAAAAATGGAAAAGACTCCTAGGAAAATAGCCCACAACCAATAGGAAAGTATAAATAAAGATCTCAAAATTTAGTTTAATAGGAAAAATCAATAAAACTATACAATATTTGGAATAATTTAGAGCTTGCACATTTTCCAAAGACCAACTGATAGTGAAAAGAAATAGTATAGTCTCCTACCTTAATGGTAGGGACTAATAAACAAGACTATATCTAAATAAACTAGCAATCACACTAGAAGGTGTGATAGGTATGCCAAATAATGATTAGTGGGTTGTTTTTCAAATTGCAAACAAAAGCACTAATAGTATAGTTAAAGCTCTAATTATTTTTGGGTGGAATATTCTAACATATTGGCTCTTTTTTACTATGTAAAATATAGGTGACAATTCTCAGATTTGCCATATTTAAGTTATTTGAAAGCAAGGAAGGTTGAATGGGAGATTGTTGCAATTGAATTTGAAGCATTCTACATGTAGAATAAATAAATAAATAAAATTCCAAATTCCTAAAATTTAATTTATCCCCCAACTCATATGTGTCCTATTTTATTGCTCTATTCAATCCCAAAAATAGAATTAAATATGTGTAGAACAGCTCAAGAATCATAATTCCTATTTATTTTTCTATAGTATATAAAATTAATATGAAAACAAAAATTATTGAGCTACAACATATAAATTATAGTAAAAGGAATTTTGTGTAAGATATAGAGGAAAATAATGGAAGCTATCTTGGAAGAGTTGGCCTGAGTGAATTTTGTGAACTACATCTCCTACACATAAGAAAGTTAAAGGAAGGCTAGAGTTTAGATGTATTTTTTCTCAAATAATTGTAATCTTCTACATAAAAGCATAAAAGCTTAGATGCAAACATCTATAGTCAATTTAGATTGTGAGTTGAACTCTTGATTTGTTCACAATGTGGACGAGGGTCATTCCACATGGCTTCAAAGATTATAAGAGGACTCATCTCATAGAAAGGTAAACTCTAAAATTTCTAATTCCTCTACACAATGTGATATACATAAAAAAAACAAAAACAAATTTAAAAAGGATAGCAAGCTATAAGAAAATTTGTGTGCTCCTTGTATGGTCACAATAGACCATTAGTACTCTGGTTTAAATTTGATGAAACATTAATGAGGTGTATTCACATACTAATTATGTAAGACTTAGACCACGCTAAAGGGATTTGTAAGATTATATTGTTTTCATAATTAATTTCAACACCTATCCCCTTGAAAAGCTCTACTGTTTATCTCATTCTTCTCACATATTTAGATTACTTTTGTTTCTCCCATAAGCATTTTCATGGTATATCAAGAACTAAAAACCATAGAAACATTTTGATAACCTAAAAATATCTTCATTTTCCATTTTTATATTAAGCATCTATTCCCTATGGTCATCAATAATGGGAATGTTGTTAAGTAATTAGTATTCATTTTCCTCTCTATTGTTGTTGGAAATAGAAGATTTTACTTCTCTTTGCAAAAAAAAGTGTGTATATTTTTAAAGGATTTAAAAGGAATTTAACAATTTTTCCTAATTATAAATAATATTGATGTCTTTCCCCAAAGTGCTACACTTATGTTTAGATTTTATTGCACATTACAAGATTTGGACAAAAGGTAGTATGCAATAATCTGAATATGTGGATTGTACACTGTGGCAAATTTTGTAGCTTTTATATATTACATTCTTTTGTAATTTCTTTAATTTCTTTCATTGGAGGGTGCACTAGAAAAATTAGATATGTTTTATCACAAACTTTGATTTTCACACACGACTAACTCTTAAGGGATTTTAATTTGTCATCTTAAGTGGAGTTTTCATAGAATCCTAAAAAGGTGGAGAGGTTTGATGTAATTATCTTACATTTGACTTTTGTTAAAAGAATAAGATAGTCATCCTTCAAATTTTAATATGAATTATTTGTTTTACATTTTCATGAGGTGAGTTTAATACTTTTGTCAAACTTTGGTGAGTAATTCATGGTGTGTAAGTAAGTATGCTTGTTAAATGATAGAAAAGAGTCCTATTGTGGAATGGGACAACTTGTTGCTTATATTTTGCACAATGGTGCTAGTGTTATTTATTTAAGTTTAAATATAAAATTATATTAATTCATTTTGAATTTTTCAATATAAAATATATTATTAATAGTAAATATAGATTACTTTTTAATGTTTTAGGTCACAAATCATTCATTATGAGAATTTTATTAACTATTCAGTATCTTATATATTGTGCTCCTTGTTAGTAAATTGAATTTTTTATAATTTAAAAAAAAAATAATTATATAAATTTTAGTTAAATTTTTAAATTTATTTTGCATTAGATTATAGATTCATTATAAACTAAAATTTTACTTCAAACTCCTTTTCAATATTTTGTTTAAATTACATAGATTAGATAGATGTATGTTCATTTCTTTTAAATTAATAAACAAATTAGTGATAATCTTATATAAACATTCTTTGTTTTTTTTCTCTTACTCAAATAAATGAAAGTTATATTTATACTTTTGCTTCAATTTTTCTTTCAAACTCTTTTTCAATATTTTCTTTAAATTAGATAGATGTATGTTCATTTCTTTTAAATTAATAAACAAATTAATGATAATCATATATAAAAATTCTTTTCTCTTTTTCTCTTACTCAAATAAATGAAAGATATATTTATACTAATTTAATTTAAGAATTGATTAGTATAAAATTAGGGTTCATATCTCTTATCATAGAAGTTTTTTAAAGAATTGATTAGTATAAAATTAGGGTTCATATCTCTTATCATAGAAGTTTTTTTAGAAAGTAAAGATTCTATCTATTAGAATTAAGTTTAGTTTAATTTTTATAGTTAAATTAAATTAGGATCACTATTAGAATTAGGTTTAACCTAATTTTTATAGTTAGGGTTGATTTCTTAAGGCTTGGAGTTAGGGTTCACTTAAATTAGTTTTAACTAAGGTTAAAATAGAATTTTCTTTAATTATGGTTATAATTTGATTTGCATTTACTTGTTTATTTATAAGGTGACTTTCTTTTTGTTGGGGTTCAAATTTTAATATTTTTAAATGCGAGAGGAACATGTAAATTTTTTCTTCAATTAAGAAGAAAAAAAACATTTGAAATATTTTTTCATTTGAGTAGAAAAGATTATCAAAACATTTAACATATATAAAAATATAAAGTGTCTTTACCTCTAAAGATACATTGACTTAATTTAAACAACTAAAAAATTAATCAAATAATATGAAAAAAGTTCACTTTTGTAAAATAAATTATGTTACATAAAATGATTGACTAATTCTATATGTTCTACCCTAATCTTAATACGAGTTGTTAATTTCCAAGCCTAAATTCTAAATTCTAAACAACAAGAAGTCAGAACTATTGTAATGACATTTCTATAATCCTTACTTGATTTTGTTAAAGACATGTGGAATAGGGGAAACACCCATGACTAAAATTTCCAGAAGCATATAACATATACAACCTACTAAGAAGTGGTATTTAATTGCTACTATAGGAGCATTCCATTTTATCTTGTGGGCACTCAAACTAATAGTGTTTGTTTTCTTGAAAATCAATTGTCATAATAATGAAACTTCGTTATCTTGGAAAATGAGGGGTAAAAATGTATTAAGGTAGAAAGAAATAAAACAAGGAGAGCTCAACAAGGAGCTCGATCCTAAGCATCAAGTTCATTAAATTCTTGCACCATCTCAAAGGAAAGTTTTCTCGTATCCATAATATTCCAGCTTGGAGCGTGACTAGAAGCCAATTTGGCTAAATAATCAACAACTCTATTCCATTCACGAGGAATAAAAGTAATCCTAATGAACTAAAAAGAGGTACAAAAGAGAATAATCTGATTAACAACAGTGCCTAGCTACCAACTAACATCCTCAAGCTCCTGCAAGGAAAGAAAGTTCACCACCACTTGGGAATTAGACTAACAAATAATCTTACTCCATCCCTGCAAGAAACATTGTTCAACAGCATATCTAATAGCCTGAGCCTCCATGAGATTGTTAGTATAATCAACCTTATGTATTGAGAAAAAGAATTAAACATCATAGTAACTACAAAGAGTCACTCCCCCAATACTAGCAGGGCAAGGATTCCCACGAGAAGAACCATCAGTGTTAATTTTTAGAACTCCATGGGGAGGAGGAGTCCAATGCCCATCCTGATTTACCTGACCTTTTCTCTAATCCTGAGGTTTCCTATACACACAAGGAAACCTTTCAGCTACAACCCCATCCTAAAGATGAAAATTGAGGTGATTGCATATAGCAAGATCAACTAGATCCATACCCCCATCTAGATCACACTTCACTTGAATAGTTTCCTGAAGAGAATGTGAGATCTTCCACCAAAGATGCATAACACCAAGCCAAAAATCTTGGAATATTTGATGATTCCTCTCCGGCCAGAAAAGCCAAAGCATGAAGGATGGGTTAGCAATCCAAGTAGCATGGAGAGGAGAAGACTTGGAGGGAGCACTACCCAAGGGGGTCCAGAACTTAGGCAAAGAGGAAGCATACCTACAAGAGCAATCCCAAGAACTCCACTAAAGGTGTCATAGCTGAGTAGAATAGGAGCAATGGAAGAACAGATGGGAGACAAACTCCTCCCCATTACCACACAAAACACAATAAGAGGGGCCGTGAAATCCATGTTCACAAAGATTATCCCACATAAGACAACAGTTGTGAGCCACTAGCCACATGAAAAAATTAAACTTGGACCAAGAAAATTTATTCCAAACTTGCTTCCACCAAGGGACCTCAGCATCCCCAAATAATTGTCTAGTTATCTCGTGATACCTAGCAGAGACATGATATTTACCAGACAATGTACCTCCCCCAAGTCAAAACATCTAGACCTAGCAAAGAGGAACACTCTTTAGATGCTAGAATTTGAGAAAGCTCCTAACAATCCATGTCTATGCCTCTAGGAGGCTAATTAGAAGAGTGCTTCCATCTGTAAGCAACAATAGGTCCCAATTGATAAGGAGTCTTGTAATGAGCCACTTTATCCCATCCAATGGCATGAAAATAATCACAAAGGGTATAAAGATGAGGGTACATGGATAATATGGATGGGAATCCATCCCAAGCATCAGACCAAAACAAAGCCTTAGAACCTCCCTTACATATCCAGAATAGACCTCTCTTGACTAACATCACACCCGTCTTTAAAGTATGCTAGACCATTGAGCAATGGCCTTCAAGAGGAAGTGCAGAAATAGAGCAAGGATCACCACCATGAAAATATTTATGAGTGATAATATGAGCCCAAAGTTGATATTCTCCAGAGCACCATTGCTAATAAATATTAGCAGCCAATGCTTGACTACTCAATAGAGTTGATCAAAGACCAAGACCACCCTCCTTTTTAGGCCTACAAAAGTCTCCCAACTAATCAAGCTCCATTTAGTGATACACAAATTACCACTCCAAAGGAATTGTCAAGAAAGAGCATCAAAATCCTTGAGAAAGTAAATAGGAACAGCCTGAACCATGCTTCTATAAGTAGGAAGAGCTTACATAATAGATTGAAGAAAAGCAACTTGAGCAGTAGTAGAAAGCCATCTGTGAGTCCAATGATTTACCTTATCCTAAAGCTTGGTAATCAAATTTTTCCAACAGAGATGTAGCTACCTAGAAACAACAATAAGAATACCAAGATAAGTCAAAGGAAGTGACCCAATTTGAAACCGTAGGATACCAAGAATACTGTGCTAAATAGAATTAGGAGTCTTAAAAAAGAAAATGGAAGATTTTTGCTCATTAAATTTTTGGCTTGAAGCTACCAAATAAATGTCTTGAGTATGTCAAAAGGTTTCAGCTTCCTTGATCCTAGCAAGACCTACAAGAGTAGAATCATCAACAAATTGAAGATGGGAAAGAGAAGGTAAACCATTACCCCACTGCCACCCCTGGATAGAATTTTGGGACACTTGATGCTTAATGAATCTACCCAAGCTCTCAGCCATGATGATGAATAGATATGGGGAGAGAAAGTCACCCTGGCGGAGGCCTCTAGAGGCACCAAATAGCTAAGAAGGTTGAAAATTAAGAAGAATAGAAAAATGAGGTAGAAGTAACACAGCTCATAGTCCAACACACCTAGTTAGAGCTAAAGCCAAAAGAAAGAAGAATACTCCATAGGAAACTCCATTTAACCCTATTGTAGGCCTTAGCCATATCTAGCTTAACAAACATTGCCCTCTCCCTTGAAGTAGCCATAGAGTAAATAGCCTCAATAGCAATAACAAAACCATCCAAAATTTGTCTTCCAACAACAAAACCACCTTGTTCTTCTGAGATAGTAATGGGAAGCAACTTTTTAATTCTCTTAGCAATCAACTTAGTAATAACTTTGTAAACCACATTACATAAGGAAATTGATCTAAAAAACTCCAATTAATTAACATCCTCTCTCTTTGGAATAAGAGTCAAGAAAGTAGAATTCAAAGCTTGACACATCTACTTGATAGAATAGGATTCCTTAACCACCTCCAACAAATCATGATTAATGATGTCCCAAAATTCCTGAAAGAACTCAACTGAAAAGCCATTAGGACTAGGAGCCTTCCCCTTAAGCATGCCAATGACCACCTCCTCCAACTCTTCCAAAGATATTGGTCACATGAGATAATCATTCATTTCTTGAGTGATAAGGGAAGGAATACAAGATAAAATAATATTTTCTTCATTATTAGTAGGAGGAGAGTCCTCAAAGAAGAGGGTAGAAAAGTACTGAGTAGCCTCTTGGAACAAAGTTGGCAAGGAAGTTAGTTGGATACATTGAGAATTAACCAAAGAAGAGATATTTCTCTAATTCCAACAAGATTGCACTATTTTATGGAAAAAGGAAGTGTTTCGATCACCTTCTTGGAGCCAATCAACTCTAGCCTTTTGCTTCCAAAAAATCTCCTCTCAAAGTTCCCATTCTTTTAGAGCTCTAGAAGCAAGGGATTTAGCCCTTCCAAGATCCTTTGAGAAACCTCAATCTCTAATTTCCCTTGTGATGACATCAAGATATTCTTGAGCAAGCCTCTTCATAGAGTGAAGGTTCCCAAAACATTGTCTATTCCATATCCTGAGCTACCTTTTAACATATTGAAGCCTTTTTAAAAATGAGAACATAGCATTACCATATGAAGGAGCATCATCTTTCCACCAAGATAAAACAAAATCATGAAGAGAAGAGTCATGAAGCCACATCAACTAGAACTTAAAAGGAGGATTCTTTGGAATACAAGCCCTAATAGCTGAAAATTTGATTGGGCAATGATTAGAACCCCTCCAATCTAGGATTTTCAAAGAGAGAGTAAGGGTGCCACTAACCATAAACAATAAACAAGAAATCTATCTACACTTTTTGAGATAGCATCAACAACAGTCCTTTGATTATTCCAAGTATTGAAACCATTAGAAGGCTTAACTTTAGAGAGATGAAAAAGTGATATGTGTTTTCAAAGAAGAGTAGAAGAAGTCCCCAATCTAGCCAAACCACTTTGAATATAAGGGTTGTTATTTTGGGTAGTCATATTCAAGGGGGTTCCCTTGGGGAGGTGATGAAAATAAAGGTAATAATTAGGTGGGAAGTGATATATAGAAAGAAGCACAATGGGGAAAATAGAAAAATCTCAGGGTAACACAGATATTGCTAATCTAGAGGAATCCATCACCTACCTAATCAAGAAGAATGAGGATCTAGAAGATAAATTTGACATGATTTTTAATTTCTCTATACGAGTGATGCACTCAGTGGCTACTATGCTTTACCTCATGTAGATGAACAAGGAGGGGAGAACTAATTCCAAGGATGCAAAGACAACCTACTCACTATATAGTTTCCTAGTGGATGACTTGGTATGCCTGCCTCTA
Organism: Cupressus sempervirens; assembly: GCA_028749045.1. Lineage (NCBI taxonomy): Eukaryota > Viridiplantae > Streptophyta > Pinopsida > Cupressales > Cupressaceae > Cupressus > Cupressus sempervirens. Next base: position 413,337,925 of record CM053785.1, on the reverse strand, counting down.
GAGAACCCAAGAAATCAAAGCAAGGAGAGTTAACTCTTGCTTGTACATTTTCCTTTTTTCTTTTTGGTATGATAGATAGTTTCTTTGCTTCACAATTGGGCTTTTTCTATTAATATCTACTGGACTTCTTTAATGGTCACTATGAATTATTGGACAAATTATATGTATAATGTGGACAATTTTATTGTTATTAAAAGTAATAATTTTTTTTTAAACTTTACATTGGAGGTTTTTGATATTAAGGGAGGGGGTTGGTTAATCTTATGATAATGACTCTCGGGTGATATATTGCCTATTTTCTCTTTCTGATTTGGGTCAACCACCATTTTGGCATCTTTTTAATATCACAAATTAGTTTTAAGAAATATTTTTTTTAAAATTAATTAATTCTAAAGTTAGATATAAATACCATACATAAAGAAATATATAAGTGTATTTTATTTTATTTAACAAAATTTCTTAAATTATCTTTAATATTTACTTTATAGAAGAATTTTAAAATATAATTTTTTTCCCATTTTTATTATAATTTTGAATAACATTAACATAGTTAAAATAATGGACTAAAATTTATCCCATGTTGGGGTAAAATTTTACATGTGGGTTCTAAAAAATTGATTCTATTAACAATAAATATACATATAGTCATTGAATGATTCTAGCATCTAGATGCCAATGTGAACATATACTATTAAAATATATTCTTCTAATGGAAAGGCTTAAATTTAACCACCCACTCCGCACATTACTGAGATTAGAACAAAAATAAGCTATATTTCATTCTATTGTGTAGGCCTAGAATTTGATGGTTGCTTTTAGTGTCATATGATTTTTTAATGATAAGTGGATTAAATTAATATCATTCATTTTACATTTAAAAAAATAACTGCCAATGTTTTAGTTTAAATATAATTTAACTAGTTATTCTAAATATAAATATTTTATAAATTAAAAAATAATAAATATAATTTAGTAATATATAAAAATTCTTTATGAACTAGTGGGTGTGGAGGAATGTATCAATAATAGTGAAGCGACAATGGTCCACTTATAGGAGGGAGGAATTCTACCTTTTTTGGAGGGCATGGTTAAGCACAACAAGGTCATCTCTATTCAAATATTTCAAACCTGGAAGGATAGAAAATTTATTGTTGATGGTGTGAGCTTTGAAATTTTTGAAGAAAGCATTGTGAGGGCGAGGGATTTTTTGTTGGATGGAAAGAAATGGTAGAGGCAAGCTAAGGTCAATGAGGAGGTGAGTTTGCAAAAAATATTCAAATCCAAGGAGGAGCTAAAGAGATTGCATGGTGGGTTTGTGTGGGTTGCCCTGCCAAAGCCATGGGATGTCATCTACTATGCGATTATCAAATACATTACCTTGGAGGACCACTTCTAGGTACTATATTATATTCACTTTCCTATATGGAATCATTTCAAATATCATGGCCTTACCTCCTTTCCATTTATGTTATTGCATTCACTAGAAGATAGCATTTGTAAGGCTAGAAGGGAACACAAGGGGAAACCCTTGTACATTATCCACTAGGGCCTCATGAATAAACTTTTCATCTAGCACCTTGCTCAGAATCCCCCTCTCCTAATTAACCCCCTAGCCACTATCACCCCTCAAACTTCCCTAGACCCCAACCCTAGCTCTACTCTTAAGAGTTACAAGAAAGCCAATGCCAATGAGGTCAAGATTACCCCTAAGCTTAAAGTTAGCATTATTGAGTTAGATTCCGACACCAAGAAGGGCAAGCAGTGTGCTAGGAGAAAGTAGCAAGCATCTTTGGCTATAGAAATTTAAGACCCCCTCAAAATATGACTCCAACTTTGACTCCTCCGATAGTGACGACAAACCTGCTAAAAGAATAGACTCTACCAAGACATTAAACCTATGCCTAGCTCTATTAGCTTATCTCATGTCTCTAATACCCTGGAAGCTACCCCAACTCATAGTGAGGGGGAAGACATCACCTCTCCTAGAAAGGAAACCCACAAGGGAACTCGAAAGAAAGATAAACATAGCCACAGTAAGATGTGGGTGAAGAGGCTTGAGAAGTCCATGAGGGACCTAGTAGATAACCATACCACTATCTACCACAGATTGGAAACCCTAGTTGAGTTCTCCACCAAGGTAATGCACTCTACGGGCACAACCTTTTACTACCTACATGTTAACAAAGAGGAAAAGGACCTAGGAAGGACAACTAGTACAACTCATTCTATCTATGGGTTCTTGGTACGGGACTAGGTAAAAACCATCTTGGACAAACCAATGAAAGTGGAGGAGGAGGATGCAGCAAGGGAAGCACCTAAAGAGTAGAAGAATGGTAAACAAGAGAAGGAAGAGAGCATCTAGCCTGAGTTTTGTTGTGTTTTATAGCTATTTTTATGATTATGTTTCTAAAATTTAGACCCCACAAGGTTTTTTGGACTATGTCAATTACTTGGACCAATAGTAGCGATGTTCTTAAATGTTGTTGGTTTATTATTCAGTTTCTTATGCATAGTAGTTTTAGGACTGTGGCTAATGACAATTAAGCTCTAAACATATTATGGTTTTTGATGTTTAAAGTTGGTATAGGTTAGATAACTAGGAGGTAACCTCTAGCTGAATTCTTAGGAATTAATTTACTCAAGCTTTGGATTGGTTTTTATTATTTGATAAGAGTTTGATTAGGAATTGAGGGAGTTGACAATGTCTAAGATTTAATAGAAAGTGTTTTGGAAAGGTTTGATAGGTTGAAAATGACGATGAAATAATTAAGGTCGACTAGAATTTTTTTGAAATGGTTAACATGATTGAAAGTTTCATTTGAGCATTTTAATATGATTTTGAACAAGTTGGCCAAAGTGATCAAAATTATGATGAATGATGAGAGAAATATAAGTGAGAATTTGAATTTTAAATGACACAAGATATAACACATGTTAACAACAGGACACAAAGGTGGGAACCATTTTTGGTTGTCTACACTATTATAATAAAAACTATAAGATAATATTGCTTTCATTTATAGTTTTTTTGGCTGATAACAATTACATGGAATCTATGAATATTTCTAACAATTTTTTGCCTAAAATTGGAAATGTTATGGTATTCCAATCACATAAGGAAAACTTCCATGTTGATTCTTAAACAACCAAAAAGATTATGGAAGACTTTCTATGAGCACAATATGACTAATATCAATACTTACCAAGAAAATTATAAAGGAAAGTGACAAATCTAGCTAGCTATCTAGATGTCCTCAATAAAGGTGTGCCAACTCATTGACAATTTTTTTTGTGCTTTTTCAACATTTACATTAGCAAAGATCTTACAACGAGAACCCAAAAATGCCTTATTTCATCCATTTATTTGATTTATAAAAATTGAGTGTTTCAATATTTTCATAGATGTAAAATCAAATGAATAAGATTCATAAGAATTCCAAAGATAGTACTCAAAGAAAACTTATGAAATTAAAAATAACCTTAGCTAAACGTAGTAGGTCATCAATTGTGATAAATGATTGATCAAAGTAGCCTTCAAATAATTTGTATTAGTGAACTTGCCTATCCTTTGAATCTCAAAAACTCTATATCTAGACAAATCTCAGCCAGTGAACCATAGTTGAACAAGGATTTGCATGAATACCTTATTCTCAACATTAGCACCAATGTGTGGATCATCTAGTTCCTTGTAGAATAGTCAATTACAAGGCATAACTTTCCAATGCTATCGCCAAAAACTTAGAAGCCAAAAGAATTCTAGTTCATGGGGGTTGAAATGTTGGATCATCTTCCCTAAAAAAAGAAATAGATGCTTTTGGAGTAGTTTTGGTGTTAATAACTTGACTTTTGACTTCTGCCACCAACTGCTAACAATGATTTTAATGTATCCAAGCATCTATAAGAAAGCAAGTTGGTTGGAACTACAAGAAGGCCCTCACCTTCTATTGTTGCTGTTATGGAGGAAATCCAATTTTATTTGAAACTCTAGAACTATTTCTAGGAACAAGTTAGTCTAATAAAATAATTGGTTCTCGTAAAGTCAAAGTAATCCAAACATGCACATTACAAAAGAAATGTCATATGTAATGGACGTATGGCTTAAACATCACATACTAAGCTTCATTGCAATACTAAAAGTGTTAAATATTCAAAGTTGACTTATTTTTTCCGAGCTTAATCCTCTCCTTAGTGTGTGACTTTTAAAGATGGCCCATAATGAAAATAATGATTTGCAGGTGTCTCAAAACAAAGAAGTTGTTAATAGAGTGCAAAGACATATAGATAACAATAATAAGTGCTATAAATTTCATGAGAACACATATTTATACTTACCTACTAAGCAGGCCACTATGAAGAACTTAATATATACATCGCTCACTGATGGAAGGAAAGCTACTGCTCCTGACACTAACAAAATACAAAACCATATCCTACTACTCCCTACCACGCAGCACGCAACATTTATTTAGGTATATGTAGAGAGAGAAAGTAAGCAACATGGGGTGGACCTTAGGTTGTTCCCACCCACACAAGGTGGTTTTGGGGAACAAAGTGACAGACAGAAGCACCACCAGGCTTCATGTTCAACCTCTGGAGTGCTGGGTGTATTGGATCCCAGGCGCTGGTATCTGAATGACAGATGGCGGCCGCCTCCACCAGACTCTTGCAACCTTTGTGCCTTCCAATGCGTGGCAGTAATACACCGCGTACGCATATTTTGCAATGTGACACATACGCTGACTTGTCCGCTTCGCCCTCGTATTTCATCCCCATGATGGTATACTCTTGCTTCCCAGATTTTGACATTTTCAGAGCATTCATCACCAGAACAGTTAAATGGTCGCTCCCCAGCTTTAATGTGGTCATGATGTCGACCATGGACTCCGGCGACGTTGCGCAGAATTTGGTTTCGCACAGCAGGTCTCTCACACGCTTGTATAGTTTTCTTCATGTCCATAGCTGCGATGGAATCAGGCGCAATGTTGATCTCCTTCAACGAAACGGAAAGCTTGTCGGATGAAGAGGGCATTTTGTCTGCCACGGTGCGCGGAAGAAAATGCCTCTTCTCCTTAGCGGTGGAAAAGTTGAGAGACACTTCCTTTCCGCACAGCATATTCTTCTCTAGCAGAAACAGCTTGACGCAGGCTTCATCTGTAACGTATGCTCCCTCATAGGAATGCAATTCATCTGGCAAATGAGTCTTCTCAGTTTTGGGAATGTTTATCGATTCCTCTACCATGCATATCAATAGAGGCACCCCATCGTTAGCAAAGATGACTTCCCACACACTCTGTGGAATGGGTGTTTTGGGCAGCTTCTCCGGCCAGTATGTAGCTATTACACTTTATCTCTTGCCTTCCACATACGCTGCTCCTCACGCCGCTACTGACTGTCAAATCCATACAACCAAAACTCTTTAAGAAATACAAAATTGAAACTTTTATGACAGGTCATGAACCAGCTTGAGAATATTACATTATTAAAAGTGAAAGGCATTACTGAATAGTTGATTAACTCAGAAGCTATGTAAACCAATCACAAACTATCTACGTGAACTTATGCAAAATAAGAAAACATACAATGAGAAGAATGAAACTAATCAAAGCCCTCATCTTGTTAGAAGACGAGCAAAGTGAATGATTTTCAGAGATACCAACGAAAGCGGGACCTCGTCCATTTAAATAGATGCTGAGCTCCCTGCCAAAGGCCATGGTGGATGCGACCATAGCAGACATGCATGCGTCATATCACGTGTCTATTACAATGTTTTAAGCTTAATTTTTCACTTCTTAATTGAACGTCATGTTTCTTTGAAGAATCTTATTCATAAACAAATAATACATTTGTATCGTACGAATTTGGAATAATCTTAAATTTGTTTAATGACATATAATGCATTTCCTCATCAAAATTTCTGCAATTTCTTTCATTGAACGTAATTACGTTATTTTAAGCTTAATTTTGTACTTTCTAATTGAACGTGTTTCTTTGAAGTATCATATTCATAAACAAATGATACTACAGTATCATACGATTTTGGAAGAATCTTAATTTTTTTTAATGACGTTTTTCTCATCAAAATTTCTGCGGTTTCTTTCGTTGAACGTGATTTAAAATGTATCTAAAAGGATTTCGACCTGGGGAGAGTTGCATGCATAAATAGAGGAAAAGGAAATATCAACTTCATCCGGTAGAAGCTTCCGCTGAAGAATCAATCAATCATCAGTACCAAAACGACACCTTATAATAATTGGCCATCCACTTCAGTAAGACTAAACCTAAAATATTGCCATGGTGGATGCAACCGAACGAGACAATATCACACGGATAGACTAACAAATTATAATCATTCCCAAGTGCACTTATTGAAAATGGTAATAGTGAAAATATGAGGCACGTAATCTGGTCAATTAATCTCTTTTAATTTTGATTGATTTGACTTTTTACAACATTTTACAAATTGTTTTCCTTATTTCAATTTAAAAAAACTATTTTAAAGTATTTTTCACAAAATATTGCAAATAGCGTCCCTAAATTTACTAACTGACATCAAAATTAAAGAATATAGATATTTAAATAGTGACCACAAAACTATTAAGAGTAATATATTTAATTATTGAATATAGCGTTCATAAAAATATTTTATTTAAATATTGACAATAGCGTCTACAAAATTATTGAAAGTAGTGCACTTAATTATTGAAAATAGTGTCTACAAAATTATGTCATATTAACCAAACTCACATAAATTTCTATATATTTTAGATTTACGAGGAGAAGCTTCTTATCTCATAGTTAAGTATGTATTAAGGTAAATTTTTAATGTCATCTAAGGTGTGATATATAGTAGGAGAAAAATGGTCAAGAAATAGATTCATCAAACAGTTGTCCTAGACTAATAGGATCATTATGTTTAATATAACTTTGTTGACGATATATATATATATATATATATATATATATATATATATATATAATGTCTTGACCCTCACTATCACTTGTTTCATATGAAAAAATTAATAAATGAATGAGAACCTCATTTTAGAAAGGAACAATAAAGAGAAGTTTAATTTTAATCTCACGAGATAAAATGCATTTGCTAAAACAAGGAGGTGGAGTTGGAATAAGAAATTAACCATCAAAAAATAATGTAATGGGTGCAAAAATATTTGGAAAAAATCATTAAAAAAAAACACTTGAAATGGATGATGATAATTAAAGGTAAATATTTTATTTCAATAGCACTTGTGCCCAAAAGAGGTGGATGGGATACACCGATAGGTATTTGATTTGAAAGAATAAACAAAGATTTATATAGAAAAAATACAAGTGTATTAAAGTGTCAATATCCAAACATGTATCAGTATATAGGTCTTCTTGCACATAGTAGCATCCATTTTGTAAGAGCTTAAGTTATATTAGGACCCTATTGTTCTTTTTGTATGTCCTAAGAAAATGTAACACTCAAATACATGGGAAGATATTAAAAAATGTCATGTTTGCAACTATAAATCATCTCTTATTTCATACATCTAATCATTGGGTGTGAACCTAGATAGAACACAAATCGCTATAATTGATAAGCAACAAAAAAAATTCATAAATTAAGAAAGGGGATAATTATTTCTATAGTACTTTGAAAGTGGGTGTACTAGAAACATTACTACCCTATAATTATTGCAATATTAATTGTACTTGTGAGACTATTTTCTTTCTAATAACAATATAACGATTTATTTTCCTTTTAGAGCAGTGATCCAAAGAGAAGACATTCTCTTTCTGAAAGGCTTTTAGAGATTTGAATCTTACTTGAGTATTGTAAAGGTGGGGTCTTTCGGTTTTATCTATATCAATCATTGCTTTTTATAGTGTTAAACTTTTACTACAAGATTAACTTGTATCATCTTTCAAGCACCAAACCATCTTGATAAAGCAGTCAGTGCAAATCAGAATAAAATCATTATAAAACCAATCTCCTATTATATCAATAAATATTTGAAAAATCAAAATTATGAATAATCACAAAGCCACTTCTACTATTACTTTAACAAGAAGCCATAGTGAATAACAAAGTGCTAGGAATTCCTGCTTTGATCTTCAATTGTTCTTCCTTATGTATGCCCTTACACCAAGAATATAGATGATGCTTGTCACAATTATTGTCTCATAATCACCAAACCTAAAATACTATAATCCCATGCTAGGATCCACCACCAATATCTTGTTAACTTCTCATTTAAAAGTATCGAGGAAGAAAGAAATTGACCAATCTAAACTAAGGACCAAGTAATCTGCCTCAAAATTTCCTAGCGGGAGAGATTCGAGTAGCATTGGATGCATAAACTACCATGATATTACATTATCTTAGGTTTGGTGGTCTGGTTGAATGTTCAATACCTAATTAATATAGCTCTGAAAGTATTAATCATGCCTTAAATATTCAGGCTAAAGAATCCCCTAACGTCCTATGAAACACATCCTTCCACAATGATAGTTTCAATTTACCATCTTGTAATTACTCTATCCAACCCCACTAATCCCAAGTAAGAGATCCAATTTATCAGATACCCTTAGCATCCCCCTTATTTCGTTGACTCCCAACTTACTCTGTACCCTTTAAGGCATGACCCTGCAACTATATTGACATGTGGTCTCTCAATGCGATCCCGGACCAGATAATGTATTATCAATAATTATTTAAGTGAAGAAACATTTCATATATGTCAATCCAAGTATTCCTACATAAGCAAACTATATCAAATGCCTCTAGTTATAAAATCACTACATGCAGACTAACTGTGAAAGAGACTCAGAAATCAACATTGCTTGTTTTAGGCCCTGAGATTACCAATCCTCGTATTTCTATATCCAAATGCAAGTCATTATTGAAAATGTTTCACGTTATAAATACCATAATAATCACAACCAGAGATTGTATTTTAGCACCATTTGTTACATTCAAGATGATATATAAATTTGATATTTACGTCTTCTGGCACCCACTGCAAACTTGACTTTTGAAAATGATATGTTAATCATGCCAAATACAACCTATAAAACAGTGTCCTGCAATATTGCCAGAAGCACTGTGTATTTGATTTCTCAACCTCAGCTTAAATCTTATGGCAGATTTTTTGCTTAGCTTAATTAGCACTACAAAATCATAAATTGTATCTTGCTCTATCTTTTACCTTATCCACTGACAGAATAAAATGTTGCAACCGGTTAAAAATTTCACCTACCACCACAAATTCCAGGATTTGAAACCAATGTTGAATAGAAGATACAAAGATTTAAACCATACACAGCTTATTAAACAAATTATTCATTATCCTGTTTAAACATCCCATAATTGTATCCATACACATTATTCTTTAAGATTGAATAAAGTTGAAACTATATATTTTTTATTCCTTAAACCATCCAAGGAAATTCAACCAATCTTACCAGTGCTTACAATAATACCAGACATAAGTAATCACCTGTCATGTCCCCAAATTTTCTAGTGACAGTTCGATTTAATTAATTTAATTAATGGTTGTCCAAGGACGACTAATTAGTTATTTTAATTAAATAAATAAATATTAAAAGATGACCTTGTATTTAATAAAGTGACTTTAGTATTTAATAAAGTGACTTGGAAAATATTTAATAAAGTCACTTGAGGGATAAGATCAAAAATGTTCTAGAAGTCTCTGGAGAGGATGGAGAAAAAAGAATAAATAGGCACCCCGGGGCTCCATTCGAATCAGGCAGTTGATTATTTCTCTCTTGATTTTTCCAGGTTGTGATTCAATCATGGGTGCATTGTGGGAACCTAGGGTTTCGGCAATTGTCACAGTTGGCCATTGAGAACGATAACTCTCAATTGGTACGCGATTTTGAGGGTGTGAAATATCATCCGAATTATTGCAGATTGGAGGTGACAGCCAGTCATTTCATCAGGACAGAATTTGTGGCCTGAGGCCAAATTTGGAGGATCATTCCAAGAAATTGATATTCGAAGTTTTTGCAAGGTTTGAGGTTCATCATTTTCCTTAGGATCTGTTGGCAAGAGTTAGGGAATTTCTTCAGCGTCCTATACAGAAGATTGCAGTGGGAATAGTTTGGGAATGGAAGAACGAGCCCAAATGGTGAAGCACCCATGAACATCGATTGCATTGATTTCGGGCCAAAGCTAGGAGGTCGGGGTGCATTCGTATGGGTCGGCAACTAAGTCCAAACTCCGTTCCCGTCTCTGTTAGAAACTGCTCTCCCGCAGCTAACCAAGTGCAGGTCGAAGTGGAGCCGAACGTCCTTCCTTATGAATAATCTGCCGCATGATATTGAACAATGACTCTAGCAATTCCAAGACAACCCGATACTCTACTAGAGCTCACGGGAAGGTTGCAGCTACTCGCTATTTCCCAAGTCAGGCATCTTCCTTGCATAGACACCAGCAGTGAATCGACTCAGGGCATCCCCTCAAACTGCTCTGTCGAATTCCATCTCCATGACAAATGCATTGCCGACCAAACCTTCGATGTCACCAGCTTGGACCTCGTAGCAAAGAAGCTTAAGCTCTGTATCAAAGCTGAGGTCATAATCTGGACTCAAAAAGAGGGCTGGTGAATGGAACGAGGGGCAGAGTATTAGGGCGTCAGCATTTCTGGGCATTTTCATTAGTTTTATAGCAGGGAAAAGGTGTGTCCTGGAAGGTTAGGTCTCTGGTCTGTACAGCCCAGTTTGGTGGCAGCACTTTTTGGCAGGTCTGGCACTGCCAGTTACAGGACTGCATCGCTCGGTTGGAAGGGACATTTGGCTATCAACTCCAGCATTCTTCACAAAGCAATTCGAACTTACAGATTTCATGTATTGGCTGAAGGTAATATCTAATGTAATGAGTGGTTGGAAGGAGATAAACTATTAAACTAGTACTTAGTTCTGCAACATTTGGGATGGTTCAGCTTGTTTCTAATTGCTTGCCAATTGTTTGATATATTGTCTTAGTTCAGTATCTTTTACATCAGCTTGTTGTTACACAACCATATCTTAAGTTCACATTGATCTCCAGCAGTAGTATGCCAAGTGTTCGACGTAATTACACACTTCAGTTTTAGAGGTTTTTAGTGACCTATATAGCTAGGGTTACTACAGTAGTATCAGAGCACGATTGCTAATTGTTTGACGAAATGTCAAACCTCTGAAGTTTAAGAAATTTAGTGCTGAAAAAGTCAATCATCCTGTCGGGGATATTTCAGTGGTATTAGAGCCTGTTTGCTAACTAATTAACAAAATGCCTAATCATTGAAGTTTTAGTATTTTGGTGTTTAAGAGGCAAACATCCAGACAGGGTTATTTCAGTGGTATCAGAGCTGAAGAATAAAGAGTTATTTTTGGTGTTTAAGAAGCAATAACCTGTTAGGGTTATTACATCACCCCTCCAGTCCTTCTGAATCCCACCAGACAATAATGCTAGATACAAAGAGATATATATGTGTGTTTATACACACACATATGGAAGGCATCAAGTCTATAGTTTTAACCTACCTGTCATTTCCACATTTATAAGATATAGTATATTTTTGATATCATATGAAACATGATCAACAAAACTTAAATGTATGTAGGATTCAATCCAAAGTTTAAGAATAACATCCTCAAACAACAAATTACTCCAAGGGTATATCAAACCATCTAAAGTGTCTAGAGTTTACCAAAAATCAGGCCCAAGTGCTATGAAAATAGGCCAATATATTACAACCCCCATTACTATATTTTCTCCATGCTAACAAACCCTAGGTACTAACCATTACCCAACTTATTCCAGTAGGCTTTGTTCCATGCAATATGTTTCATCCTCCATTGGCTCTAACATGCCTGCATTGTTTACATTTGCTAGGAGATCAGCGTTTGATGGATCATTCTTGCCTTTCAAGCCTCCTTGGGTCTTATTATGTTTGATTATGGTTGGAGGCAAAATTTGAATCCTTTCTAATTTTACCTCACCTAGCAACTCAGAAGGTTCAGTGTCTTTTACCCTCATTTACTCAAATCATGCAATGCCATATGTAGGTGTAGCATGGAGCCACTTGTATTTCTTACAACCATAGACTGTAGCTTCAAATATTTCTCTACTTTCAAATAGTAGAATAGGCTGTAACCACAACTCTATCAACTTCCGTCTCCTTTCCATTGATGATATTCATGTGATTTTCTGGGTATGAAATTTTGAGGTTGTTATCTACGCTATTTACCTCCTCCTTTAGACCCGCCATGATCTCCTTAACAAAGATAACTTTACAAAGAATAATTACCTCTTCTTTCTGAGCCCTGATTGTTAATAGGATGACCACATATAACCCCACAATGTCACAATTACCCTTGAATTTAAATTCATTGTTGAAGTGACTCTCCCCTATAATTTCTTCAACCATACACCTAGACAAGTAATTCAATTTATTTAGAATTTTGTCCTACCTTTAGGTTTAATGCATCCTTTGAAAGGCATTTGCTTATTATTTGCATAGTTGACCAGTCAGATGTTCAGCTCCATGTCTTCCTACAACACCTCAACAAAACCTAAGAAAATTGTGATTATAAGCTTGTCTTGCAATTTACTCTACTTACTTGAATCTTTTAATCTAACTAAATCAGCTAATGTGATCATGCATGCTACAACTACGACATGAGCAACAACTACATTGAAACTCATGATAAGCCATCTAATGATTAATTGATTAGGGGGTGAGTTCTAGAGAATTCTAGACACATTATTGATGCGAGACTTTGTAATGTCCTTTTTTAGCATGATCATGAGAGTGGATGGATTTAGCCTATTACTGGGTCCTTGTAGGCTAATAGGAGTGATTAGAGGACCCTGCTCCATTTGGTGAGACTTTAGTATTTGTAGTAAGTCAATGGATGATTTCGATGAGCTCAAATGAGTTAGAGGAATTGAATTATGCTCACAGTTTTTATTTTTGGCTTTTGGTTTGGGCTCCAAGAATCTTGGAGGGAATGTTTATTTTTAGTTAAATCCCCCTATTATATTCATTCATTGCTTTTCTTCATCAGGATCACTCGTGTTTCAAGATTTTGACTCTGATACATTTTCACTCATTTTCACAAGACAAGTGACTTATGATTATTATTTAATTAAATATGCCAAGGTTGCTATTTTTGCAGGTATTGTATATTGGTCACCTTAGTGTCATAGTTCGTTGTAATAAGGTTGAAAAGTTAGAAATCTTGGACACATGAAACAATGACCTCGTGTGTCAAAATATCATGATATTGATGAAGACATTTGGTATAGGAGCACCCCAACATTGAAAACACTATTTTTACATGTATTTAAAATTCAATGTGATCCCAATTATAAAATTGTAAAATAAAAAATTTGCAAGGTTGCATCAAAATCATAGCATTCAAAGAGGCATGTTATTGAAGAATCATGTAACTGTCCACGAAAAGGTTATAAACGACTGAGAGTCATTGTTAAAATATGAACAACAGGAAGTGAAAAGTGTAATTTCAAATTAATTCTTTGACCGTCCGTACAGGGAACAACAATCCAGAAATATCAGATTGAGAATGGTATGGGAGTATGGGAGTTTTTGGAATGTTAAATAAAATTTCTGTATATTTATGCAGGCATCAATATTTATGTTCATATTTTGAAACTATTTGTTTGTATTGTTATCAGTTATACATGTTAATCCTGTTATGATTTCTCTCTTTAACTTATCGGGGTTTATTAAGATTTGAATCCCGACTTGACAATGATGGAATCGGGTCTATTTGAATCGTGAACAGGGTATGTTTTCCTCTCGAAGACATTACACAAACTGCCAATGTTTTTGTAGAATTCTGAATAGATTTCGATTTGGCTATGACCGATTCCCATCTCGGAGGCAACATGACATTGGCCTCCAAGAGTCAATTTGGCGGATGTCAAAAATATGTTTAACTTACATCATGAATATTGATTTGTAATCGATGGTATCAGATTACGAACTACAAATTACAAGTATGGTATCGGCTCACCCTTGTGCAAGAACCAGTTACTAAAAAAAGGAGAGTTCCAAGTAAATTTAGGAAATGATAGATGGGTGATATTATTGAGCCACAATGTATTTACTAGTAGTGTTTATTTAATGATTCCTTATTAATCTCTAAATAATGCAGAGAACTAATGTTCCCGTTTGTCTCCCAATTAATTTCTGTCCAGAGAAAACAAATGTTCATTCCATACTTTTCTAAAGTTGAATTTTTAAAATCAATTATAACATACTAATTCTATTTTTTGATTGGTTGGAGGCTAATTTCTTGACTTTAATTATATTTTTCTTAGCAAAAATTCAGAAAATTAAAACAGTCCTTTGTTTGGAAAATGTTAAATTAATTTATCTGCAGCACCAAAGTTCTGGCATGCATTTAAACATTCTGCAAACATTTATTGCATGCTTATTGGTAGGTTTTTTTTTTTTTTTTTTTTTGCTTTCCAATCTTCAATAATAGATTTTTGATTGGGTGGCAAATATAATCTTTAATTGTCATATGTATCTGCCAGACTCAATACATATTCACTGCTGAAATAATGTTTTTTTGGAACTATAGAAGTATATACATGATACAAGAATATGTAATTTCCACTTTTTCCAATTGGATTTTTTCAAATTTTATATCTTATTTTTACATTTGATTAAGTAAATCTTCTAACTAAGGTTTTTTCATAATTTTTATACTGATTTTATTCTGATTGGTTGAAATGATGAAATATGAGTTTAAAGTTATATATATAAAAGTAATTCTTCATTTAATTATTTTAGGTACAATGTGTAAAATTATTAATAAATAATTTTAACAAAATACTTATAAATTTAATGTAATAAATATAATTTTTAAAAAATATTTTTAAAAATATAATATTATTTATACATTTCATATAACTTAACTCTATTTTTAATATTGTGTAATATATTGATTTTTAAATTTTTTAAATTTTTATCTATATTTCTTTCTAAAATTTACTATGATTGGAATAGATGAAAAATAGTTAACACTTCTAATTTTTCCTTTTTGTCACTTCAAATTAATACATCTCATTTCATAGTATTGGGATCATGAATCTTATTAGTACTTGCCGGTAGGCTAAGTACTATTGTGACATCTTTTGAATTTATTCTTTAACGGATTATTAAATTGAATTCTAATTCACCAATTACTATTTATTTCATTTGTTTCTTTTATATAAATATTAAGTTTTTGAAATCTAAATGATAATTTTTTAACTTTTACATTTTTCTATATTAGTTTTCTATGTTTTAATTGGTTGTCTAAATTGGTCTCTTATATGTTAGATATATTTTTTTATCGTTGTTATTTCATAGAACTTGTTTTAATGCCTAATTTCATGCACATTTTTTTGGTGTATGACTTCATTATATTTTTAATTTTTATACATAATAGAAGAATATAATTAATCTTATTTTAAAAATATTAAACATTAAAAATATAAGAATAAATAATAATAATAAGAATTTAAATGTAAAAAAAAGTTTATTCAAATATTATTATTTTATATTATTTTTTAAATAATAATAATAATTATTACTTTGAAATATTTAATAAAAAATTAAACTAATTAAAAAAGAAATGGATTCGAACATTTTATGGTTTAAAAATAATATATAGTTTCTAAGTTTTTTTCTAGCATGTTTTTCTTTATTTTGTTTAGTTACTTTTTATTATAATTTTATAACTTTCACTTATATTCATACATTTCTAACTTACATGTTTGGACTATGAATTTGTATTTAAACTAGAGGCAAGTACTTAGCCACTTAGTGACACTTGTTTAATATCGATTTAACTAAGAACATTAGGTTACTAGTTCTCCATTTGACTTACTCAAACTAAAAGACATAGAAAGATTTTAAAAAATTACTCTATCCAAACATTTGAATACATTATCAACAAATAACATTTAATAAGTGCTTTCCTTCATGTATAAACAATATTTATTAATGATCATTATAATCTTTTTAGATTTATTTTATTATTATTTTAACAATGATATATCAATTAATTTAATGCTTTATTATTAAACATACATGATTAATTACTATTTTAATATATAAAAACCATTTTCACTATTCTTACTACTTATCTCTAAATTTAAAAACTGGTTATGTGTTCTAACTTCATCCCTCCTATCATTTCTTTAAAAGGTAGGGGCTTTAGCTCACCAAGAGCTCTTGTTTTGGAATGTTATTGATCTTGGAGTTTGATGAATCCTTTATGTGGAAAAATGAAAGGTTTGGAATTATTCATCGACTTTTACAATTACAAAGTTGTTGTTTGATATTATTGGTTTGATTGATATCATACATACACAATAAAGTTTTACATGGTCTCACTAGTTTGTATTCATGACGATCATCGACTTGGGTTCACAAATGGAATGCGTGATTATGCAATGTGTCTCTATTTAGTAATTGAATGTTGAAAATGATATTTGAAATGCAAATTAGGATTTGAAGTATATTTATGATGTTTTGTGTCCTTTGTTGAAGCTTCTCGAGTTAGACTTATTCTTGAGAAGGGTACTAGAGGAACGCTCTACATCAAAGTTGATTTTGGAGCAAAAGAGAGTTAATAAGTTCTATTATGTGCCTAAGTATAAAGAAAATGGAACATTGAAAAGTGGTTCATGAAGAGTCTTGGCATCAAGTGTGAAGAAGTATTTGCATTAAAATGTTATACATGTAATGCTTTGAAAGGATCAAACCATTGTATTATGCATTGTTTATTTGAAGTAAGAATTTCAAGGGTTTGGTGTTGAATTAGAGGAAATGTTGAATTTTCTTCAATGTCTTTCAACACTTTAAGTTGGTTCTCATGCTAATGAATTGTGTTTGTAATTTGGGCATTACTACAAATTGCTTATGATAATCGTAAAGGAGTTTTAATGAGGAATTGAGATAATATTACTATTGGCAATTGGTGTTTAGGAGCGACTACATAGATTTGGGTGATAATCTGCTATCACAGGCCAATTTTATGGTTTCATTGCAATCTATACAAAGGTGGGATTAAAGTAAAGGCATCATGGCTTCTACTCACAACTACTTTTGGTTATCAAGGCTAGCTTTTAAGATTTAGAGGTCTACAAGTAGTAATATGGAAGTGACATTATTACGTTTGCATCAACTATCAATTATATCCACCATAATCAGACTTACATGCTTCTTATCTTTTCCAAGTTCCTTGCATTTCAGATATTTATTAACTATTCATTTAATATACCTGCAATTCATTGTATATATTACAAAATTGTAAATAGGAGTATCAAAGCAATTTCCTTCTATCTCATGGGGTTGGAAATTTTGAGTTCCCACACTTGATTTGTGAGTGATCATTAGTCTCATAGGTTATTTTAATCACAAAAAATTCATGAAATCTAGTAAATATGGAAACTATTTGAGTAGTGTGTCATGTTTTAGGAAACAAACAAGTGTCTTGGTAAATAAAATTGAGAAATTGAGGAAAACATAGGAAAGGCTAATTGCAAGACTTTCATATCTGACAACAATTGATAGGGAAGCTATGTTTATAGTTTCCTTTTTAAATAATTCCTATTCATAGATAACACGAGAAGATAAACTAGATATTTTCATAGAGGAGACATCCATAAGTCTTCACAATGAGTTTTCAACAGCTAGTGGTCATGGTGGAGTTGATCTCATGATTAGCAGGGCAACCAATAGTCCTATCTATATTTATGATATTGGAGTTTCTACACAGGGACATGTGGATGCATCCATTTTATTAGAGGATACCAACATTGAGTACCAACAACTTTAAGATTACATAGCCAGTGCTTGAAAAAATGTCGAGTACATGCTAACTAACTTTGATGGAAATCTTACATCAGTTGGTAGTAGTGGACTTATGGGAGTTTCAGGACAAGAATCCCTTATTTGAGTATGTTGGTGATGCTACATATTGTGCGAGTGTAGAAGATGTAGTTGATATTGCTACTAGTCTAGACTCTCCTGATGAGAGTGTTGTTTTTGAAGACTATGAGGAGGATATGAGCATTAAAAGTTCTATTTTTTATGACAACAATCATAGTGTTGGGTCAATGTAGGGGACAACATTCTTCTGATGTATGAAAGATGAGGGCATGAAGTCACTTGGTGATAACACTTGTAGTGCCTGCCCCTAAGTCGCATTTCAGTCTTCATTGCCAAACTCTTTTAGGCCAGCTTTATACTTGATGTTTAGTAGCATTACTTTTAGATTATTAGATGTTGTTTTACACTCAATTTATTATATGATGAGATGACTTGGTACTCTATATTTCATGCATGTATGATGATTATTCAATGTTTTCAATTATCAACGATGATTAGTTATATGGTTTATTATCACACGTGCTTTCTTATGGATACTTACCCCATACTGCATGTGTATGGTGTGCATGTTTGTTTTCTTTATGTATGGTGTTTCTGATGTGGTTAAGGAAGGGAGTCGTAGTCACCTGCTAGTCAGGATCTACACGATGCACCACTTCCTGCCATTGTCTGTTTAGCTTAGAATATTGTGACTGTACATGCGTGAATTTTATGCAGGTTGCAGGTACCGGGTATCGACTTCCCTGAATTGCCAGGATGAGCGTACCCTATCGCATTATCTCAATGGTAAGAGAGGGGAGATAAACTCTTAAGTCCAAATCCTAAACCCTTTAGCCAATTGTCCTAATTGATAATTAGGACAAGTATCTGAGTTAAGTACCCTCCGAATGCATCAAATGATGTTATTTCGTGATTATAACCCTTTTTGTTTGATTTAGTATGTATTTTTCTATGATGGGTTTTCGTATGTTGCTTTATGAGTCCTTGGTGTATTTTCTATTAATTAAGTTTAATTAAAAGGATTAATTAATGATTTAATTTAATAGAAGATTATTATGACATTTTAATATTTAATTATTATTTTTATTTAAATTGAGAAATTAATTAAATGAAAGGAATTAAATTTGGAGATAAAAGCTTTAAGTCTAAATTTAGAACGTGATAATATTTAGTTAATTTAATAATAATATATTTAGAGTTCATTTTTAAATAAATGCTAAATATTATTATTATTTGAGTTAATAAAGATTTTTATCAATTTAGTTTCTAAAATAATTTAAAAAGTGAAAATATAATTATTTAATAAAAGATTCTAGTTCGCATGACTTATGCATAAGATTAAATAAAAGAAATTTATTAAAAGATAAAAATAAGTGAAAATAATAATGTTACTTTAATTTCATAAAGTGCGCATGAGATTAAAAGTAATAAAGATTAAAAATAGAAGTCAAGTGGAATATTAAATAAAGTTATTTAATAATTCAACTTAATGTGCATGAAAGATGAATGCAAATTAAAAGAAAAGATAAGAAAAGTTAATTTGGAGTTAACTCAGTTGTGCAAAGAGTCTTCTCGGGTGAACGCACAATTAGTGCCCCGAATTGAGGAGAAAATTTGCTTATCACAACATTGAAGGTTCATTTTTGGGGACATGAAGATTGGACACGAATTTTGGGGAGAGAAATTTTAGGGACGAATCTGGATGCAAATTTGTGGAAGCAAATCTTCTCACAATTCTCGATTGGTTACGTGTTAGCATCAGATTGAGGTAGGATCTTGTGTTGTGATCACTGATTGAATTATGCAATTTGATATTCTTGTCTTCTTCGTGACTGTGCATCTGATTGTTTGTACTTCATTACAACAAATCTTTCAATCTTGTAAACTTGAATCCGGGCATGTATGTTGTTTTCATCTGGTTACGAGATTATATATATATCATTGCAATTCTCCCTCAGTTGAATTAGAATTGTAATTAAATCTAGGTGGGGTTTGAAAGAAAGAAAATGCTAAGATAGGAAAATTCGAATCGTTGATAGAAGTTCTCCTATTAGACTATATTTGTAAATGATATTATAAGTAATAATAATAACACTTTTTACAAGAGAGGTTGTTTGAATTTAATTTAAAATATAATAAAGTATATGAATGAGGGATTGTTTTTGGTTAAAATTTTATTAAAAATAAATTTTTAAATTATATATTTTTATTTGAGAGGATTGTTTTAAAAACTCCTAACATTAATTAATAAAATTTTGAAACTAAATTTAATCTTATTAAACAAATAAAATGAAAATTAAAATTATGTATATATTATCATGTATTTTAAGGGGGTTTTTAAAAAAGTTAAATAATATATTTTTTTTAAAAAATTATTAGGAGGAAGGGTTTGGATTGTTTATTTAATTAAACAAAAATCTTTTATTTAAAAAAAAAAAAAATGTAATATGCATTGGGAAAACGTTTTATAAAGTTTTTAATTTAAAAAATATATATATATATAATAATAATAACTTACCTCACTTACCTGTCTCGTTTGGTGTGCCTGCGTATTCCCATGTGCTGCGATGGGCAACATTAAAAAGGGGCCGCATGGCCTAGCTTTTAAAGCCTGCGGCAACCTTTAAGGTTGACCGCACGGCTTTATAAAGCCAGCGGCTTTGTAATAGTATGTAATATAGGTTTTTTTTTGTTTTTTTTATTATGTATATTAAAGTTTGTATGTGCAAAGTATATTTTAATATTAGTTATTAATATTTTTATATAAGTTTTAGTTAATTATTAAGAATTTTAATAAAAATTTTAATTAATAATTAATCATTTTAATAAAAGTTTAGTTTAGTTTTAATTTAATTAGTAGTTAGTAACAATATTAATAATGAGGTTGTAAGGTTATAAATAATTATTATTTTATTTTAACATTACTTCTCTATTATTTAATAATGTGAGTTTTATTATTATTTATCAATTTAAATATTGAAGCATTTAAATATAGTTATTTTTAATTAATAAAATTATTGATAATTTTATTAATTATTGATATCTAATAATTGCTGAGATATTAATACAAGTACTTAGGTTGTTAATCATTAATTAATTTAATTAAAAATTAGTTTAATTAAATTAATGATGAATTTGCTTTAAACGAAAATTGTAGAATTATGAATAAGATTAGTTATATGATTATCAATTAATTTAATTAAATATAATTTTTAATTAAGATTAATTAATTAATTAAGTTATATAATTAGTGAATTATTAATGAATTTGATCAATAAAGATTATTTCAAATAAATGATTATCCTTGGAATAATTTAGGGAAATTGATTTAAATATAATGTGGTGATTGCTACTTTGACTCGAATAGATGAGGGGACTAACTCGTAGGATAAAATTGAGAATCTCTTTTACCTAAATATACATTGAAACAAGATTGAAACCTTACTTAAGCTGAAATTTTATCAGATTAAGTTTTAGACTATTATGTTTTCTATGCACTGTCTATGTTTGGGGTTTGGGTGGTCTTAGAGTGTTGACCAGTTTAGGTCGTTTACCAGAGGCTTGGGGGCTATGCGATTGTGATATTATGATGATTTGTTCTTGATCTTTCTAAACCCAACCATGGTGCTGTGTTGATATGCTCTATGATGTGTGTGGATTATTGACTGTTGTTATTGCTTTCCAGTTTCCTTGTGTGGAGCTGAGGTGTATGTATTTGAGATACTTGACTTAACCATTTTTGAGTCTCGATCAGTTATATTTGATAAACATTTTTGAGTCTCGATCAGTTATACTTGGTTTGCTTTTCGGTCACTTGAGAGGACTGAAGTGTTTGTTATGTTCTTGATGATGTCATGTTTTGACTTGACCATTTTGGAGTCTTCGATCAGTATTGTAATTTACTATTGGGATACTTTCTGGTTGCTCATTGGAGAACCATTGGATTTTGTGATTTATCATTGATGCCTTCAGTTGCTGATAGAGAACTGTCGTGATCATATGATTATTATTGGATGCTTATCTGTTGCTCATGAAGAACTGATGTAATTTTGTGGCTTATCTTTTATGATGTTTTTCAGTTGCTTGTATAGGACTGAGGTGAGTTTATTATGATTCTTGATTTGTGATTTCATGAGCCTAGGGTAGGTTATCTATGTGTAGAGTCAGGAAGTGGCTTGCAATGGGGATCGGGGCCCTAAGAGGCTGCCTGGAGTAACCCATTGTAAGTTGTTTTAATAAGTGAAAACATTTACACTAAATAAGGGAAAATGAACCTAATAAGATAATTGAATGTTCTCTCCCATGCCTTGAGTGCTAGTACAGACTAGGATGGGGTAGAGAGAACGCTTGGTTACGACCTTGCATTCCATAGTATGCCTCGTCAGTACGAGAGGATACTAATGGCCGCAGAGATCAGTAGGGACCCGGGATTCCTAAGGGATTGCTCGGGTAACTTCTACGTGACTTTTGCGATGACACTTTCCCGCTTGCATATTAGGTTTCCTACATGTCTTGTGGTACCTCTGGGATTTAGATGTCGATCTTTTTAGGAACCCTTGAGTTAGCATACTTATAGGATTTCCTGGACTTAGAGAGTATTTATGATTATAGGTTTTGTTATCCTATTTGGGACTTGAGACTATCTCCTCAGCGTGGTGGGAGTGGACCATTTAGGTTCCACGCGGTCGGGTGGTAGTGCTTTTACTCTTACCATTGAGATCCGTTCCGTGGTCACCGTGGCTGGAGTTTTCGTGATTGGCATTTACCTTCACTATGTTCTTGGATTATTATGATGGATGGTTAGATTTTATGATAGATGTTTTATCATTATGGATGTATGGATGTATCATGTATGGTGAATAGTTTTGTATATATCTTTACTGTACTTTGTATCATGGATTCATGGAGGTTGATGTATTTCTATTATTACATATGTATATTCTTTTAAGCCTTTCATACCCTGTGACTTGTACAGTGGATGATTGAGCATTCCGAATTAGTTTGCCGAGAGGCATTCGGATCAAATGTATATTATGGACATGGGACTTTCTGATTATTCTTTCATATGTATGTGATCATTGTTAGACTTAGATTTAATTAAATTTAAACGTGACTCAACGTCTTGGGATCTTTAAGAAATGTAACTTACAATGTATGTTGTCAATGATTACATGTTATTGCTTCCGCTACTATGTGTTTGATGTGTACGTTATACTTCTTGTAAAAAAGAAAAATGTTTAGCAAACTTAGTAAAACTTTAGGTTAATTCTTTTGGATCCCTTGGCAGGGCGTTACAACACTCATGATTTGAGTGTTGAGAAAGAGTTACATGATCTAGATTCATGCCATAATGATGTTGGTCTACATGTTGACATTTAGTCATGTATGCAACAACATGAGATAATAGAGGAGTCTGAATTAGATGACATGGATACTAGTGTTATGGGAACCTATGATGATTTGTATGAGGATGTTTCATGCTGCAAAAGGTCTAGATTATCATGTCATACATTGCGTGATGATTCTAGCTTTTCATGAGATGATGATAGGTCCCAAGATAATGTTTTACAAGAATTTCTAGTTGAGGAGGAACTAGAGATTTGTGAGGAGTTGAACATAACAGTGAATTCCATTTTAGATAGTTGTTTGTAGAGGTACTTAGTACTAGCACCTCATTGATGGACACATGTGAGGCTCTTAAAAACAATGATGTTAATGATCATGTAGTGGGCAATGAGGATACAATTCCTATAACAATATAGTTTGTGAGTAAGAGAGCTTATATGGGAGCCAAGGTATGCAGAGGCATCATATGACCAGACAACTAAAGGTGAGTGATAGTGATATTTTCTTTTTAGCTCTTGATCATTATGATGATATCTTCTATATGTTAGTTGTATTTGGTTGGGGTTCTCCTATGTTAGATGATCTCGATGGTATTTTCCTTTTCCTAGCAAAATTTCATTCACTTTAAGAGGTTTTCAAGATCTTGAAGCATAATTACTTACAATTGGTAGTTGATAGGGATTACCTTCTTTATTAGGGTAACACATAATATGAGGCAATGCTATGGAATGAGGAGGAGGTGGTTGAGCTCACACATGCACTTGAGGTGACTTATGGGTGTTAGATAGCACCCTGTTAGCTCTCCAAGAGTTGTAATTGTAGTTGGGAGAGGTGGTCATGTTAGAATATTTAGAATGATTGAGGGTCGAAGGGAGGGACGCGGGGGGGGGTGTGAGGTGAATCAGTTATCCATGGCCCAAATGTACCAATTGAACAAATAAACACTTAAACAACTTCAAATCTCATCATTCCTTTTCTTGGTCTCTACTATAAACTATTAGCAAAATCAACTAGTTGTGCACTATTATAAAATAACAGACTTTTATAATTTAAACATTAATCAATAAAACACCATAATAACATCCACACAAGTTTGACACTAGGAATTAATGTGGAAACCCAAATTGAGAAAAATTTCCAACAACATGTCCCTAATTTTTAGTCGTCTAAAGTGAGCTCTATTAGGAGCCAACCCTATTAAAGGTTACAAAAGAAATTGTTAAATGTGACCTTGTTAAAGGATTTAATCACCTTGTTAAAAGTGGCCTTGTAAGAGGACTTTAGAACATTCCATTAGAATGTCACCTTGTTAAAGGATTTATGTATGATTGTTAGGTCAACCTCGATTAAAGGATTTCAAATACTATTTACAATGGTTAAAAAGTAATAGTATGGTTTTGATATGATATGTTAAGTACAACTCACTTTGCATGTACATATCTCAGTCCAGTTCATGAGCTGATTCACTAATAGGCTCTCATTGTCATCTCCATCCTTGATTCTCTTGGCAACCCTTCAAGAAATCACTTTCACTCCTCAACTTATTTTTCAGCCTTCTGCTTAGATTCACCAGTCAATAACATTAACATCACTCTAGCTCTCTGGAACTCTTTCCCACACACATATACTCTATGCACTTACATAAAGTTCATCATTCTACCTCCTTAAATAGGCAATTCTAATCTTTTTCCACTTAAACACCACCATAGATCTTAGGGTTTACGATTAGATGCATCAAATACAATGTATCTAATCACCATTTCACTTTTCTCTTCTTTTCTAGAAACTTCTCTTGGAATCCAATCCTTAGGTCATTTACCTAATCCTCTTCTAATATTAAATGATCCAACTCATCGATCCTTATCTTCAAAATTCTTTCCATATTCCAAGAAATCAACTTAGTTAGCTAGAAATTATGATTTGTCATACACAATTTAAATCTTGTTCCTCGGCCAACACTATTTTTTGATACTCGATGAATATTGTGTTAGTCAGTCGCTACCAAATTCTTGGGCAACACATACACTGTCACTCGGTCGATACTAATGCTTAGTCAATGCTGATTTTTGCTGGGCACTTACTATGGCTCGGTTGACACTAGCATCACTTGACATGTACTTCAAAATTCTTTAGTCTTCTACTTTGTTGTTCGATTAAGCCTATGCATTTGATCTATCTTTGCTCATACTTTCAATACTTGAACATTATTGTCTTCTCCATTTGTTACATGATTTAAATAATTGATATATATATATTTTATCAAAGTATAACTAATGAAATGTCCATTTGTAGTTTCTTATTCATAACTCAACCTTTCCTCTAGGTTCTTTTCTTATGAAAAACTTCTCAAATCCTCTTCATAAATCAAATAGATATGACACTTAGATTAGATAGAAAACTATTTCACCAATAGATTTGACATCAATGACAACATAACAAATGTTTTAATTGTAGTTTCCAACAAGTTATGGAGATGGAGCATGTACAATCTATGCCAATCCTAGATCTAGTTCAACTACATATAGTGGTGGTTGGTGGCAAGTTGATTTCCATGGATAGTAACATAGGGGATGGTAGGATGAGAGTGGAATAAAATTATCTTAAACCTAATAAAATCTTGTTTAGAGTACACACAAAATCCAAACAAATAATTACAAAATTGAGACCAAATAACTCATAGATTTACAAATTGATTTGACAAGATGACAACAACCAACTTGCCCAATTGTGAGGCCTTCGGGCTGCAGCCTTAAAAAAAGAATTACAACATTAGATTTCAAATGAATAGTCTTTATCTAACTTCTACTAATCATGATACTTGATGCTACCCTCTACTTACTATCCTACATCAAATCCAAGTGCTTATATAGTCGGCTAGACCACAAGTTGGCCAGTCAGACATTTAATTACAATATAGGTCTAGTCTTGGAGATGCAAACCATAACCCAAGAAATGGGCATCAATTATTCAAGTTCTCTTAAGGACAGGTCTAAACACAAGTTAGGATTTTCCTCCCAACTACACAAGACACCATGTCAACTTAGGAAACCATGCCAAATGAAATAACATGCCTCACATGATGAAAAAAATAACAAATAGAGACTAGAAAGAATGACAGAGAACTTGAGAAATATGACACATAAGCCTTTGAACTCTTAGGATAAGATTGTAAATAGGACCTCAACAACATGCTAACTGCACATAGCAAAAAACTCAAGGTAGCAATGACTACACTGCAAACAACAAACAAATAAATAAAAGAAGAAATCTTTTTGGGTGATGCAACGTTTCTCATTGACCCAAGATGCACTTGAATCAAACACTTTGGATAAGTAAATAATTGATGTCCACATTAGGTAACCCTAATGCTCTAACCTAAATCATAAAGATCCAATTCAACTTGTGTAATCTTTGAACTATCTTCTTCTGGTTTATCTCTCCACTAAACAAGGTATTTCACATAGTCTTTTCCTTTGGCACTCTTGCTTATTCTACTAGCTAAAATCTTCTCAATGATATTAGCCTTCTTCTTAGGATAATCTAGGTTATCTTTTAATTCCTCATTTTTTTCAAAGGACTAAAAAATATTTGCAATGTTGAATATAGGTGAAATATCAATGTCTCTAGGTAATTCAACTTCAAAAGCATTTCCATTGTCAAACTTCTTCAGAATTCTACAAAGACCAAATTTCTTTCTCTTTAGCTTAGTATAAGTACCAATTGGAAATTTGTTCTTTTTGAAATGAACCATCACTTTATATCCAACTTCAAAAGATTTATATCTTTTCCCTTTGTCTTCTCTCTATTTATATTGAAGGTTACTATCCTCCAGATTCTTTCTCACTTCATCATGAAAAGTCTTCATAAAATCTAAAAATTCTTTAGCTTCAACACTTCTCTTCATCTCAGTTGTCAAGTCTCTTAATTCAAAAATCCCTTTAGGATTTAATCCATTAACAATATCAAAAAGTGTCTTCTTGGTGCTTCTATTCACAAAATTGTTATATGCAAACATTGATTGGGATAGAATCAAATCCCAATTACCAATTTTATTCCCAATCAATCATCTCAACATGTTACCCAAAATTCTATTTACAAACTCAATTTTCCCATCAGTCCACGAATGAAATAAAGAACTAAATTTCAACTCTGTATCGATTTTCCTCCAAAGTGATCTCCAAAAATGATCCATAAACTTTGTATCTCTGTCTGAAATGATAGGCTTAGGCAACTCCTGTAATCTCACTATCTCCCTGAAGAATAATTCAGCTACATGTACTACATCAAATATCTTCTTATAAGTTATGAAATGATTAGTTTTTGAAACTCTTTCCACTACTACCAGAATATAATCATTACCTCTCTGATTTATAGGAAAACCAAGAACAAAACCCATACTGATATCCTAAAAGTCTTATTAGGTACATGCAATGGTGAATACAATCCTAATTCTCACTAACTAGTTTTTATGTTTGACAAATTTTGCAACTTCTAACCATCCTCTGTAAATCCTTATAAATTTGAGGCCAAAAGTACCTACTAGAAATATACTTCATTATTTTATCAATTCCAAAATTTCCAACAAGTCCACCACTACGTTTTTATTTCATGATATCATCTCTCATAGATCCTCTAGGTATGCATAATTGAGTTACTTTAAACAATATGTCTTCTTGAATGAAATAATTGGTCCACTTATTCTGCTTTCTCATCAACTAGTTTTTATAAGCTTTCCAAGATTGTGGAAAATCAAGATCAGTTTCATAAAAATGTTTCAAAACATCAAAATAAAGTACCTTAACTCTCCTTTCTATCAAAAAATTCCTTCTTCTTCTCAAAGCACCAACAACCTTATCTGACTATCCACTCTTATGTTTCAATACAACAGAGAAAATTTGTAAGTAAACCCACTTTATATGTCTTTGATTCAACTTGTTTTGACTTCTCAAATAGTGCAAAGCTTTATGGCCAGTGAACAACACAAAATCTTTAGGTGTCAAATAATGTCTCCACTTCTTCAATGCTTGAACAATAGCATAGAATTCCTGATCATAAATTAAATATATTTTCTTAGCACCATTCAACTTCTCACTATATAAAGCTACAAGTCCTTCTTGACTCAAAACAACTCTAATGCTACTTCCACTAGCATCACAATCATCTGGAAAAACTTTGCAAAAATTAGGAAAAACAAGTATAAGTGATTCTACTACTCTCTGTTTCAATTTTCCAAAACTCTCATGTGCTCCATGTGTCCAATTGAATTCCCTTTTGTCACCTCTCATAGTTTATGTCATAACATTACAAACTGAACTAAAACTACTTATATACTTCTTATAGAAACTTTCCAATCCATGAAATGATCTAACCTCTCCAATATTCCTAGGTTTAGGAAAGTCAAGAATAAATTTTAGCTTTTTAGGATCCATCTTCAAACCATTAGCTAAAATGACAAAACCAAGATACACAATGTCCTTCTTCATGAAAGAACATTTCTTCAAGTTAATCAACAAATTTTCTTTCTTCAACCTCTATAATACTTGATTAATATGGTCAAGGTGTTGTTCTTTAGTCTTACTAAATATCAAAATGTCATCAAGATATACAATCACAAATTTACCCAAGGATTTCTTCAAAACCTCATTCATCAAGTTCATGAAAGTACTAGGAGCACTAGTTAAACCAAAAGGCATAACCAAATATTCAGACAACCCTTAATTAGTCTTAAAAGAAGTCTTTCATTCATCTCCTTCTCTAATTTTGATATGATGATAGACACTTTTCAAATAAATTTTTGTTAAATAATTTTCTCAAACAATCCATTATGTTATCTATTATATGCAAGGGAAACCTATACTTTACTATGATTTTGTTTATAACTCTAGAATCCGTGCACATTCTCTACTCTCCATTCTGATTAGGTTCTAATATAACATGACAACAAAATGACTCAAATTCTTCTAATAGACCCTATTTCAATCAATTATTGCACTTGTCTATTCAATTCAACATTATCAGTAGGTGTCAATCTATGTGGTGCTTTATTAGTAAAAATATCTCCAGGTATCAAATCCATGCAATGACTAATACTTCTCACAAGATGTAAACCATTAGGAACATTATTAGAAATAATGTCTTGAAACTTTTCCAACAAAGATTCAATCTTAGGTACATGTTCCAATTCATCTTGTTTCTTAGTCTTTCTAAGAATCAAAGAAAAACAAACATCCTATTCTTTCACATCTTTAGCAAACTACTTTCCTTCAACCAAACATACCCTTGATGTGGTACAATGATTCTCATTAGGTTCTTCTACCAAAGGTAACACAATTTTCTTCTTCCCATCAATCAAAATAGTATACTAATTCAATTTACCATTATGAAAATCTTTTCTATCATACTGCCAAGGTCTACCCAATAGAATAGGACAACAATCCTTAGGCATAATGGTGTAGGAGCACCTAGGGTTTTAGGCTAAACCCAAATCTATTTTTGGGTTGTAAGTGATTTTGGTCAGATCACTAATGAATAAAAGCTCAAAGTAGTCCCAAGGGTTTGGTAGAGTATATAGGAGGTCAATAAAATACATGGGCACAAGTTTGCCATTTTTTCCCAAAACGTTGTCAGAAGTTATCAAGTAGAGCAAGATTGGTCATGTAGTCTAATTGACCTCAAAATGTGTGTAATGGTGTGGAAGTGTGTTTAGTACCTAATTAGATAATATTATATGATCAATATGAACTCATTTGGATGGTATATGAGTTGTAAAAGAATCAAAATGTCAAAGTTGCTAAAGTTGTCAATGACAACATTACAATTTTGCAATGTTGTCATGACAACATTTGACAAAAACTTGAAAAGGTGGTAAGAAGT
Organism: Cupressus sempervirens; assembly: GCA_028749045.1. Lineage (NCBI taxonomy): Eukaryota > Viridiplantae > Streptophyta > Pinopsida > Cupressales > Cupressaceae > Cupressus > Cupressus sempervirens. The sequence continues at coordinate 413,307,803 of CM053785.1, read as the reverse complement.
AGTTGTGGGTTTGTTCTAACAATTGGAATATGAAGAATAGAATTATTTAAGACCATCCAGGGTTTGAGATGGAGTTTGGAAGTGTGTACATACTAAATTACTTAATAAAACTTAACATTTTTATGCATACACAGTTACAATCATCTTACAACTCGAGCATCCACATGATAGTTGATTGAATTGAGAAATTTATTCACATGGTTAGATAGGGAATTGGATTAATTTCTTAGTTTGAAATTATAGGTATATATCTTTTTTTTTCTTGGTGAAAATAAATTCCTTCCTTTGTGATTGGTTCATTGGTCTATACAAAGTTGAAGGTCCAAAAATGGCTCTAGAATGAGATCCCATAGTGGGACTTGTATGAACAATTTGGACATGCTAGGGAAAATTGTAAATAGTGTATATATGTAATTTGGGCTCATGGTTTCTAGGCTTTATATTTTTACTACTAAGCCCTAGGTGAGTTTTTTTGTACCCAACTAGGAGACTTGGTGATAACAATGAAAGGATGGAGAGTTTAATGGATTGGAGCAGGCAATCCAAGTTCATGAATGTGTAGATGAGTCTATAAAGAACCTATGTCCCAAAGGAGAGTGAAATTTGAATCCATTTTTTGAGTTTTTGAATCACTTGAAGTCATTATAGAACATACAAGCTTGAAACCCTTGATTTTAGGCTTATGTCTAGGAAGTGGCTTTATACACAAGTTGGGGATCTAAAAACCTAAAAGTCCTTGAGTAATCTAAAAAGGGTATCTGTAATGGTGTCTAGTTTGAGGGCTTGTTTGATAAGTTTTGGAGTTATTTAATAAAAACCTCATTTGGAGACCTAATTAGGCCTAAAGGGCTAATAACACTATACTAATGGTTTCATGAGATCAGTAGAGAAACTATGAATAGTATGAACAAAATGATGCAAGTTTAGGATATGAGGTATAGTTTGGAAGCCCATCTATGCAACTTGAAGATGAAAATGACCATGGTGTGCTAAGAGATGAAATTAGTAAGTTGAGTTCAATAGAGGAAGAGTGAGTAGGTTGAAGGGACAACTTGGTATAGAGGTCTTTGTGGGGAGAAGAGTTGGGGTGAGAATTCCTCTAGTATAGTGCCTTTAAGAAAACCCTAGAAAGGATAAGATAAGGCCTTGAAGGAGTCTAGAAGGAGATTGGACTTAGGAAGGAAGATCTCCCTATCAAATTGGTATCAGAGCCTAGTTAAAGACATGAGCTAGACATAGTATATGTTAGACTTAGTGGGTGAGTCAATCATGTTAACCAACGTAGAGTTGGCTAAAGAGGTGTCAAAGAAAAATGAGGAGAATAGGATCATGAATGAAGCTTTAGAGGATGTGAAAACTAAATCAGATTAAGTGGAAGAGACAACTGATAGATTAAAATAAGAGTTTAAGGATGGTGAAGAGAAGGGTAAGGTAGTGGACCTTAAGGATGAAGTCCTTGAACTAGACCCACGATTACAAGAAGAGGCATTTTTTAAAGCTATCAAGGCATTATGGGGAAAGCTCTTGAAGGAGTAACCTTGTTTTGGAAAGATGAACCTAAATTAGTAATAGAATGGATAGAAGGAATGGAGATTCACTTTGAGTGTGAAGGACTCAATGAAGCTTAGAAGGTGGAAAAATAAAGGATAAGGGGACCAGCCCTAACTTGGTGGAAATTTCTCAAAACACAGAGGAAAAAGAAGGAAAGAATCCTATAGTTTCTTAGAAAGCTATGAAGTCTAAGGTAAAGGAAAATTATCAACCTAAAGATTATGAAATACAATTGCACAAAAAGTGACAGTCTTAGGAAAAATGATTTGGATGTAGATGCCTATAGAGAGGAACTTTGAAAGTTGTGTTTGAGATGAAAGGTGAAAGAAGATGAAAATATCAAAGTAGCTAGGTACCTCAATGGACATAGGTGGGTTATATAAGAGGAACTTAGTCTCTTGAATCCAAATATAGTCCATAAGTGCTACCAACTAGACCTTAAAGTGGAAGAGAAGAGTAAAAAGAAGAAAGGAACTCACTCTTGAGGTAGAGGAAAAGGTAGGGACTCTACAGGTCATAGAGGAGGCTATGAGGGTAGAATTAATTGTTAGAAATAGGGAATATGGGGGGGGGGGGGGGGGGGGTGTTCGTGAATTAGTATTCTACAAACTTTTTTCACCAACTAGATATTATTAATTACTTTGAACCACGAATAAGAAAGTAAACAAGTAATGATAAAAAATAGAAGTAACAATGTATAGAGAGAATTCATAACACCATATTTTGTTAACTAGGGAAACCCTAGCCAAGGGAAAACCTCGGTGGGGATGATACCCACAAGATGATGTACTAATATAAATATTCCTTGTTAGAGGATGGAACCTGTTAGGAGTCTATAAACTCATTCAGTACATATGAGTTCCTATTAGGAGACATTGAATCACTGTTAGGAGATTCCAACCCTGCTAGGAGTTGTGGTAGAATGTGTGCAAGAAGAGCTCGCTGCCCAAACATGCACTTTCAATTACAAGAAGAGCTCATTGCCCAAACAAGTAATTCAATTTTCTTGAATACATAAGTATGGATGTTGTACCTTCTTTTAGTTGATCTTTGACCTCATCTCAATCTCAGATCACAAAATTAGGTTATCAAAAATTTGCTTCTACATATGATACAAAACTTCACATTCACAACTTTCACATATCACTTACAAATAATCTTGCAATATGTCTTTGCATAAATACCGTGCCTTTTCGTAAATTTCTATTAGGTCAGCTAGGACCAAAATAAACTTTCCCAACTTAGAGTAAACATCTAGGATGTCATCCCTAATTGGTCAAATAATTATTTTGTAAACAAAATAATTCATTGACCTTTCATTTTGATGTTCTGTACATCTTAAATATCTCTTATTTGTACTGTCTTTACTAATGTCTGAGGTTATACACATCATCATCAACATGTATGCTATTTCCATATATCTTCTCTCTTAAGAATAACATTGTATAAAAAAGTTATACATAAATAGTACACTGTTGTAAACCATTTCCATACTTAGACAATTTTTTTAGTACCAAAAAGCTAAGAATCTTTATTTCTGAGGTTATCTATAAGAATGTACATCATGTGTTGCCATTAATGATAAAATTTACATATCTACATATAGCCAATTGTCTATAATCTATTCCTTTGGCATTGATGGCAAAAAAAAAGGAAAATTGGCTAAGTATCAAAGACTTTACACAACTTCCAACATTACTATACTTACTATCTGTTACAAATGCTTCATCTTACAAATGCTCCCCCTTTTGAGATGACTAAAAAATGTGTAACTTACTTACAAATTTTCTCACACAAATTCTCCCCATCTGACATCAATGACAAAGGTCAGAATGTCTAAAAAACTATCCAAAAGTTTTGTCTATCTGTTGTAAAAAACTATCAAATTTTTTGTTTTGTGGCCTCAAGCTGATATCATATTCATAAAATCATCAAAATTTTCCTTTATACTTTCTATACCTTTCTCCCATTTTTCCTTGACTGCTTCAGAGTAGTGAGAATTGCACATAATTCATATGACACAATCTCAACTGCATTAAGGTCTGAATCTATAAAATTGGAATAAGTGTCCTTTGATTTAACACATTCCTCCAATTTTCTCTCATTGGCTGATAGTTTCAAAGCTATAGATTATCTAAAACTTGAAATTATCCTCAAAATTAGCTCTTTCTCAAGTTGCAATTTCTTGAAGTTAGTGTGGACACTAGCAACTTGTCCTTTAAAGCCATCAACTTTGCTAGAGGGTTGCTATAACTGACTTGTCAAAGCTTCTAGCTCATACAACTTCCCTTCCATCTTATTATCCAAAAATGTAGTCAACCTATGAGATAAATGTCATTTAATATATAGTACCTTGTCATCCTATTGACATCTTTAGAGTTCCTTGATATAAGTATCAAGACTCATCAAATCATTCTTTATGTTTTGACAAACAATGCTAAAAAGATTAGCATCATGAAAAATTTTAGCCTTAGACTCTACAACCTTCAAAAAATTAGTAAATTCACCATCAAAATATTTTACTACTACTTTGGCTCTCTATTCAGGGTCTGCTTCTATATGTTTGGCTGCTAGAGTGTTGTGCAATCTGTCAGTCACCTCCATTAATGCTCTTTGTGGACTTTTGACTTTCTTTTTCTTCTCAATCAATTTTTTCAAAGATGAGATCAAGTTAGATTGATCATCATCATCACTTGTAAGGTTGGCAAGAGATAGTGGAGTGGATGAGATAGATGCTTTAGTCTCATCATCCTTTTGTTTCTTCTCCACTGACTCCCTTGTCTTTCTCTCTTCTTCTTCCTTCTCCTCTTTTCCCTTCCTTTCTTGTTTTTTCTTTTCTTCTTCTAGCTACCTTTTCTCCTCTTCAATTAGTTTTAACTAATCTTGAATGTTTTCAGAATGGGACTCAAGATGATTAAAAGGATTATCTTCAATATTAACAATAATGTTAGTTTGATCAATTTGCATTGTATCACCACTTATTGACACTTCCAAAGTTTTCTCTATAGTTGTAGGTGTTGTCTTTAACTCAACCATCATCTTGTCGATGGCTAAAACTATTTCACTTCTTACGACATTCTTCCCACCTCCCATAAATAGGAATTGCCTCATCTTACTTCACAAGTAAGGTGCTAGATTGTTCATCAATTTAACAATTTCTTCTTTATTATCAGTTTTGCACATAGTTCTTAACATATATTTCCAAAATTCCATGCCTTCTTCATGAACTAGTGCCTTCTTACCTATAAGTCTACGATAGACTTTTTGATTCATAATGCCTTCAATCTCTTCAAGTTTTGAATTGTTAAAAATCATATATCTCATAATAGAGATATCAATATGTTCTTTCTCAATATCATTGTACAAATCATAAAACTTATTCATTTGCACAAAGTTCCCTTTATTGCCAATAGCTACATTAATCTTTTCTATCTTTGAGTTCTAGGGTTGCCTTGCTTTACCTACTGGCTGCTTAGAAATAATAACCTTTTCTGGCTATTTAACTTCTTGTTCCTCATTATCTTCCTCACTAGAATCTTCAATTGTCAATCATGTTTTCTTCCTTTTCTCAGGTCCAATAGCTTGTTGCTTAACTCTTTTTGTCTTATGAGTCTCAACTTCTACTAGCGTTTCAAACTTCCTTTTGGGTTCACTAGGTTGCTAAGCTAATACAACAATCTATGGGATGCTCTGCTCTGTAGGAGTCACTCCAATGGATACACTTGATTCTTGACCAACTGATAAAGGTATCACATACATCACACCTTGTTTACTAGTTTAATGTTTTAGTCCATACATTGTTTGTTTGACTGCCTATGATTTTCTTTTTGACATACTAGCCTCAGTTAATTCTTTCTTCATTATAGTCTCAATCTTGTTATGAGATGCTTTCTCAAAGGATGCCTGGTAAGCTAACTGAGTTAGTTCACCTTTCATAATAGTGTTCTAATTATGAAGTTCTTCATGATTTTCTTTTAATGTTTCAAATTCATATGTCCTCTTTGCTAGATTCACTCTAAGATCTGAATTTTCAATCTTCAAATTAGATTCAACTTTGCTAGGATCATTCTTCAAACTCAACTTTGGATTGGTAATCTTCAATTCAGGCTTCAAGATCTTGTACTCTATATTTAGTTTTGAATATTCATCATCACTAACTTTAGATTCAGTAGATTTTGGCTTTGATTTGAGATGTTCAATCTTATCCTTCAATTGTCTAATGCACACTTTGGAGCCTCTTCTAAGTAACTAATAGAAATGGAAATATTTTAAGTACATAAAAGAAAATGTTTTTGATTAGTGACTACAATCTAAATACACCATTCTTAGTTCTCTTAATCTTCTCTAGATTCTCAAGGAATTGTACTCTCAAAATAGGGAATACTTGGGGGTGGGGGGGGGGGGGGGGGGCATGAATCAGTATTCTACAAACTTTTGTCACCAATTGGATACTGTTAATTACTTTTAAGCATGCATAAGAAAGTAAAAAAGTAATTCTAAACAATAAAAGTAACCATGGATAGAGAGAACTCATAACACCATATTTTGTTAACTAGGGAAACCCTGGCCAAGGGAAAACACTGGTGGGGATGATACCCACAAGATGATGTACTAATATAAATGTTCCTTATTAAAGGATGAACCCTGTTAGGAGTCTATAAATTCATTCATTACATATGAGTCCATGTTAGGAGACTTTGAATCCTTGTTAGGAGATTCCAACCTTGTTAGGAGTTGTGGTACAATATGTGCAAGAAGAGCTCACTACCGAAACATGCACTTTCAATTACAAGAAGAGCTCGCTGCCTAAACAAGTAATTAAATTTCCTCAAATATAGAAGTATGGATGTTGTAGCTTCTTTCAACTGATCTATGACCTTAGCTTGATCTTGGATAAAAAAATTAGGTTATAAAAAATTCACTTCTGCATATGATACAAAACTTCACATTCATAACTTTTGCATATCACTTACAAATAATCTCACATGATGTCTTCACATAAATACCATGCCTTTTCAAAAATTTCTATTAGGTCGGCTAGGACCAAAATAAACTTTCCCAACTTAGAGCAACATCTAGGATGTCATCCCTAATTCATCAAGTAATTATCTTGTAAATAAAATAATTCCTTTACCTTTCGTTCTGATGTTATGTACATCTTAAATATCTCTTTAATGTACTATTCGTACTGATGTTCGAGATTATATAAATAATCATCAACATGTATACTATTTCCATATATCGTCTCTCTCAAGAATAACATCATATAAATAAGTTATACATAAAACAACTCACTACTGTAAACCATTTCCATACTTAGACAATTTTCTTAGTACCAAAAAGCTAAGTATCTTTATTTATGAGGTTATCTATAAGCATGCATATCATGTGTTGCCATTAATGAAAACATTTACATATCTACATATAGCCAATTGTCAATATTAAAGAGACTAGATCACAAGGTGAATCCAAATTTGTAGATCAAATAAGTGATACAAGTGTGGCAGGTAACTCTAGTAGAGGTAGAGGCTTTAATAATGGAGGAAGAGGTAGATATGGAAGTTCTTGTAGAGGATCTCATTTTGCAAGAATGAAATAGTATAATTGTGATAGGTTAAGCCATCCTTCCTATATGTGACTTGAAAAAGCATCAAATTCACAAGTGGAGAAGAAGATTGCCTTTGCCCAAGAGAAAACTAGTACTGTTCAATCTCTTGACGTGAATCTTGATTCAAAAAGTGTGGAGAACCTAATGTTTAGGAGGGTGTTAATCAAACAACCTCTAAAGGAAAAACCAAAATAGAGGACAAAAATATTTAGAGTGAAATGTAATATTCTTGGTAAGGTGTGTAGAGTCATCATAGATTCATGCTCAATAAATAACGTTATCTCAAAGGAGGTAGTCCTAAAGTTGAAGCTAACCAAGATCGCTCATACACATTTGTACAAGGTCACTTAGTTGAACAAAGGGAAAAATGTCCTAGTTAATGAGTAGGTATGCATTGAATTTTCTATAGGATAATACAAAGACAAGGTACTTTGTGATGTCTTTCCTATGGATGCTTTCCATTTTCTATTAGCTAGACCATGACAATATGGTAGAGATGTAGTTCATCTTAGGAAAAAGGATATGCACACCTTCAAGAAGAATGGAGTGACACATAAGATTCAATCCCTTGTAGAAGAAGAGGAAAATACACTAGTGGATTCTAATGTACTCCTATTTAGTGGCAATGAATTTTTACATGATCTTAAGAAGGAGGAAGGAGTAGGCTTTTCTATTATTGTGAAGACTAAAGATGAGGAAAAACCTAAGAAAGTACTACCTATAGAGATCAAGAAACTTTTTGAATAGTTTAGTGACATCATCTATAATGGGATAAAAACAACTTTACTCTCTTAAAGAGCCATTAGCCATCAGATTGACTTTTTGTTAGGGGAATCCTTTCTGGCTGCATAAAAGATGACAATAGACTAGAACGAGGAAGTAGCAAGACAAGTCCAATAGCTCTTTCACCAAGGACTAAGGAGGAAAAGTATAAGCCCATGTTTTATTCTAGTAGTTTTTCTATCCAAAAAGGGAGGTAGGCAGAGATTTTATACTAATTCTAGGGAAATTGGTAGGATAATAATAAGAGATAAGTTTCCTATCCCTATAATAGAAGATCTAATGGACTCTCTTGGAGGGGATAGACATTTTCTAGAAAATGATCTTAAAAATGGGCACATAAAATTAGATTGAAATAAAGGGATGAATGGAAAAAATAAATCAAAATCATAGAGGGTTTGTATGAATGGTTAGTGATTCCATTTGGGTTTACCAATTCCCCAAGCACTTTCATGAGATTAATGAATTAAGTGCTCAAGGATTACATAGGTAGGTTTGTTGTTGTCTATTTGGATGATATCCTTATTTTTAGTAGAAAAAAAGAAGAACACATGGAAAACCTAGAAATCTCACAAGGTAACTTCCAAATAGATCCAAGAAAGGTAGAATCTATTCTTAGTTGGCCCACCCCTAAAGTAGGGACAAATGCCAAAAGTTTCCATGGATTGGCTTAGTTCTATAGAAATTTTATCAGAGGGTTTAGTGAAATATGTGCCCCTATCCTAGATACTATAAAGGGAGGAGTGAGAAAAAAGTTCACATGGATCAAGGAAGCTTACAATGGGTTTGAGGTACTAAAATAAAAAGTGGCTTCCCAAACCATATTAGTCTTGCCAAGTTTTGATAAGTTATTCGCAGTGGAGTGTGATGAAAGAAACAATGAATTAGGATTAGTGTTAAGCCAAGAAGGGAGGCCTATGACCTTTTTTAGTGAGAATCTCAATGAGGCAAAAGATAAATAATCTTCTTATGACCTAGAGATTTATGCCTTGGTTCAAGCCCTCAAGAAGTGGAGACATTTCCTTTTTCTAAAGTAATTTGTGGTGTTCACTGACAAAAAAGCTTTGAGTTGCATCAATACTCAAGACAAATTGATTCATAGACATATAAAATGGGTGGAATTCCTACAAGCATACAATTTTACCATAAAACATAAGAAGTGCTAGAATAAGAAGGTGGAAAATGCACTTAGTAGGATGTTGATCACATTTTGGGAGGTTTAGTTACAAAGTATTGGGGTTGAAGGGTTCAAAGACCTATATGAACGTGATGAAGACTTCTCAAAATCCTACAAGGTATGTGTTGATTTTAATAATCATTTTCATAGTCACTTTTCTGACTATATATTGCATAATCATTTTGTTATTCAAAGGAGGCCAATTGAAGGATTTGAGAAATACAAATCCAAAAAGCCTGAAGAATACCCACATGTAAAAAACCTATCATAGAGAAGAAAAATACAAGAGGAGGCAAGGGTTTTTCTCTAAAAATATGCAAATTGTATTCTTAGAAATGAAAAAGATGCAAGATACTTACAAATGATCTATCCTTATAGAAGGAGATTGAAACTCGAAAAGGGTAACCTAAAAGGTACAAAGGGTAACCTAAAAGGTAAATGCTATTTAATAATTACTAATTAATTATTAAATGAGAATGCAAAAGGTTGCGTAAAGTGAAATCTTAACAAGGGAATAAAGAAAATTTAATAAATGAAATTAAATTAATGCTTTACTCTAACACCCCCCCAAGATGAGCAAAAATGTAGTTACAAATAATGCAAAAAGAGAAAGGAAACTACAATGCAATTCTTAAAACAAAATTGGGTCCTAGAAACAAGGCCTACTGAAGTACCCAATCATAACCAAATCTCTATGAAACAGAGAAATAAAGAAAACCCAGTGGGAAAAACTCTACTCCAAAAAGAGATAGTAGAAAAAGAAGGAAGAAAGAACTCAACACTAAGACCCCCCAAGGAAAACTTCCTTCATCCCAAGCATAGAACATAGTTGAAGATACCATGAGGATGCAAAAGGTTTAGTGAAGTTGTTTGCAACCTGCTCTATAGTAGGAATGTACTCCAAGCTAAAGGCGCCATCTTGAATAAGATGCCTAATGAAGTGCATGTGAATCTCAATGTGCTTGGTCTGCTGATGCTCAACTGGGTTTTGTGAAATACGTATAGCACTCTGATTGTTACACCAAATAAAGGTGGGACTATTATGAGAAAATCCTAACTCTGTTATCAACTATCAAAGCCACAAAACCTCCTGACTAGAGAACACAACTACCCTGCATCCTGCCTCTATAAATGATAATGCATGAGCATGCTACTTCTTGTAAGACCATGTGATAGGAACAAAACCAAGACAAATACAAAACCAGAAGTAGACTTGTGATCATCAATATCACCAACCCAATCTGAATCTATGAAACCAACAATGTGAGGATCCACTGATGTGTAGTGAATGTCATAACATATTGAACCTCTAATATACCTCAAGATACATTTGGAAGCTTTCCAATGACTCTCATAAGGATCATGGGAGAATCGAGAGACAAGTCCAACCACAAAGGAAATACCAAGACCTGTGTGTGTCAGGTATAACAAACTACCCACAAGGTGTTTGTATAAAGTGGAATCTACTGTAGGAGTAGGGCAAGTGGTAGATAAAAAAACACCTAACAAAAAAGGTGTTGGAGCAGACTTCCAATTAAGCATGTTGAATCTCTAAAGCATATCAAGAGCATACTTCTATTGGAGTATGGCCATCCCATTTGAAGATTGAACAACCTATAGGCCCAAAAAATAGTGCGAAAGTCCAAGATCTATCATCTCAAACTAATCTCTCAATGCTTGCTGAACACCCTATATTATGGAGACTAAGCTTCATGTGATGATGAGGTCATCAAGATAAATCACAAGTATCAATAAGTCAACCCCATGATGCTGAATGTAAATTGTAGGATCAAAATGACACTAAGTGAACTGTGAAGCAAGCAAGAAGGAATCCATCTTCTCCTACCAAGCCCTAGGGGTCTATTTGAGACCATATAAAGACCTTTGAAGCTGACATACTAATGAAGAGTCCTACAAAAAACCATGAGGTTGCTCCATGTAGATCTCCTCATGAAGTTCTCCATGCAAAAAGACACTCTTTATGTCCATCTAAAAAACTATCCATCCCTCTTAAGCTACAAGAGAGAGTACAAGGAGAATAGGATTCATCTTGGCAATAGGGGCAAAGGTCTCAGAGTAATCAATACCTTTAACCTGTGAAAAAACCTTTACAAGAAGACATGCCTTGTACTTATCAATAGAACCATCTGCAACATACTTGGTACAATACACCCATCATCATCAAACCAATTTTCTTCCTTTTAGAAGAGGAAAAAGATCCCATGTGTGGTTCTTCATCAAAGAAGAGTACTCCTCATCCATAGCCCTATCCCATTCTGAGTGTCCTATCTCCTGTGAAAAATTATGAGGATCATCTGAAATGGCATGACTCAAAAGGCTTCTACCTTCAGTCTGAGCATGAGTGTGACAAGCATCTATAGGATCACTTGTTGAAGGTCTGGTTCCATCAATAATATTATGAACCCAATGGGCACTCATGGAACATCTAGTGGAGGTGGTGAAGGGGGATCAATATCAAGATCTTCCTTAGAGGATGCATAATCTTGTAGAGAAGTAGAGGAAGTATTGGGTAGTGAGGAAGAAGCTAGAGATGGAGGATCCATTAGAGGATAATGCTCATCAAAGTGAATATCTCACCAACACAAGAAATGTCTAGAATTAGGATCAACAACATGTACAACTTCACATCCTCATAGAACTAGTAAATTTGGACCCAATTTTGGACCAATTTTGGTCAAATTTTGACCAAGGTTCGTCACTATTTTTCATATCAAAATTTTGACCAAATTATAGGTTGGTCAAAATTTCAATGAATAAATCACAGGTTGGTCAAAATTTTGATGAATGTATTCATCAAAAATTTTCAACCAACCTGCAATTCGGTCAAAATTTTGATGAGAAAAATAGAGATGAACCTTGGTCAAAAATTTGCTCCAAATGTACTAGTGTAGTACCCAACAAAAATGAGTGGTTGACTCTTCTTCTCCATGGCTTTCCACTGAGCATCTAGAATAAATGCTCGAGCCTCACTACCAAAATTGCATAAAGTAGAAACATCAAGGTTGACATGAGTCCAAGCCTCCTCAAGGGTAATGTGTCACAATACCTTGTGAGACATATAATTCTAAATATAGTTGGCACAATTAACAACTTTAGCTTAGAATGAAGAACTCATAGATCTAGACTAAATCATACAATTGGCCATCTCCCGTAATGTCCTGTTCTTTCTCTCTACAACCCCATCCTATTGAGGTGTATAGAAAATAGAGAACTAATTCCATAAACCATGCTTAGTACAAATATCTCTAAAAGAATGATTCATATATTCCTCCCATTTTCAGTGCATATATGCCTGACAAAAAGACTATATTGCTTCCCCAAAAATGTCTCAAAGATTCAAAATGAATCAAGGACATCAGACTTGTACTTCAAAAGGTACATCCATGTGGGTCTAGAGAAGTCATCAATGAAGGTGAGCGCATATCGAGAACCTAAAAAATATGGAGTGGGAAATGACATAATATCACTTTGTATCAACTCCAATAGTGCCTTAGCACATGTGGATCTACCTACTAGAAAAGGATCTCTGTGATGTTTTCCAAGTGCATAACCTTGACATAGACTGTTAGTATAAGAGACCTGAGGTAACCCAATCACTATCTCCTATGTACTCATCTACTATAGATATCTACAGTTGACATGGCCGAAAAGCTCATGCCAAAGCTTGCTCACTATGTCTACATGAGCAATGAGAGAAACACTTGTAGAATTAGAGCTCTCAAAGCCATTGAATTGATATAAGTGAGACTTAAGATCAAAACTCCCTATAGTAATAACCAAGTCAGGATCATAGAGGTCTTGACTAACCACATCATGTGATGAGAACTCAACAGTCTTTCCAAAGCCTAAATGACAAATATGAAAGATAGATAGAAGATTCATAGAAATGGCAAAAACCAAAAGAACATCTTGTAGTGAGACACCTTGTAAAGAGATAGTTTCTGAACATATGACTAAAAGCTGAGAAGAATCACCAACTTCAATCTATGTAGTAATACTCTAAACAAGTGAGGAACCAAATCAAGTGAGTGTATTATATGATGGGAAGCTCTAGAATCAACAATCCAAGAAGCTATAGAAGACAATGCTCATGCAAAAAGAGCATGTTCTTTCCCTGTAGGTTGAGGTGGAGGCTTCAGAGAAGCAATACTAGAATAATGCATGGCCTCCTTTAATGCCTCAATACATTTTGAACACCTAAAAATTGGATGCCCTTCCTTACCACAAAAACTAAAAGCTTCACCTGTGTACTTCTTAATGTTGGAGGAAGATTCACCAAACTTAGAAGAAATACCCCTGTGAGAGGGCTTCTGAGCATCTAATTTGGGAGAAGGCTTGGAGGAAGTCTCACTACCTACTGAATCTGACTTATGCTTTGGTTTTTGCTTTAGCTTCCCTATAGATTTTTGAGCTACCAGTGCCTTTGCCTTAGAACTAGTTATAGTATCCAACTGTGTAAGCTTTGACTGCTCTCTAGTCAAGCGATCACAAAAGACCTCAAAAGTAGGAAAGAAAATCTATTCCCAAAAGAATCTTTGTTGGTATCAAAGGTGGCAGAAAATATCTAAAAATTCCCTCAAAGCTTAGAGAGAATCAGATAGATGCACTCAACATCAGTCTCTATCTTTACACAACCCTTTAACATAGATCTCTATTGATTAAACTTCATCAAGAAGTCACCAATAGTCGAAAGGAATCAAATACAAGTGAGGTAAGCTTTGCCTCTATCTAAAGTTCCCTAAACTCATTCACAATACCAAAAAAGCCATGAAGCTTGGTCCACATATCTAGAGGAGTATTGCACCCATCCAAATGAAACTATAGACTATCTGATACTTTTAATGCAATCAATCTGATTACCTCATCCATTTTGTTTTAATGTTGCATGATCTCATAAGGCCTTTGAAAAATAGGGTGCACAACATCTAAACATGACCACAACCCTTTTGACTGGAGAAGTAGAGTTAGTGATGTCTTCCAAGTGTGGTAATTGTGAGGGTTCAGAAGTTCTAGAGAAGAAGAGGCCTCAACCATTATTTTACAAGGGATTTTTTAAAGTTTATTCTAAATTCCTTCCTCTGTGATTGGTTCATTAGTGTATACAAAGTTGAAGGTCCAAAAATAGCTCTAGAATGAGATCCCACAATAAGACGTATAAGACCACCTAGGACATGCTAGGAAACAATATAAATAGTGTACATATCCAATTTGGGCTCATGGTTTTTAATGTTTCTATTTTTACTACTGAGCCCTAGGCGAGTTCTTTTGTAACTGGCTAGGAAACATGGTGATAAAAATGGAAGGATGGAAGTTTTATTGAATTGGAAAGGGATATCCAAGTTCATGAATGTGTAAAGGAATCTTCAATGAACTTGTGTCCCAAAGGAGAGGGCAAGCTGAATCAATTTTTTGAGTCTTTGAATCACTTTAAGTCATTATAGAACATACAAGATTGAAACCCTTGATTTTAGGCCTATTTCTAGGAAGTGACTATACATACAAGTTGGGACTCTAGAACCCTAAAAATGGTTGAGTACTATAAAAAGGGTATCCTTAATTATTTTTAGTTTAAGGGAATTTTTAATAAGTTTTGGATTTATTTAACAAAAACTTCATTTGGAGACCTAATTAGGCCTACAGGGCTAGTAGGACTATGCTAAGGGTTTCATGAGATTGGTAGAGAAACTATGAATAGTATGAACAAAATGATGCAAGGTTGGGATACACCATGTATTTTGGAAGCCCATCTATTTGATTTGAAGATGAACATGACCATGGTGTACTAGGAGATGAACTTAGTAAGTTGATTTTAATAGAGGAAGAGTGAGTAGATTAAAGGAACAACTTGGTAGAGAGGTCTTTGTAGCGGGAGGAGTTGGGGTAAAAATTCCTCTAGTATAGATTATTTGAGAGAACCATAGAAAGGAAAAGATAAGGCCTTGAAGGAGTTCATAAGGAGGTTGGACTTAAGAAGGAAGATCTCCCTATGACGTAATATCACACAAGACTTCATCATGATAATTCCCAATTTTGAACTTGACAAGGTATTTCTCACTTACAAGTAATTTATGCTCCTTTTGGATCCAAGAAGTATGATAAGGTTTATGATGTATTAATCTCTACAGTTGTAACTTGTTAACCATTTCCTTTGATGCCAAATTATCTAAACTTCCACTATCAATCATTACCTCACAACACTTTCCAATGATCTTATACTTGTTCTTAAAAAAAAATTCTACCTAAAATAGGCTCTTCATCAATTTCCTCACTCCAAAAAAATCTTCTTATCATCAAGTTCTCACCATGCTTAGGTTTATTAGGTATTTCAATAGCTTCTTCACAAGACAAAGTATTTCTGTTGCTACCTCCAATCTTCTTACTTGCATTCAATAGATTCATGTCCTCCTTCTCCACACTTGAAACAAGTATGGTTAAACCAAGATCTTTCTTCTCTTTTACCACCATTATTATTCCTAAATTAACCAATATAGCTACCTCTAGTGTAATCGAGGATAAAATTGCATTCATACTTGATATGAGTGCAATATCTATAAATGAGATGAGCATATTAGTGGAGGACTATAGGAAGATTCCCTTTGTACGAAATCCCCTAGTAGTTAGCACACTAATAGATGATGCATAAAAGGTTATTAAGAGTCTAATTGTGATAGTAGTAGCTTTGTCAAATATTTTTGTTCTAGTTCTTGATACTACTCCCTCTTCTTCATAGGACTTTGGAATGATATCATTTGATTTGGAGTCGAGCTCTCATGGGGAATTTTTTCTTTCTTCCCAAATAAAATATTTTATTTCATCTCATAGAGCTAATATTGATAAATAATTAGTAGTGGTACACTTTTAGAGGGGCCAAGTGTGATTTTTAGGAGAGCAAGTTAATGCTTCTTCATATAATTTCTACTCCATAATGTCATTTATGGAGTATCTACTTGAGAGTCCAAAATTATAGGATGAACCATTCAGAACTTCTAAGTGTATTCTCATCCAGGGTTCTCATGGTATTCAACATTTGGTGGAAAATATTGTAAAGATTTTGGATACAATGCTTCCCTACAAGGGTTTTGTGGTTGGGTTTTCTTAAAAGGTTACCAGGGTCTTTCCAACTAGATGTTTAGGGATAGATCTTGGAGCTATCTCTTAATTTTTTATTTGATGATAATGAACCTTTGATAAAGATTAATTGTTTTTATCACAAATATATATTGATGAGTGTTCATCATTTTTCTTTTGAACCACATGTAGAGGAATTAGTTTTGCATAGCATTGTTGCAAATTAGCAAGAGGCTTCTTGTAAATTCACCATATCCATAACAATTTTGCAAAGGATGTATATCTTGGTTATGGTATAAAATATTTTAGGAGTACTAGTTTCTATTACACAAATATATTTCATACTCATGAAAATTGGTAGGGTGTACATGGAATTTTAATCTAGTAGATGATATCAAATATCAACTTTTCCTTGGTATGGATGGATATAATTTTCATCTCTATTGGGATTAAGGTGGAGATAGGATTGGTAATTTAGATTGGGTGAGTCACCATCGTTGGTATGGTGATAGTATGTTTGAAATAGCTTTGTGGATATTGTTATCATCATAAGATTTTATAAGTGATTCATTTGGATTTGGGAGGATCATTGTATCTCTTTGACTCTTATGATTGCTTGAGGACAATAAATATTGGGAAAGGAGGATTATAATGTCCTCTTTTAGCATGACCATGATAGTGGATGAATTTAGCCTTTTACTAAGTCCTTGTAGGCTATTACATGTGATTAGGGGATGTTTTTGAGGGTTATGGATTTGATTGGTGATACTTAAATTTTTTAGAGAGTCAATAAATAGTTTCAATGAGTTCAAATAGTTAGAGGAGTTCAATGATGCTCTTAGTTTTTATTTTAGGCTTCTGATTTGGGCTCCAAGAATCTTGGACAGAAAATCTATTTTTAGTAAGTCACCTTTTCAACTTCATTTATTGTCTTTCTTCATCAGGAACACTCATGCTATGTGATTTTGATTTTGATATTGCTTCAAACATTTTTCTAAGACATGTGAATTGTGATTATTATTTACTCAAATACACTAAGGTTGCTCTTTTTTATGGTATTGTACATTGTTCACCTTAGTGTCATAGCTTTTTGGAATCGTGTTAATTTTTTTTTAAATCTTTGGTATAGGAAACAATACCCTTATGTGTCAAAATATCAAGTGATTAATGAAGAGGTTATTTCTTGAGCCAAAGGGAGTTAATAAACTGTCTTGTTCAAATATGTGCCTAAGTATAAAGCAAAGGGTATTTAACTAAAAAATATGCTCATGAAGACTATTGGCATTGAGTGTGAAGAAGAAGTAATTGCATTAAAATGTTTTAAATTTATAATTTTGTGCAAGGATCAAACCATTCTATTATGTATAGTTTATTTGATGAAGTATGGACTTTAAGTGTTTGGTGCTTAATTGGAGAAAATGGTGAATTTTATTCAATGTATTTTAACACTCTGAGTTGGATCTTATTCCAATGAAGTATGTTTTCCATATAGTAATTGCTACAAATTTATTGTGAAAATTAGCAAGGATTTTTAATGATGGTTTGAGATAATATTGTTTTTTGCTATTGGTGTTTAGAAGCGATTGCATAGAGTTGGGAAACAATCTGCTATCACATGCAAATTTTGTGGTTTCATTGTATCCTATACAAATATCGAGTCAAAATAAAGGAAGTGCTCCTTCTATGCATAGCTATGATCATTTAGTAAGGTGGGAGTTTTACACTTAGAGGGTTGCTAATAGTAATCTATAACCAACCTTTTTTGCTTCTGGATCAACTATCAATTCCATCTGCCACAATCAAGTACTAATATGCTTCTTATCTTTGTCACATTCCTTCCATTTTAGATATTTAATAAATGCGCATTTCATAGAACTACAATTCATTATATATACTTGAAAAATTATAAATAAAGAGCATGGATAAGAATTTTATATATAATCTAAAAAATATTAAAAATAACAAACTTTTAGAAAGGAAAGGATAACAATATTGCTTCTACAACATAGTTAGGAGTAAGAATAGTCCAAAAGGGATCATTACAAGCTTTCAAACAATCATCCCATTGTACTAAAAATCTATTGGAAATATAATAGGGAAAGTAAACTCTTGGGGGGGGGGGGGGGGGGGGGGGGGGGGTGGTTTAATTAGTCCTTCAAAAATTTAACCATAAATTCATTCATCACACATCCATCTCACAATTTGCATGTAAACTAAAACAACTAGCTAAATATATTCATCCATAGCATGAAAGCAAATAAAATTCAACACATATATGACACAAGATATTTGGTTACCTAGAAACCCTCCAATCAGAAGGTAAAACTAAGCTAGGGATCACACCCACAAATCTCCACTAATGCCGTAATAAAGTGTATCCAATGAAGGCTACAATGTTTGATCATAAACTATGATCTACCCTTTGAAAGGTCTTCTTGTTAAAGGCTTAAAAGATTGTTAGATCTTACCTTGTTAAAGGATTTCAACACCTTGCTAGAAGTGTGCCTATTTAAAGGACATTAACTTAAAATGAAGTAAGAACCCTATTAAAGGATTTACAATAGCCTATTAGGACTACTCTTTTAAGAGATTTAAATGATTCACCTGCTAGAATGTCTCAGAAATGATCCTTTGGTTAGTACTCTATTGCTAGATAACATATCACCTCTTTCCTAATTTGTGGTTGATCCTCTCAGATTAGATGTATCACTTCTATCTTCTAACTCCTTTCCTTTATTCTCCTCTAACTAATTCTATAATGTATCTCAATTCACAACTCCTTAGCCACCATGAATGATCTATTTGCAGATGCAAAACTTCTCTCTTCTCACATTCTACACTTACATCTTTTAGGGTTTGTCCTCCTTAAGATGACCTTGATGACTTAGGGTTAGGTATGAATCAATGATTGTGATTCACCTATTTTTCCACTTACAACATCTCTTCAATTGATTGGTTGCATGTATTGCATAAGGATTTGAAATAAAGATACATTTTTATCATGTTAGAATCATAAAATAATCCTTAAGTTGGCTAAAACATGGTTTACATAGAATTTTGTGCCATTACAAACAACTATGTCTAAAACTGTTTACTTGACACTTGAAGTGTCTGATGCTCGACATCCGCTATATCTTTGATGCTGTAACTTGGCCTTTGAATGAATTGACATCCATTGATCACTCAACATTTGAATGAATCGACATCTATTGTATTCTTGGTGCTTGAGTGACTTGACACTTACTAGTTACTCAACACATAATGTATATTTGACAACTTACGCTTGACATACACTACATGTTCAATATGAACTAAGAAAATTACTTAAGTGTGTTGTCACTCATATGTCAAAACCAATATGAGATTAACAATCTCCCCCTTTTGCATGAGTGGAAAAAACACTTTATCATGCATGAATAACCTTAGCCTTTAAGAATAACTTAGATAATCTCCATTTCAGTACTTGACTTTCATACAAAATTTCAAAATTTCAAAATTTTGTAAAACAATTATGAATTAATAGTCATACCTCAAAAATTTTATAACTCCCCCTGAGTTGATTGTTCTATTCTGGTTCTGAAATTGAATACTCTTACTGAGTAGATCACTTTGTTTTTGGTTTTGTACCATATTCTCCATCTATGTTTGGTCTCCCCCAAAACTTATTCTTTCCTTTATGTATTCTCCCCCTTCATTCATTCTCTCCCCCTTCATTAATTCTCCCCTTTTTGACACTTATGTCATGAGTTGTACATGAATTGTGTGTTTGTCCAAGAAAGATTTATGGACCTCCATCATTATCTTCAATGATGCATCCCAATTGTCACATGCTACCTTTAGAGACTTTATCGGTATGTCTAACTTGACAACAAGAGTGATTGGGCCTTCATGTGTAGAAAGATGGGGATCTTTCTTCAACAATGTCTCCGCATAGGATAGTTCCTTATGTAACACCTCCATGTGAGGGGTTAACATGGACTGGATGATAATTAGTGTAGCCCTAATATTTGCATCTTGTGTATGTAAGGATGCTAACTGACCTTATGCTAATAGTAAATTCCTAAAATGAGACTAACATTGACCAGGATATTGTTGTAGAATGTTACCTATTTTCTTTAAATCTTCCTCTCGATGGTCAATATCTCTTTGCACTTCTTGTGTGAATAGGGGAACATCACATGACTTGGTGTAAAGAAGAAAATATTCTCCAACATATTCTTTACACCCTCAATCATGGTTGCTAACTCAACCTGATGTAGTGCAATGGCACTAGATATTTGTTCATCCAGCTTTGTTTGAAATTTCTTCTTAAACCATTCTATTAATTTGACATTGGAATCAAGGTCTTAATCATTAATCTTTTCCACAATATTTGCCAACTGCTTAATGATTGTCTTGGCTTCATGAGGTGTAGGGAGGCTAGATGCATCAAGAAATATGTCCTTGATGTCATGAAGTGCTTATTTTTGCCTATGCTCCCTTCTCAGTAGTTCTTGGTGTTTCTTCCTTGCTAGAGCATCCTACAATATGCTAATCTTCTCTATTGTGATTTTTGTAAGATCATACTTTGGTAATTCAATCACCTCATCTAAGTTGATGTCACCATAGGATGTCATCTCATCAACCTTAGATGTACTAGAACTTGGCCTTGATGCTTGCAATGGTGTAGCTTCAATTTCAATGGTGTAGCTTCAATACTTAGCCTGTGAAGCTCTTGACTAATAGTAGGAGTAGCAGTTTAGGTAAATAGTGTTTTTATTTCTATCACTTCCTCTAGCTTCATAGTCAAGACCAAATCTTCAGTCCTATCCTTATCCTTTTCTTTGTATTTTGATCCACCTTGTGTGTGTGGTGTAGGTGCAAGATTGGATTCCTGACGTATTTGGACTAGTGTCCTTTCTTTCTCAATTATTTTAATTACTGGCACAGGAACATTTTTTACCTTGGTGCTGACATGTGAGGACATTGTATCCTTCCTTTGATATACTATAATAGACATTTTAGGTTGCACCTCTGTAGATTGAGAGGGGGCAATGGATAATGCTAGTGTTTTATTCCCTATAGATGCCAATTCTTCCTTATCAATCTCATCCACACTCACCAACATAGGATGATTACATATTT
This sequence comes from Cupressus sempervirens, assembly GCA_028749045.1. Lineage (NCBI taxonomy): Eukaryota > Viridiplantae > Streptophyta > Pinopsida > Cupressales > Cupressaceae > Cupressus > Cupressus sempervirens. The sequence continues at coordinate 413,286,474 of CM053785.1, read as the reverse complement.
ATGCCTTGGTGGTGGAATCAGTCAATATTTTTTGCATATCCTCCTCTATTAGGGGATTGATGTTCTGAACATTGCTGTTAGAGACATCCTTTCTTTACTACATCTAGTTGTGGACTGACACTTGACATGTGTACTTTTGGTACACTTTGGTCTTTCTATTGCTGTCCATCAGCTATTTCCTCTATAGTACCTTCTCATGTGCTTTCTTTATAGACTCATCATTAATTACTTCAATTGTCTCTTGTTGTCCTTTGTCTTCACCTACTTCCTTAGGTGCTTTATTAATAACCTTTTGTATTGTCATCCCATAGATTACCTTCCATATTTGTGTGCTTTGCTGAACAATAACTTCAATCTTGTTTTGTATAATGTTAAAAGCTTAGTATTTTGGAGAAAATCTTTGGTTATACTTGTTGATAGCTTTTGTCATCTTAGATTTGTTCAAATCTGGAATTACTCTTGCAAGTGTAGTCTCTCTAATGTTTCTTTCTATTGTGAGACTATATTTCCACCTTTGTTCAACTCTATTATATAGGCTCTTGGGTAAAGAGTTAGCAATCTCAATTAGAATCACCCTAAAAGTTTCCATCATGGCATATATAGACTCTTCTACTTTATGCATATCTAACTTCCCAAGTTTATCAAACTTAACATGTATAAATCCACTTAAATCAACATTATTCTTGATATTTTCACACAAGTTGTCCAAATTAGAAGAGGGACTATGAATTACCACTTTGAATTGGCTATTATCATTTGACTTGGTCCTCTCCTCATCTGATTCAATTGGGGTAGTATACTTCCTTTTTAACTTTTGCTTGGGTTCATCTTCTTTTGTACCTATGCTTGCTCCTTTGCCTTTAGGCTTCTAAACTTCCCAAGGCTTCTTGGCAACAACTCTTGTGCTAGCCTTGGTAATAGGAACTATAGGCTTTTATTGTGAAGGTTTCACAACCTTTTTAGGTTTTCTTACAATTGGCTTCTTTGCTTCCCTCTTCTTCTCTTTTATGCAACATTTGCTTCATTGGCTTCTTCTCTCTTGGCACGTTCATCAATTTTTCCATCTTCTTCTTGTTGGTCCTCACCTTGACCCTGTATAAGAGCAAGTGGTTCTTGGGAAGGTGCATCTTCATAATCTTCATTATCTTCTTCCTTTTCATCTCCTTCTTCTTTTTCACCAAATTTTTCCTTGATTTTCTTCACAAGTTTATTCTTTTTCCTCATCACATAAGGTATATTCAAATCCATTTTTATCTTTGACTTTGCTATATCATAGTTTCCAAAAGTAGCAGCACCCTTATCTACTTCCTTTGCCAGTAAAGAAATGATGTCTATAGATGCCTCATCAACATTATTCTCATAAGGCAATGGTCTGAGCCATCTCACCCTTGGAACAATAATTTGTACATATGTGAAATCAACATCAAATAGAAAACAAACATCATTAAAATGCTTCTCTACTAGTGATACTAGAATAATCTATCTTTGTATTATTGACTTCTTTAAATCTTCAAAGTAGCTAGTCTTCATAGACTCAAAATTATCTCCCAGTTGCTCTATAAATTCACCAATCTACCCTACAACTAACTTTTTAGTCTTCCAAGCTATTTTCCCATATGTGGGAAAAGTGTTCTGTACATAGAAAAATATGCAAACAAGTATTGAACCAAATTTTCATTGTGGACATTTTGTTTTCCTTATGGCTCCCAAATTTTTAGATAATTGCTGGAGTTTTAACTCAACAAGGTCATAAGAATGGTCTTTCTTCACTATCTTGTAACCCAAATCCACAACCATACATGGTACACTGTTTAACCTTCTTGATTAAAAGAACTTATGTGCAATAATTCTCACTAAAAATTCAATTAGGGGATCAATAATTGTATCTATGGTCATCCCTCTCTTGTTCCATAGTGCCCCTATATTCTTCATAATTTACTCTTTTGCATCACTCCTCATTGTCTTAGGTCTATCTAGGGTTGGATACCTTGTCACTCTGTGAATAATCCTCTTTGTGATTTTGATGGGGCCATCCTCCAACTATATAAAATTGTCATGAATTCTACTAAGAACAATCTTTATCCATTCTATCTTGAACATGTTCAAAAAATCTAGGGCATGGGTTAACCATTTTCTTTCTAAAACCTTGTATTCTTCTTGCAATACTCTATTCTTATACAATTTTCCATATAACTCTCTTATTTCCATGTCTCTAATGCTTCCAACCTTACAAGTGTAGTGATATCTTACATCTTGTATCATCAAAACTTGTTGTGGTATCATAGATAACGCACCAGATAGGTCACCCTTATATCAATATTAGGAATTGCCCAAAAATGTGGTTGTTTGATCTCATCACTTATCAATTGAACATTTAAAACTTGCTTTCCTTTCTTAACCATAATAGTAGAAGAGCTAGACACCTTAACAACTAACTAGGGTTTGCGTAAATTCAAACAATGTAGCTTGGCACATGATAAATACCTTGAAAAATTTGATAAATGGTGTCAAGTAGCAATTGAGCTCAATTTGAAAATGCTTCAATCCTTTTCTCCAATTCTCCTTCAACTCTTTGTGTTCTCTTCAATCTTGAATAATAGCAAATGAGTCAAAAATTGACCATATAGCCCTTAAAACTTTGCAATTAATATTCAATGCTTACAAAGCTATAAGCTTGGCTCCAATAGAAATTTTGACTCACTCGGCTTCCATGTGATTCCTACTATGCTCAAAAACCACAGTAAGCTCGACAATAACTAACTTTTTACTCAGAAATGATAGTGAAACTTTTTCATGCTTGATAGCAACATGAAAACTTATAGATTTCTTCTAGGTTCCAACCAATACTTTGCATCTTTCTTGATTCATATATGATATTTTTAGAACTAAATCCTTGGCTCTAATGTATAATTGAACTTTGAAATATTAGTCCCATTCATACCTCTTAATTGCCTAGTTGGGGGCTGTGTGATCAGCTAATCCATTGGATGAAGTGATCCCATCTGAACTTGATGTGCTACAATCTTCCTTCTTCTTCCATGTCTTATTCATCTACATTCTGACTTCTTCAACATCAAACTTTCCTTTTCCTTTGTTGGATTCACTACTAGGTGCTCTTAACCTTTTTGTACAATTTTTGCTAATGTGGCTAGTCTTCAAACAACCAAAGCATGCGGTTTGACTTAACCATCTTTTGTAGTCACTTTTGAAATTTGTTCTAATCCAAATTTCAGAAACATTTCCATATTCTTGACAATAGTGACAACTATACCTTGTATTGCAATCCCAACTATAGGATCTATCAATATGGTTTAGCTTGGTTTTCTTATTCAATGACTAGTTAGGCTTTGATTTACACTCATATGCTCTATGCCCATACTTTTTACAGTTGTAGTAGTAACCTTAAAATATTTGTGTGCTTGATGTCTTTCTTTTGAATTCATGTGCTTGATGTCCTTGATTTTTGCACTTGTGGCAGTTACCCATGAATTTCTTCTTAGGGTTCTGATTGGCATTGTTCCTCCTGCAAACATTTTCTATATGACCTATCTTTCCACAATTATGATAGGTAGTTTTGTTGTTCTTACCATTATTGCTCCTTTGTTCACTACTTTTGGATGATTCTCCTTCTTTACCCAATCCAGTAGTATCACTATTGGATCTAGGAGATCTCATCAATTGCTCAAAATACTTGATGGCTTCACTAGGTCTATTGAAACTTTGAACAAATTCTTTTTCTCTTTTTAGATAATTTCTCAGTTGTTCATTCTACAACTTTAGTGTTGCGATTTCAATATCTTTTGCATTCAATTTATGATTGGAGATCATCATTTGATTCAATATTTCTAGTTGCATGTGAGCAATCCTATTCACCTCTAATGCCTTCTCTTCTAGTCTATTGGTTAGTATCCTTTTGTCATCTTCAATAATGAATTTTTCCTCTTTAGCTTTCTTTTTCTACTTAGTCACCTTACACAACAATACTTATTGGACTTCTTGTTCTATATTAAGATTTCTAACCTCTTCAGTTAGGGCTTCATTCTTTTCCATCAAATCTACAACTGCTACATTGAGTTCACTTGTGTTTCCATCTACAAACAATTCAGTAGTGTCAATCTCTTGGCATTGTGTGTCATTCTCTTCAATAACTATATCTTTCCTTCTCTTCAATGATTGATTTAAATCATCTCTTTCTTCATTCAACTGATGTAGGGAAAGATAGATTTCAATCTTCTAATTATCAATAACCTTTCCTAGCTTTTAGGCTTCCATCTTCAAGATCTTTCTTCAAAGCTAAAAGGGTCCTTTCCAGAGAACCAAATCTCTAATACCAATTTTTTGAAATACAATAGGAAAATTAAACTCTAAGAGTAGGGGGGTGGGTGAATCAGTCCTTCAAAATTGTAACCATAGATTCATTCACCACACATCCATCTCATAGTTTGCAAGTAAACTAAAATACCTAGCTAAACGTATTCATCCATAGCATGAAAGAAAATAACATTCAACACATATGTAACACAAGATATTTGCTTACCTGAAAAAACTCCAATGAGAAGGTAAAACTAGGGTGGGGATGACACCCACAAATCTCCACTATTGTAGTAAGAAAGTGTAGCCAATGAAGACCACAATTTTTGATCATAAGCTATGATCTACCCTATGAAAGGTCTTCCCTATTAAAGGCTCACATGATTGTTAGATCTTACCTTTTAAAGGATTTCAACACCCTCTTAGAAGTGTGCCTGATTAAAGGACTTTAACTTACAATGAAGTAAGCATCCTATTAAAAGATTTACAATAGCCTATAAGGAATACTCTATTAAGAGATTTAATTGATTCACCTACTAGAATGTGTCAAAAATGATCCTTTGATCAACACTGTACTACAAGATAATAGATCACCTCTTTCTTGATGTGTGCTTGATCCTCTTTGATTAGATGTATCACTTCTATCCTCTAACTCCTTTCTTCCATTCCCCTCTAACTGATTCTACAATGTATCTCAATTCACAACTCCTTAGCCACCACACATGTTCTATTTTCACATGCAAAAATTCTCTCTTCTCGCATTCCACACTAACATCTTTTAGGGTTTGTCATCCTTAAGAAGACCTAGATGACTTAGGGTTAGCTATGAGTCAATGATTGTGATTCACCCACTTTTTTGCTTAAAAATCCCTTCAATTGATTGGTTGCATGTGATGTAGTAAGGTAGGAGAATCCCCAAAGGATATGTCCTAGCCCAGAGAAAATAACGACACAATGAAAACACAATAACAATGCAACACAAATGCAAGATCTTATACCAAATCATATCTCTTTATTTATATAATAACTATTTACAAGCAATATTCCTGGCTGTAAGACCTTTTGGGTTATGACCAAATACAAAAGTAATTAGAATAACAATTCTACAAGATCCCTCAAGATCCAACTCAAATCCTATATTAGCTAGCCCATATCAATAACATAACATCAATTTGGTAGAAACCTCCAAGATCTCAACTTGTGCTTGCAAGCCACCTAAAAACCTCCTTGTTTCTAAACTGCAACCACTAGCTCCTCAATCCAAAATTGTAACTCTACCACAATTCTATTGTAAACTACTTCACATTCAATGCTCTATTTTTAGACATAGGAAAACTTTCCCTTCAACTACTCTCCAGACTCACTCCTCCAAAATGAATGAATCACTCCATTAATGAATGACCTTAAAGAGTCCACAAGACCCCCTACTTATACCCAACTAATCCACAAGTCAGCCTAGAAATTAAAAATTAAATAAACCTCTTGCATTAAATGCATATTTAACCCACATGTAAGCCCACAAAAAATGTTAAATACAAAATGTTAACCCTCACATTAACCCACATTTAACATGCAATAAACACACAAAATATTTAGGACAAGCCCCAAGTTTACAACCAAGATTAAATGCACATAGGAGAGATGACCAAGACCACACATAGGTCCACGTAAACACACAAATTAATCCATGACATGATCACATGCTACATGCATTAAATGCACCAAAAACTCTAGTCAATACCAACAGACTATCGAGTGATAGCAGACTCCCAAGCATCATCAAAATACCAATACATGCTAAACACAATAGACCATGCCAAGCTCCAAGATCATGCCAAGCTCTAAGACCATGCCAATCTCCCAGAGCATGTTGAGCACCACTCCTTCGATCGAGTACCATTCCAGGAATCCTCCAAAGAAACTACTAAGCCTTCTCCGATGAAATCCAAAGTAGTCACCAAGAAAACACAAGATGATCTTGCATCAGACTACCTAGGTAAATAGAAAAGTGTGTCCCACACTTTGATGCCCAAATAAAGATCAACAACTATATTTATCTTCAACAAAGGCTTCCACTCCAACAACAACAAGAAAACCGATCTACACATCATTTACATCTACATCATTCTTTGAAACACTAGAATCTTAAGCACCCAATCATCACTCTCACTCCAAGGAACAAACTGAACATAATGCTTCATCAGAAAAACCTCATTCATAGTAGCAACTACTGAATCCATACCAACAACAATAAACTCCACATTGGTAGCAATATGTAGATCTCCATCAACACATGCCAAACTCTCAACACCAACAATCTCATTGCTCACAAAAAGATGCTCTGCAACACATAACTCATAACTAACAACACTCAGATCATCCAAGACCAAGTGTGCTACAATCTCCATGTTAAACCCAACAAACTAATCATGAAAACCAATCTCCATCCCAACATTAACAAGATTAGGAATATCCTTAGCAATAGCCTCAGGTTTCTCTACAAGTTTTGTATCAGACTCCAAAAATTGATAAATGAAGCCAACCACTTCCACCTCAACCTTGCTATGCCATCTTATCTCTTGAATAAGACCCTTAACCAGCCAAACAACTCTCTTCTAGATCGATAGACTCCAACTCCATAAACATCTATGAAATTTCTTCCTTATACCATCTGTAACATGATCAACCAAACTAGCTTCAAAATAAGAAAACATCTAAGAAAACCTCCTTTCCATCACATCATAGATATTCACAATCATCCTAGGGTCTAATCCTCCCAAATCCATCTCCCAAGATCTTTTCAAACCCTCTAAAACCAATCCTTCCCATGCTCCTTTTGATAAACCCAAATTGTTTGCAAGTTAGATTGCAACCTACCACCTCGTATGAACAATTAGAAACCACATCACAAGTTTAGGACAATGAATATGTAATCCAAAAACTCTCTATGATCATGCCTCAACAAGATCAAACTTCCATATTTTCATCCATTGATCCAAATGCAATCCCTCTGCAATTACAAGTCAGAATGATGATCTGCTACCTCACAACCAAGAGATCTAGGACTCTAGAAAGAAAATCCACCACTAGATCAAGATCTTCATGGATAAACTTCTCTTAGCCAAGTCTTGGTGCAAACTACCTCACCTCAACAATCTGTCTACACACTCAAGAACAACCTTCTCTTTAATACCACCTGATGTAGTGCAAGGTAGGAAAATCCCCAAAGGAGATGTCCTAGCCCCCAACAAATAACTACTCAATGGAAATACAATAAAAATGCAACACAAATGAAAGATCTTATACCAAATCACAAATCTTTATTTATTTAATAACTATTTACATGTAATATGCCTAGCCGGAAAGCCTTCTAGGTTATAGCCAAATACAACAACAATTACAATAACAATTCTCAAGATCCCTCAAGATCCAACTCAAATCCTATTCTAGCTAGCCCAAATCAATAATATAACATCAATATGGTAGAAACCTCCAAGATCTTAACTTGTTCTTGCAAGCCATCAAGAAACCTCCTTATTTCTAAACCACAACTAGTAGCTCCTCAATCCAAACATGCATCTCTATTACAATCCTGTTATAAACTACATCACATTCGACACTCTATCCACAAACTTAGGAAAACTCTCCCTTCAGCTACTCTCTAGACTCACTCCTTTGAAATGAATGAATCACTCCATGAATGAATGACCTAAAAGACCCCACAAGACCCACTACTTATACCCAACTAGGCCATAATTTGTCCTAGCAATTAAAAATTAAATAAACCCCTTGCATTGAATGCATATTTAAGCCACAAGTTGACTCACAATAAACATTAAACTCAAAATGTTAACCCTCATGTTAACCTTCATTTAACATGCGATAACTACACAAAATAATTAGGAAAAGCCCCAAGTTTACAACCAAGATTAAATGCACATAAGAGAGATGACCAAGACCACACATGCGTCCAAAAAAACTCCTAGATCAATCCACAAAATGGTCACATGCTACATGCAATAAATGCACAAAGAACTACAATTAACACCAACAGACTGCTGAGTGGCATCAAATTTCCAAGCATCACCAAATTCCCAATACATGTCGAGCACAATAGATCATGCCAAGCTCTAAGACCATGCTAAGCTCCAAGACCATGCCAAGCTCCTAGACCATGCTAAGCTCTAGGACCATGTCACGCTCCATATACCATGCCGAACACCACTCCTTCGATCAAGTAACATTCAAAGCACCCTCTAAAGAAACTATCAAGCCTCCTCCCATGAAATCCAAAGTAGTCATCTAGAAAACCCAAGATGATCCTACATCAACATGTTCTAGATAGGGATTTTCAATATAGATTTTCCCTTATCATCTTAGAATCATAAAAAAATCCTTAAGTCGGCTCAAAAATGGTTTATATAGAAGTTTGCACCAGTACAAACAACTATGTCAAAAATTGTTTACTCAGCACTTAAAGTGTTTGACGCTCGACATCCACTATATCTTCAATACTGTAACTTAGCCTCTGAATGACTAGACATCCATTGATCAGTCAACATCTAAATGACTTGACATTTACTATCTTCTTGACACTTGAGTGACTTGGTACTTACTAGTTACTCTGTACATAATATATATCTAACAACTTACGCTCGACATACACTACATGTTCAACATGAACTAAGAAAATGACTTAAGTGTGTTGTCACTCATATGTCAAAACCAATATGAGATTAACAAAATCCACTATTTTTGCTTTAGTTGTAGGTTTAGATACTCTTCAATGTTTGAACTAATAATAGTTTCTGTACAAAAGAAAATATGCACATAAATGCTTCATATGCTAATCTCGAGAAGATGAATATTTAAATTTTAACTTCAACATTATAGACATTCTAGAGGCAAATAAGGGTACAAATGAAATAGCAGTAAACACATGATGTAATTATTTCCATAAGGAAATCCTTTATGGGAAAGAAACCCCAAACTCTAAAACTTGCATAATGTATTATCAAGTCAATATATAATTGTAACATTCTTGAAATGTAAGTTGTTACAAGAGTATCATCTCAACTTAAGTTTGGAGGAACATTAGTAGCATCCTTCTAGCAAGAAGTCTTGCAAATAAAACTCAATGCTTCAACTCATCACAAAGCCCTCAATTTATTGGCTTCACATAACCTGGTAACCATTTTTTTTAAAATATCATTTACAAAACCTCCTTGACACATGTTTTACATCTCAACTTATGTTTCCTAGGATAGAAAAAATCTAGGCTAAAAGTAGTTTGTTAGGCCCAAAGTCTTATACCATATTTTGCTGACATATCAGTCAAGTTTGTTATATGTGACACACACTTATTTAGATTCTATATAGCTACCAAGCTTATTGAATAGATTATAGTGCTTTCCATGTAATTCAGTAGTCATTGAGCTATACATTTTCTACCAAGTCTTTTGGGCTAATCCCAGTGGTTACCGAGTATATTTAGTTAGTGTGAAGTCCAGTAGTTCAAATCGTGTATTTTAGTATTAACCAAGTTTATTAGTGGTTATCGAGAATTGTAGTGTCTACCAAGTTCATAGTTCATGTGATGCGAAGCTAGTGTTAACCAAGCTACTTTATTCTAGCCAAGTAATTCAATGTTTACCGAGTTGCACAATATCTACTGAGTCACTAGTGTAGATCGAGTTCAAGACTATTTGAAAGTGATTAGTATGACCAAGCTTCTACATCTACCAAGAGCGTGAGAATGCCAAGAAGTGACTATGGATGCCAAGTATCAAAACCTCATCAAGTTAGTCTTTAGAACTCGAGTATCTTCATATGGGCCAACTTTGTAATATTTGTGTTAACTTGTATCATGGCTAACTTTGTAATTTTGTAATTTGAATTGATATAATATGTAAGGTATTGTATCATATCTAGTGTGTATGAGTAAGAGCAAGGATAAGAATGTGAATGCGTGAGCATATGTATTGTAATGTGGATGCGAAAAAGTTCAAGTTATGATAGTAGTAGATGAAGAATTATAAAGGTCAGAATAGTTTAAGGAGCAACAAAGACATATCTATCATAGAAAGGTCATCAATACACTAAGGAATCTCTAGTAGCAAACTTAGTTGCAACTCAGAGATCTACTGCTTCATCCTTATAGGTGAACCAGTCAAAATCCTTTAACAAGGTAGACCTAATAGTCTTTTATAAATCTCTTTACCGAGTGCATACTTCATTGTTTGTTTGTAAATCCTCTCACAAGGTGGACTTAGCAGTCCAATTTGCTCCTAATATGGTAGATCATTAGAAGTGATCAATCTAAGCTTTAATAGGCAAACTTTATGCTGTAGTACTAAAGTTTGTGGGTATCATCCCCACCCTAATTTTACTTTCTATTTGGAAGGTTTTTGGGTCACCAAATCTTTGTGTTCAAATGTTGTGGATGCTTTCACATTTTTAGTTTCTCCTGCACACACTTAGATCAGATGTAATGAACTAAGTGCTAATTGATTTATTAGATTAATTATTGAAATTGTTAAAGTTTTAGAAGTTACTGATTCACCCCTACCCTCTAAGTAACTTAGCATAGTCTTGAATATTTCCAACAATTGGTATTAGAGCTTTGTGGTTCTCAGGAGAAAGATTAACAACTTGAGCAAGATCAAGGATATGGAGATATTCAGACTTGACAAAGCTATTGACAATGAAAAGTTTGATTTGGAAATAGCCATTGCCCAACTTAAGAAAGCTAAGGGGAAACTTTCCCAATCCCTGAAAAGAAGAAAGGAACTTGCAAATCAAATGAATGGTCATCTCTATGTTGAAATAATTGAAGACTTTCACCCTTCAAGCAGCTTATATGAAGCAAATGATGTAATCAAAGAACTCCTAAAGAAGAATGGTTCCTTGAAAGAAGAAGTAAGAAAGCTAAAAAGAGAACAAGAAATTTAGTTAGTAAGGTTATGTGAAGCCTTGGAATAAAGAAACAAGATAAAAGAAGAAATGGATAGAAGAAATAATAAAATTTTGAACCAATCCCTTCAGCAAGCAGACCTTATTGATCAACTCTCCAATGCAAATGAGGAAATCATGAGCTTAAGATTTGAAAATGAAAGAATGTGGTATGATCTAAATTATGAAAGGAAAATCAATGAAAGAACAAAAAATGATCTAAGATCTGAAAGACAAATCAGTGAAAGATTGAGAAATGATCTAAACATAGAAAAGAAAGTCAACGAAAGAATGATGAAATCTCAAGTAGACATGGATCGACTAAATGAGAAAAACCTCTATAGGAAAAAGGAAAAAGTAGGAATTAGATACAAAGAAGAAGGTGAATCCTCTAAACAAGGAGCTTAAAAGAATCAAAGACCTACTTGCAATCACTATGGTAAGATAGGTCATATGTCAAACAAATGTTGGAGTAATGGAAAAGAAAAATTCAATGGAAAATGCTACAATTGCAATCAGCATGGTTACAGAGCTAATGAATGCAAAGAGAAACCAAGATTTGAAGGCAAATATCATAAATGTAAGAAATATGAACATAAGGAATTAGAATGCAAAACAAAGACATTGAATCCTATAGAGCAAATTGTGAAAGCAATATTTGGTTGGGACTACAATACTTGGTGTAGATGTCATTATTGTGGAGAACTTGGACACATTGGTATAAATTGTGTTAAACATCATATGAGGAAAAGAGATACCACTAAAAGATGTTTCATTTGTACAAAACTTGGTCATGTTGACAAGAATTGCATGAATACTGGTGAAATTGAAGATGAGAAGAAAGCAAAGGTTGATAAAATCCAAAAGAAGATGAGACGACAATAGATTCCTAAGTCTGCCAAGGATACTGGTCTGAGAAATGATGGTCAAGTCACTCAAGAATTGGGTGACTCTACCATTCCTAATTAATTCCTCAAGGAAGAACTAGAACCAAGCTATCAAAGAATGAATTACTTCTATTTGAAAGGTGACAAAGATCCAAATTAGTATACGAGATACAAAGGGATCACTAAGCAAGATCAGTATTAGTTATTGCCAAGTTACCTTCTCTACTAAGTAAGGTCGGGTCATAGACTCTACCAAGTAAGGTTAGGAGTAACAAAGGAACTTATGGTTACCAAATCATAGAGATGTCATCGAGTGATCAATAAAAAAGGCACTTATCTACCTCTATAGTGAGCATTAATGGTGAAGTTTTAACAAAAGGTATGGAATCAAATTCATTTCTTATTGTGAATTTTTGAGTGCTATTACGAAGAGCTATTTTTTGTGTGATCAAAGTGACTTGAGTGAATTTCTTGAAAAAGTTTTTTGAAGTCCTCTCAATCTATTGAGTGAAAATGACATCCAACAGCAACAAGGTCAAGAATGGGCCTGACATGTTGGTTTGAGGAATTGAATGGAAAGTGCTAGATTTCAAGCTTATGCCTACGGTTGCTAAAACCCTAGACCCAAGTAGAGCTCAATCCCAAATCCCTCCCAAGGTACTTCTTGTTAACAATATTTGTTCTCATTTTAAATGTGAAATTCAAGAAATTGGTACTTTGGAGATCGTTGATGACCTAGGTTAGTTATGTGTTGATGGAACCCTAAAGCCTCAGCATCAACATTTGGAAGCAAAAGAATTGACACATATTCCCCATATATCCTGAGAATTTCAAATTAAATGGATTAGGTATATCCTTAGCTAGGTGCATAAAAGACAACTATGGTTAGAGGAGCCAATTCTAATTACAAAGAAGATGATTCATTGAATCACTAGCCTTCCCATGCTTTCCAAAGCTAAAACAACAAAATCCTTTGGTTGAGCAGAGTTGGAGAAGAAAACCCTAGCCGAGTGGGATGGTAGAGGTATGAAAATAAGTAGTGTCATAGATGGGTAAAATTTGGAATTCATGTTATTGCTCATAAAATATACAATTGAAGCCATCTTAACAGCATATCATATGAAGCCATGGATTTGGCATATAAAGTGGTTAAAAACAACTTATCTTATGACCTTGCCGAGCTATTGTTGAGGCAATTCAATAAAACATGGAAAGTATTAGAACTTCAAAGAACAAATCATGCAAATTTGGTTACTTGTTAACCTATCTATTCTTTTATTTCCAGAAGTTCTTTCCTTTTGAAGACACTATAGTCTGGAGAAAAGATGTGCCTGTGCTTTACCACATAAATGAATATATTGCAGAAATGGGTGAGAACTATGGCAGCATCATGGAAAACTACTTCAATGTATTCAATGAGAAAATGAACAATAGGTTCATAATTCTAAAGAAGTTAGTTGAAGATGACAAGGATGATGTGTGCTTCATGATGGACTATGACAAGGTATATATCCAAGCAATTAAGCCTAGAGTTGCATGGATCAAACCTCTTGGCTATGAGGTAAATATTGATGAGACTAAGGACATAATTGAAGCCCTTGTAAATGAACTTGTTGATCCCAAGGCACCTTATTTTGGAACTTATGAAGAAGCTAAGGCCATAATTGAGCTAGAGATAAAGCTCCCACAAGTGGTTAACAAAGGGAAGAGAAGGATAGCCAAAGTGAAATCAAGTCCACCTCTCTTGTTAACTAAGGGAAAAGGTGAGGATGAGGAACAAGTAGAGGATGAGGAGGAATCTAAGAAAGAAGAAGAACCTTTGAAGAAAAAGGGTAAGGTGATCATCACCAAGCCTACAAAATCATCCACTGGAACCTTTACAAGGAGTTCATAGAAGAAAGGAAGTGACATTGTATTCAACAAACCTCCACCCACCTTCCAAGATAGATTGAAGCAATTGGAAGGAGTAGGATTAAAAAACTTCAAATCTTTGAAATATGAAATCAAGATAGAGGCAAAGTAGAAGAAAGTTGAAGAACTAGTGCTGAGAAAAATGGGTAAGCGGAAGTGCTCACTAGACCAAATTACTTCTCAAGTCTCTTGTGAATTACTAGAGAAAATAAAGCCAAGATAGGATTTTTTTATGCAAACTATCAAAGAAATATATGCACAAACCCTGAGGCTATTACTATCAAGCATATCAAATGCAAAGGTTAAAGAGTCATTAAAGAAAAAATTGAATCTAAGTTTTAATACTTGTTTAGTTTTGATTAAAGATATAGAGCATGTTATTATAAATGCTAGAAAAACTTGGAAAAATATTTATCATCTTCATAAATCAAGTGAATTTCCAATTGAAGTAAAGGATATTGATGAAGAAGAAGATAAGGAGAAAGATGTGGAAGAAAATGTTGAAGAAGTGACTCATTTTGACAATGATAAAGATGAAGAGGATCAAGGTACAGAAGCTACTAAGGAAGAAAAGCAAGATGATGAGGAGACTAATCCAGTCAAGATAGCTACTACAGTCATTGCCTCACTTCCTCACTTCTTGAGAAAACCATTCTTAATGTAATCACCAAACTAGCTTCAAAATGAGAAAACATCTCAGAAAACCTCCTTTTAACCACATCAAGGATATTCACAATCATCCTAGGGTTCAATCCTCTCAAATACATCTCCCAAGATATTTGCAAACACTCTGAAACCAATCCTTCCCATGCTCCTTGTAATAAACCCAAATATTTTGCAAGTTAGATTATAACTTTCCACCTCACATGAACAATCAAGAACTACATCACAGGTTTAGGACCATGGATATGCAATCCAAAAACTCTCTACGATCATGCCTCAACAAGATCAACCTTCCATATTTTCATCCATTGATCCATATGCAATCCCTCTCAATTGCAATTCAAAATGATGATCTGCTACCTCACAACCAAGAGATCTAAGACTCCAAAAAGAAAATCCACCACTAGATCAAGATCTTCATGGATCAACTTCTCTCACCCAAGTCTTGGTGCAAACTACCTCACTTCAGCAATCTGTCTGCACACTCAGGAAAAACCTTCACTCTAATACCACTAGATGTAGTGCAAGGTAGGAGAATCCCTAAAGGAGATGTCCTAGCCCTCAACAAATAACTATACAGTGGAAACACAATAACAATGCAACAAAAATGCAAGATCTTATACTAAATCACAACTCTTTATTTATATAATAACTATTTACATGCAGTATGCTTGGCTGTAAGGCCTTCTAGGTTACAACCAAATATAACAACAATTACAATAATAGTTCTACAAAATCCCTCAAGATCCAATTTAAAATCCTATCCTAGCTAGCCAAGATCGATAACATAACATCAATCTGGTAGAAACCTCCAAGATCTCAACTTGTGCTCATAAGCCATCAAGAAACCTCCTTATTTCTAAACCACAACTAGTAGCTCCTTAATCCAAACTCACATCTCTACTACAATCCTGTTGTAAACTGCCTCACATTTGGTGCTCTATCCAAAAACTCAGGAAAAATTGCCCTTCAGCTACTCTCCAGACTCACTCCTCTGAAATGAATGAATCACTCCATGAATGAATGACCTAAAAGACTCCACAAGACCCCCTACTTATACCCAGCTATGCCACAATTCAGCCTAGAAATTACAAATTAGTTAAACCCCTTACATTGAATATATATTTAAGCTACAAGTTGGCTCACAAAAAAAATGAAACACAAAATGTTAACCCTTATGTTAACCTTCAGTTAAGATGTGATAACTATACAAAATACTTAGGACAAGCCCCAAGTTTACAACCAAGATCAAATGCACATAAGAGAGATGACCAAGACCACACATAGGTCCACACATACTCCTAGGTAAATCCACAAAATGTTCACATGCTACATTCATTAAATGCACAAAGAACTCTAGTCATCACCAATAGACTACTGAGTGACAAAAAACTCCCAAGCATCACCAAATTCCCAATACATGTTGAGCACAATAGACCATGCCAAGCTCCAAGACCATGCCGAGCTCCAAAACCATGCTGAGCTCCAAGACCATGCGAAGCTCTAAGACCATGTCAAGCTCCATAGATCATGCCAAACACCACTCCATCTTCAATTGTGTATCATTCCAAGCACCCTCTAAAGCAACTACCGAGCCTCCTCCCATGAAATCTAAAGTAGTCATCAAGAAAACCCAAGATGCTCCTACATCAACATGTGCTACATAGGGATTTTCAATATAGATTTTCCCTTATAATCTTAGAATCATAAAACAATCCTTAAGTTGTCTAAAAAATGTTTTATATAGAAGTTTTTGCCATTGAAAACAACTATCTAGAAAATTGTTTACTTGACACCTGAAGTGTCTGATGCTCGACATCCACTGTATCTTCAATACTGTAACTCAACCTTTGAATGACTCTACATCAATTGATCACTTGGCATTTGAATAACTTGACATATACTATCTACTCAACACTTGAGTGTCTTAGTACTTACTAGTCACTCGGTACATACTATATATCTAACAACTTACACTTGACATACACTACATGTTCAACATGAACTAAGAAAATGACTTAAGTGTGTTATCACTCATATTTCAAAATCAATATGAGATTATTAAAATCCACTATTTTTTCTTTAGTTTTAGGTGTGGATAGTCTTATAAGTTTTAAGTAACAATAATTTTTGTATAGAAGAAAATGTGCACATAAATGCTTCCTATGCTAATCTTCAGAAGATGAATATTTAAATTTTAACTTAACCATTATAGACATTTCTAGAGAAAAATAAGGGCACAAATAAAATAGTAGTAAACACATGATATAATGATTTCCATAAGGAAATCCCTTATGGGAGAGAAACCCCAAACTCTAAAACCTGTATAATGTATTATCAAGTGAATATACAATTGTAACATGCTTGAAATGCAAGTTGTTACAAGAGTATCACCTCAACTTAAGTTTGGAGGAACATTAGTAGCATCCTTCTAGCAAGAAGTCTTGCAAACAAAACTCAATGCTTAAACTCATCACCAAGGCTCAATTTATTGGCTTCACACAACTTGATAACTATTTGTTTTAAAATATCATTTACAAAACCTTCTTGACACATGTTTCACATCTCAACTCATGTTTCCTAAGATAGGAAAAATCTAGGCTAAAAGTAGTCTCTTATGCCCAAAGTCTTATACCATATTTTTGATAGCTTGAGTTGTCATGAAATGTGTTAGAAAATCTCTAAAAATGCTCCCCTATATTATAATATGGACAAGAAATCTTTTGAAAACTAATATACTTTTTTCCAAGGAACTCACACATTGGAAAAAAAACAATTTTTGGGGGCTATTTTTAAGGTTGAGACACACATTTTCTCAATATTCTCCCATATGTTGAATATCTTGTAAGAGTTAAGAGATCCGTACTATCATGGACTTAATTTCTAGGGGCTAAAAAGACCATAAACTCTAAACACTATTTGAAATTATTTTTATTCATAGACTTATGTAATGAATCAACATCATTCGCTAAATTTTCTTCCTTCTCTAGCTTTACATTTTCATCCTCAAGCATATATCTTACTAAATGATATTGCACATTAAGTTTGTTGGTATTGACATGAAATATTAGCCTCTTCATTAGTAAAATTGCACTATGGCTATTAGTATAAGTGTTGGAAATTTAGTTAAGAGGTGAATATGGAAATTCTTTGAGGTTTTCAGTCATAGAAACATATCATCTATATTAAGTCAGCAAGTTGTGAATACAAAGTTTTGGCTTGAATACTTTCAAAATTTGTCTGAGTTTTGTAAAGGCTAACATTGAACAGTGATTATGATTTGATTGGAAAGATTCATAGAATTTTTTTTTGCATGTGCACACTTAAGGGAAGATATAATAGGGTACAAAAATTCTACATTCGGGTCTGTGAGTCATTGTGAGTTGCACAAATAGAGATATAAGCGACCTAATAGCTACAGTCATGTGCATGCAAAACATAGAAGAAGCATGGAAATGGTAGTTTTTGTTAAGGAATTATTTTGGTTCACCAAAATAATTTCTTAACTAATTAGGGATAACATCCTAGATGCTAACCCTAAGTGGAAAAAACTAAATTTTTTGTTTTGGGATATGTGTGAAGACTTGAAGGTTGACATGACATAACATAAAGGTATAAAGGAAAGATTTGTTTATGCAGTCATGTGATGTGTTTTGGACATGAAAATGTATTATGAAAGGCTTTATGTTAGAGAAAAGAAAGGAAAATATATGTGAAGTTATGCATAGAGAGATACAAAGGATGAATCAAATATTGAAGATATCAACATTGTTAAGAGGTTTTTGTATCTATACCTTTTATATACATAATGTATCATTGTATATTCATGTTTGAGAAGTGGGATCATCTTGCTACTTTTGTAACTATAATAACAACTCCTAAAAGGGTTGAGGCTTCTAACAAGGTTTAGTCCTTTAACAAAGACATAGACACTATACATAGGTTATAGAATCTCAAGAGGGTCAAAATATTTCACAAGGTACTTTTGATTAGTGGATCATTTTGTGGGTACCTTCTCCAATGGGGCTTTCCCTTGGCCAAGGCTTCCCTAGTTAAAAAATAATGGTTTTATGAGTTGGATTGTGTTACTTCTATATTTAATTTTTAGTTTAATCACATGTGCATGTTTTGAGATTGTAAAAGTTATCCATAGTTGGGAAAAAGTTTGTGGAATACTAACTCTCAGTATTTCCTATTTCTAACAATAAGTTGTTATTGCACCTTGTTTGAATTCTATATCTAAACACAATATTTTGACCCAAGTGTCTTCTTTTTAGGCATGAGTAGCTACCATCACCTCATCCATGGTTTTTTCCAAGTTTCTCAATCATTCATATCAAGAGGTCCTTCTACAAATCTCAATTGATCAATATTAACATTCAAAGAAAATATGCATCTCTAATCATTAGAAGAATATCCATACCTTTTAGGTGGATTTATTTTTTATTCTAGACCTTTGCAAAAGATCAAGTTTAGGCTCCTCTTCTTCCTATGTGGTTTTGAACTCATAGAGATCTCCTCAACTTATTGTCTTTCTACGAACCTCTATTTTTTTGTGTAAAATATTGTACATATTTGTAAACACAAAAGTTCAATTGATCAGTAGTTTAACAAGTTAGTTTTAAAAATAAAAATAAAATACAAAAAGATAACAATGATTTAGCTAATGAAATTTGTATATGAAAATGCAATTATTTCAAAATGTAATTCAAAACTCAATTTGAGATGACCTATTTATGCACATAATCTAGATAGTAAATGACTATTGATATAATATTATTTTGAAGTGAACAACCTGTAATAGAACACTCATTATTTTGTCAATGAAGTCAAACTTGCTACCTACTAGTGAGACAATTGCTTTTTGGTCTAAAAGCTATCATTTAGTTTATCAATGAAGAGGATTTGAAAAGAGGAGATAACAAAAACACCTAGAGAAACGTTGAGTTATTTGGTATGTAAAAGAAGAACTAAGACCAAGTAAGATATTGATACGAAAGTGTATTGTTTATCTACTTAAAGTATGAAATGAAAGATTACTCAAGTTAAGACTGAAAGAAGGTTAAGTAAGAAAAGTGTCTCCCAAGCCTTGCCAATAAGTTAGTGGAAGACAAGAAGAAATTAGTAGAAGCTGAGAGAAAAAAGAGAGGTTTCGAGACAAGATGAAAAAAGTGCAATCTGAGTGATTGTTAGTTTATGCTTAATAAAGTTTAGTTGGTGCCAAGCATTATTAACCTTTAGTATTTTCTAAGTGAACTAGTGTTGGCCAAGTGATAGAACAATATAGATGTTGAGTCACAACAAACAATTTTAAATCAAATATTTGATGAATCTAAGCCAACTATTTTGTTTTCTTAAGTTATGTGAAGCATGTAGAAGATAACTATGATGTACTGGTGACACAAAATTCAAGGTAAAACATTTTGACGCGAATTTAAGGAAGATTATAGAAGAAGTTTCTAGAGGAACCTAATGGAAAAGTGGGTAGATTTATTGTATCCTACCTAATCCCACCTAACCCCACCTAACCAAAGAATGGATGATTGTGGTAAAGTGGAAAAATATGTAAATTCTCTAGTTATAGAGATAGCTGGTCAAAAGCAAAGGTTGTCATGTGCAAGAACCTAAGGAAGACAAGGAGTCTAGGGTATTGCTTCATTTAGTGGCCAAACTGAGGTGACTGCAGTTGGCATGCAAACAAAGAAGGCTTAAGAGTATGAATGCTTGAAGGGTGAACAAGCTATCAGAGCTGAAGTGTATGAATTCCAAGTAGAATGGATGACTAAAATAGAGATCTATAATCTACAAGTGAGTTGTAATTTTTTACCAGATCAAGCCTTACTATAACTTTCTAATCATTGTATCAGTCTAGGATAAATCCTTTGGATTAAGGTTAACATAATAGTCAATTGAAAATCCTTTAATAGGGTGACATTCTAATGGAATGGTCTAAAATCCTCTAACAAGGATCACTCCTAATAGGGTGATTGAAATCCTTTAACTGCGCCACATTTAATAGTGTGTATTGTAACCTTTAACAGGGTTGGTCTTTTACAAGGAATTACTTCAGAAGAGTGAGAATTAGTAGTATGTTACTAGTTTTTTATTCTTCCAAAATTGGGTTTCTACATAAAATCCTTGTGTTAGATTGTGTGAATGTTCTTATGTTGTTTCATGTTTACATTTTTGCAAAGTTGTTTCGACCTAGGATAGTAACCTACAAAGTTTATGTATTGTATGATCTAATGAATGCATGCATATTGAAGTTTTATGGATATGGGTCTACTAAGCATTGAAAAGTTTCATTTGTACATCTAGACCTTGGATAACTGATTCACCCCTCCTCGTAGTTATTCTAAATAATTCCAATAATTGGTATTAGAGCCTTAGTGCTTGAGAGGATTAGTTTAAAAGTACTGAAAGAAAAAGACCAGACATGTCTAAAAGAGAGGTACCCAAGCTTAATAAGGAAAGATTTTGAGCATGGAAAAGTTTGATGAAGCTAAATCTAGGAGGTCTTGGAGACCATGCATAATCTATCACCACCACTAAGCATGTTGATCCTATTGGAACCCCAATTGTTGATGATCTGAAAAAGAAAAAAGAACACAATCAGGTAATGTGGGAGATTGCCTCTTCCCTAAATTACTCTGAGTTTGATGACATTAAGGATTGTGATAGTGCAAAGAAGATGTGGGATGCTCTACACACCATTTATGGAGGAGATACAAATATTTTGAGAGCCAAAATTGAAAGTCTAAGAGGTAAGTTTAATGACATGAGAATACAAGAAGGTGAGAACATTGTTCAATATTTCTCTAGAATAAAAGATGCTATTAATGCTATTAGAGGAGATAATGGTATCATTGATACTGATATTGTATTGAGCAAACTATTGAGGATACTTCTACCCATCTATTCTATTAGAGTTTCTACCATAAAAGACCTAAGATCTATACCTAGTACTAATCTATCTCTTGAAGGTTTGGTAGGTAGGCTCATTGCCTTTGAACTCTCTAATTTTGATAATTTCAAATATGAGAATGTTGAATATGATTTCAAAGCTAAACTATCATTAAAGGAACCTAAAGAGAAAAATAAAAAGGTAAAATGTGTCTCTACTGACAGTGATAGAAATGAGGAGGATGTAGAACAACTTGAAGCATTACTGGCAAGGAGATTTCATAGAGACAATGGCAAATTCAAGTTACCTATCATGTGCTTTAATTGCAATGAGGTTGGTCACATTACTGCTAGATGTCCAGAGATGAAGAATAATAGAAGTGAAGACAAATACATAAGAAAAAGAGACGTTGACAACAAAGATTACAAAGATAAAGGAAAGAAGTCTTGCTACATTATTGAAGAGGAAACCAAAGATGGATCTGATGACCATGATGATGAAGTGGTGTATGTTGCAATGAAGGATGATTCTGATGAGGATGAGGCAACTGCACTAGTATCTTATGTGAATAAGAGTGATAGATGGATCATTAACAATGGGTGTTCACATCACATGACTTGAGATAAAAGTAAGTTCATTACCCTTTATTATTATGATGGAAATAGTGCCAGGTTTTGTAATGATGCACCCTATCTAATAAAAGGTGAAGGATAAATCAAACTCATATAAAAGATCATGTGTAACAATGCTTTTTATGTAGAAGGACTTAACTATAACTTGTTGAGTGTGCCACAACTAAATAGTTTAGGTTGCAATGTTGAGTTTGAGAAAAAGATAGCAAATATCTATGATATTAATAGGAAACTAATTGGGAAAGGTGATCAAACTAGAGGTAATCTATTTTATCTTGATATGAATGATGCTACTTGTCTTGTTGTAAAATTTGATAATGTGTGGCTATGACACAAGAGGTTATGTCATGTTAATTTTGATAACTTAGTAAGTATCAGTAACATGAAAAGAGTCAGAGCTTTTTCTAAACTGAAGAAATGTGACAATATGGTTTGCAAAAAATGTCAGTTAGGCAAGATGACAAAATCTAGTTTTAAAAGTAAGACTCATACCTCTAAAGAAATTATGGAAATTGTTCATACTGATTTGTGTGGAATAATTGATGTGAAAAGCTACAAAGGTGACATATACATTATCCTATTTTTTGATGACTATTCTAGGATGATGACTGTTATGTTTCTAAAACATAAATGTAATTCTTTCAAAATGTTTAAGAGGTACTTAGCTAGAGTTGAAAAGGAGATAGGAAAAAGCTTGAAATGTCTAATATCTAGTAGAGGTGGAGGATTTACATCAAATGAGTTTGAGATGTTTTGTAATGATAGAGGAATCACAAGATAGACTTTTACACATAGAATCCCTCCACAAAATGAGATTTTTGAAATGAAGAACATATCTATAATGGACTATTCTAGAACACTCATGATGGAGAAGAATGTTTCTTTGAAATACAAGAGAGAAAATGTAAGTACAACTGTCTATACCTTGAATCATGTACAAGTCAAGAAAGGTACTCATTAAACACCTTTTGAATTATGGTATGGATATTCACCTAATGTAGAATATTTTAAGGTATTTGGAAGCAAGTGCTACATTCCTAAAGATTTCAAGAATGAAAAATTAGATGCTAAAAGTGAAGAAGGTATATTCTTTGGCTATTCCATAGGAAGTAAAGATTATAAGTGCTTAAATACTAATACTGACAAAGTTGTGGAAAGTGCAAATGTGAAGTTTGATGAATATACAGAGGTACTTGAAGCTAAACCTATGAAGGAACCTAAAGAGTACAAATCCTTTGTATACTTTTATGAAGGTATGCCTACTGATGAAGATGTTGTAAACCAAGATGAAAATCAATAACAAGTTTTAGTGACTACTAAGTCACATAGAATGAATGTTGTGTTGGATTCAAAAATTGGGTTACAATTAAGAACCAAATTAGAAATAGAAGTTGAGGCAAATTCTGATTCTAAGATAAGTGTACATGAAAGTGAAGCTGAGTTACTTGATAGAGAAGTACATAGTGATTATGAAGTTAACAGACCTATTGAAGAAAGAAGAGTAGAGCCAAGATTGTCAAAGTATGTCAAAAGACATCACCCTACTGAAAAAATTATTGGAGATAAAGATGCTAGACCAATGACAAGGAACATTCTAAGAAGTGATACATATTTTTTGAGTATGCATGAGCCTAAGAAAGTGAAGGATATCTTAGAGAATGAGAACTAGAGTAAAGAAATGAAAGAAGAGATTGATCAGATTGAGAAGAAAAAAGACATGGAATCTAGTACCAAGACCAGAGGAAAAGAATGTGATTGGAACCAATTGGGTGTACATAAACAAGTTAGATGAAAATGGTGAAGTCACAAGGAATAAGGAAAGATTAGTTTGCAAGGGGTATGAGAAAGAAGAAGGAATAGAGTATGGAGAAACATTTTCCCTTGTTGCAAGATTGGAAGGAGTAAGAACTCTACTTGCTTACTCTACATAAAAAGGTTTCAAAGTTTATAAATGGATGTGAAGTCAACATTTCTAAATGATATATTAGAAGAAGAGGTATACATTGAACAACCTAAAGGATTTGTTGATGCTAACAACAAGAACATGGTATATACACTACACAAAGCTTTATATGATTTAAAGTAAGCCCCAAGAGCATGGTATGAAATATTTCACAATTATCTTATGAAGATTGGTTTTGAGAAGATTGATGATAACAACAATATGTACTTGAAGATAGAGGGAGGTAAAAGTATTTTACTAGCTGAAATTTTTGTTGATGATATCATATTTGGAGGTCAAGATACACTATGTAAGGCATTTTCAAATGAAATGAAGAGAGAATTTGAGATGTCTATGTTTAGAGAGATCAAATTCTTTGTTGGTTTGCAAGTATATCAGATGAAATATGGTATATACATCACTTAGTCTAAGTATATGAAAGAAATATTAAAAACTTTTGGATTGGAAGATTCAAAACTAGTTAACACACCTATGGTGACATGATACAAATTGTCAAAGAATGATGATTCTACTAATGTGAATCAAACATTGTATAGACCTATGGTTGACAAGTTGAAATATGTAGTACATAATAGACCTAGCATTGCATTATCTATTGGGATTGTTGCAAGATTCTATGAAAATCCTAAGAAGAATGATTTGATGGATGTTAAGAGAATTATGAGATATCTGAAAGGAATAGAAGACTATAGTTTATACTACAAGAAAAATGAAAAATTTGAGTTAAGAGCCTATTCATATGTTGATTGGGTTGAAGACATTGATAATAGAAAGAGCACAAGTGGTGGATCATTTTTCTTAGGAAAGAGGTTGATCACCTAGACCAGCAAGAAACAAAATTGCATATCTTAATATACTACTGAAGCTAAATATGTGGATAGTATAGTAAATTATACAAATGTGGTATGTATAAACAACTACTCAAAGGTCTGAAGGAGGAGATCACTAAATTTGTAGTACTTTATTGGGATAATAAAAGTGCTATAAACATATCAAAGAACTCTGTGATGCACACAAAGACTAAGCATATTGCAATCAAGCATTATTACTTGAGAGAGTTAACTCAAGACAAAGAAGTAAGGATGGAATATGTGAATACAAAAGAATATATAGTTGATATAATCAAAAAAGATTTACCTAAGGATGCACATGATGTCAGGAAACTTGCAACAAAGAAATATAATTATTTCCACATAACCCACAATAGATATGAAATAAATATGCAATTGAAATCCACATGTGATAGAATAGACAAAATACCCACAAAAATGTGACTCAAAATACACCCTGGGAAACCCTCATTGAGGGAAAAAAAACCAAGCCTCCAAAAGCATCCATCTCCATGTACTATTCAATAAAAAACACCATTGCAATACAACCATAGAAGCCTTCAAATCCATAGCCACTACCAAGCAATCCATGTGAACAAACATGAATCCACACATCTCATGCCATGCTTCCAACCTTCACAAATGCTCCCTTGGCTAACTTTTCAAGCCTTGTCCCACTTGACTCTTTTTTTTTCCTTCTATCTTCTCCTACAACAACTACCCTTGTTGTTGTTTATATAGTAGCAAGTCCCATAAAACAACCAATTGATATTACATAAACCATGTCCTACCTAACCCCTAGACCCCACATTTAATATTGGAATTTTAATTCTTTTCCCCAATATTAAATAATTACATGAAATATTATCACAATGTTACAATAAAACTCATCAAGTATATCCCATGAGAATGTTTATATGTCCATCTAGGTACAACATTACATAATAAAATAAAATAATACAACATAACAATATTATGTAATGTTTTAATACCCATTATCTCAACAATCTCCCACTTGTTGTATATATTGCATAGGGTCAATTTGTAGCCACATAAATGAACAAGGGAACAATTCCTCCTAGCACATCCACCATCATGGATCAAAGTACAATGTGTGCTCCATCCTAGTACCCACAAAAAAAAAAATGTATCCTGCATCTCAAACATAAATGATCTCACCTCCTATTGTGCCACTACCACCAAACATACATAGAAGCTATCCAAAGAGAAAGCCACCCAACTTGTTGCATTAAAAGATCATAAAATCCTATACCAACTAAAATACCAAACATTAAAAAAACCAGATCCAAAGGTAATCACATGTATTTATAGTTTTTAAAATAGCCATAGCTGAAATAACACCCACAACAAGTGCCAAACCCATCCACCTATCCATACCTCCAAAAGTATACCAAGTGAATCTCACATCATCAACATATCCAATCTGTAATCTACAATCACAAGCCTCAAGAGAAATACCTACCACATATATACCAAGAAGCTCCTAGTGCAAAAGATAATGTCAAATCTATAACCAATCCACTCACAACATCTCAAAGGAGTGAATCCATGTAGTCTCAAGGAAATTGACAACACATAAACCAATAACCTACAAGAACAACTCTCATAACAAGCCTCCAATAGTCTCCCAAGATCTCCACAACCAACAAAAGAAAGAGATAAATGAATAACAATGTCATCTCTCACATGACATTAATGAGCACAAAATAGTGATCACAATCTCTAACCAATACATCTAGGAAGATAACCAAGACCAAACAGAAACCATTTAAATCATAACCTAGATCATGTCCTACAAACACCTCTAGATGTAAACTATGTAATTATAATCTTGTCCATAAAAACCCAACCAAGCAGCCTCAACAACACCCAAATCATACCATATAATGGATGTAAGAAACACACAAGAAGATCAAACTCATAAACCATTCCTAAACCATGGAATATGCCCAATATAAAACCATCTCCCAAACTTAACCGACATAACAACATATGCACATGGAGATAACAAATGCTAAACTATCTCTCAAATGAACCCTCTAGAACTAACTTATATACCATAGCTCAAGATCCATATCAATGAAATACAAGCATAAACATAATGCACCTAAGAGAAAATATAGGCTATGTCTCTCAAGTAGAAAAATCATTGAGTAGACCAAGAGTAGGGAATTAGAATTCTCATCAAGATATCCAAGTCTCCAACCAAGAATCATTTAAGAACAATCTCCTCTCAAGTGCATATTAAGTGAATGCCCCTTGGACTCTCTTACCAAAACCATTAACTATCCCAATAAATACTTCTCTAATTTAAGAGAAATGAACATCACTACTATCTCTAAGTATCCATGAGCACCTACAACCAATCAATCCATGCCAATTCCAAATACAAAATAGCAATATCATGAAGTATCCAACGTATGATCAATGTACTCAATACCAAGAAACTTAACCAAGATCAAAGTCAAAGTTCCAACCATGGCCTCAGGAACATAAATATGACAACATGATCTAACCATCTCAACTAAATACATAAAATGCTCCATTTGAACATAATATAACATGTCAAAACTATAAATGCATATCAAAAGTATACCATGACATAAAAATGAAACCATCCTAACTCCAAGGATAATATAGAAAATGAAAGCATAAACCACACCTTTACTAAGAACTTCATTAGTCCTCACGATGAAACCATCTCCACACACCATGAAGAAAAAACCATCTCCACATACTATGAAGAACCATCTCCATACACTATGAAGATAACAAGTGTGCCATGCAAATTTCAAAGACACTTCTACAACAACAAGATCTAAGACAAAGCTCCAACATTAGCAAACACTCAATAAATATATCAATTCCAATAACTCCCAATCAACTTTGGTACCAAGTCACTTATGAAATCATAACATCCATCTCCTATATGAAGATCCTCTAGGTCTACACTCACACAACCAAAGTGTCGATACCAGGTGAAACCAAGATCTCCAAACCAAGAAGATACAAACCAAACCAGGAACTAATCCTGCACTATCACCTCATCACTATCACAAGCTCCCACTAAACCATGTATCCAAGCTATCCATGACATCATGATTTAAAAGCCATCCTCTAACCATGAGAATCAACTAAGGCATAAAACCATCAAAGAACTCAAAGTTCACATGATGAGATCTTAAAAAGAAACCAAATAACCATGATCCTCAACCAAGAATATATACCACCATAACCAAATCAAGAATCCAAACTAATGAACATCAAGGATGTACCTATATATCCAATCATGTCATACCAAAATCTATGACACCATGATCACATCCAAGAGTCAAGCATCTAACTCTCAATTTGTCCAACCTATTAGCATAAAATAGTCAATCACAATCCTCTACCATGATTGTACTTGTTAACAACATCTCATCTCTTCTACGCAAAGATAAATCAAAAAATCATGTGACATAGGGCATAAAAAACTTATATACAAGCTAACAATTTGAATATGCATCAATAATGAAAGATCAATGGCCAAAGACAACTTGTAACCAAGCTATAAATGCAACTTGTAAGTATAGAATGCTTACAACATTGCACAACATGTAGACCCAACAAGTCATCATACATATCCAAACCAAAAACTAATAACCATATCATCACGAGGCCAATCTGAAATATGAATTGAGTATATAAGGACATCATATCCAAATTTCCAAAATATAAAATGTCATAAACTCACAATGTTACCATAGTCAATATATACCATAAATTGTTTATATTAATATATCACTAAATAAATCATGCCAAACTTGCACCAAATTTAAACAAATATGTATAGCTTTCCAAGAGCTTTCCGTTGACTACTCAAAGTCCAAAATGTGACTCTATATGCCCAAGTTATGCCCTAATATGTGCTCAAAATAAAAAACATCTAAATTTTGGGCTCATAAAACATAAAAAAATATCAAAATCATAGAACCAAACCTACATCAAGTTGTAGTGCTCTAAATTAGCTTTCTAACACCTATAATAAATCTAAAATTTAATATCCTTAGAGAAAGTTATGGCCATTTTATTAAGACAATCTTTTTACCATTTTCATTGCGATTTTTATTTTTTGTGGCAAAAATTTTGATGGGATTAAATTTGACAACCATCACGGGTTGAAATTTAGGAAATTTTTTCATTTCCTCTGAACATGGCCAAACTAGAGAATATTATATATCAAAATTTACGAAAACATCGACCTAGATCTAATGGCAAGATCTATTTTTACCTAGGAGTTCATTTCTGCAAGCTCCCCCTAAAACCCTCATATAAATGAAACATCCAAAAAATCCATTTGTCCAACAATTTCACATGTGAAAATTCTACCAATATCTCATCATAACAAAAAACCCAAAATCCTCAGATCTACAATAAATAACTCATATATATTTCCCTTTCTTTTATGCTCTCATGCATTCTCATGGATTCAATCTAGGATTACAACAATAAAACCATAGCTCTAATACCACTTGTGAGGAAAATTGCAACAAAGAAATATAACTATTTTCACATAACCCATAATATCTAAAATAAATATGCAATTGAAATCCACATGCAAGAGAATAGACAACATACCCACAAAAATATGACACAAGATATACCCTGGGAAACCCTCATTAAGGGAAAAAACCTAGCTTCCAAAAGCATCCATTTCCATGTATATTTCAACAAAAAAAACCATTGCAATACAACCATGGAAGCCATCAAAGCCATAGTCACTACCAATAAATCTATGTGAACAAACATTAATCCACACATCTCATGCCATGCTTCCAACCTTCACAAATGCTCCCTTGGCTAACATGTCAAGCCTTGTCCTACTCAACTCTTTCTTTTTTCTCTTCTATCTTCTCCTACAACAACTACCCTGGTGGTTGCTTTTATAGTAAAAAGTCCCACAATGTTATAATACAACTCATCAAGTATATCCCATAGGAAGCTTTACTTGTTGCACATCCATCTAGGTGCAACATTTCATAATAAAATACAATAATACAATATAAAAATATTATGCAATGTGTGCAACACCCATTATCTCAACACATGACTATCTTAGAGTTAAACTAGGGGTGATACTCCTATCTAAAGCTACTTAAGATGCATGAGTAGTGCCTTACATCAATTGAGATGAATGTTGTATCTTAAAACTTGATGTAGAGGATATTAGTTTAGGAGCTTCCTAAAGTAATGAAGGAGCTGAATTAGAAGATTTATAGTCACATGTAAGGTGACAAAGGGAGAACCTAAATTGATTATATCTACATACAGAGATGACAAGTCTTTAACATTGTTGCCAAAGAAGGAGATATAAGTACTGAGGGAGAAATAAGTAGAGAGAGAGATAAGTATTTGAATATCAGAAAGAGGGAGAGATACTCCAAAGAGGGAGATAAATAATTGAAGGAGATGGACAAAGCTTTACCCTACATAGAGGAAGGGCATATACTAAAAGTGGAAGAAATTTCAAAGATATTATTTTCTTCTTGGTATTGCCATTGGTATTGGTTTGCCATCAATGCCATAGAGGGATATTGTTGATATGAGATTGTTTTGAAGTGAATAACCTATAATGGAACAATCATTATTTTGTCAATGATGTAAAACTTGCTACCTATTGGTGAGAACATTTCTTTTTGGTCTTAAAGCTATCATTTAGTTGATTGATGAAGAGGATTTGAAAAGAGGAGATACCAATATCACCTACAGAAAGGTTGAGTTATTTGGTATGTTAAAGATGCACTAAGACCAAGTGAGACATTGATACTCTAGTGTATTGTTTATCTACTTAAAGTCTAAAATGAAAGATTACTCAAGTTAAGACTAGAAGAAGGTTAAGTAAGAAAAGTTTCTACCAAGCCTTGCCAAGTAGTCAATGTAAGCCAAGTAGAAATTAGTAGAAGCCAAGTGAAAAAAAGAGGTGCTGAGAAAAGATGAAAAATAGTGCAAGCCAAGTGATTGTTAGTTTATTTTGTATAAAGTTTAGTTGGTGCCGAGCATCAGTAAACTTTAGTATTAGCCAAGTGAACTAGTATTAGCCATGTGACAGAATGATATAGATGCTGAGTAATAGAAGACATTGTTAAATTGAAGATTTGATGAATCTAAGCTGACTATTTTGTTTTCTTGAATTATGTGATGCGTGTGGAAGATAACTATGATGAGATGGTGGTATAGGACTCAAGGTAAACCATTTTGAGGTGAACTCAAGGAAGGTTATCGAAGAAGTTTCTAGAGGAATCTAATAGAAAAGTGGATAGATTCATTGTATCCTACCTAATTCTACCTAACCCTAGAATAGATGATTGTGCTAAAGTAGCAAAAGATCTAAATTCTCTATTTATTGAGATAGCTAGTCAAAAGAAAAGGTTGTCATGTGTGAGATCCTAAGGAAGACAAGGAGTCTAGGGTATTGCTTCATTCAATGGACCAACATAGGTGTCTAAAGTTGGCATACAAAGAAAGAAGGCTTAAGGGTATGAATGCTTGAAGGGTGAATAAGCTATCAGAGCTGAAGTGTATGAATATGAAGAAGAATGGAGGAATAAAATAGAGATTTTAAATCTGCAAGTGAGTTATAATTTGTTATTAGATCAAGCCTTACTATTACTTTCTAATCATTGTATCCATCTACGGTAATTTCTTTGGATTAAGGTTGACCTAATAGTCATTTGTAAGTCTTCTTACCAAGTGAAATTCTAATGGAATGGTCTAAAGTCCTCTAACAAGGCTCACTCCTAATAGGGTGATTGAAATCCTTTAACCGATTCACATTTAATAGTGTGTATTGTAACCTTTAATAGGGCTAGCCATTCATAGGGCATTACTTCAAAAGAGTGAGAATTGGTAGCATGTTATTGGTGGTTTTTCCCAAATTGGGTTTCCATGTAAAATGTTCATGTAAAATTGTGTGAATGTTCTTATGTTATTTCTTGTTTACATTTCTACAAAGTTGTTTTGACCTAGGACAATAACCTACAAAGTTTAAGTATTGTATGATCTAATTATTGCATTTATATTGAAGTTTTATGGATATGGGTCTACTAAGCATTGAAATTTTTTATTTTTACATCTATACCTTGGATAACTGATTCACCCCCCTCTCAATTATTCTAAAGAATCCCAACAATGACTTGATTTGATGTTTCTTTTATTGATTTCTCTTGGGAAAATGAATGAATTAAAATTAGATGACCAAGTTTCCTTCATTTGAAATGGATGGTGGAAATAAAAGAAGGCATTTGATCAATCCTTGTGCTTTAATCCCATTGGTCAATTGATGCAAAGGTGGTTATTCACTTTTGATTCCTTGATTCCCATTTGTTATGGACTTGCTAAGGGAATATATATATTTAGCTAAATCCAAGTAAACAATTTCCTTATTGTTTGCTAATTTTTTTGTAAGTATAGATGGTCAAAACATACAAAATTGTGTCATTAGGAAACATCTCATGAGATTTCGCCCTCCTCTCAGCAAGAAAGGAGGTTCCCTTCTTACCATAGGTGGCTTCAATAGGAACTTAATTGAAATTACAAAAATATGGTTTCAATTCCTCTTTTTAAGGAATGATTTACATACAACTATAAATTTCCAACTTAACAAAAAGTGCCTTATTATTACAATAATATTAGTGAGTCTAGAATTGAAATAAGAACAACACTAGGGGAAATAATTAACTTTTTATTTTTTAATGGAATAAGTAAAATAAATTAAAGTCTAATATAATTATTCTAAATTAGAATTCAGGTAGAATATCTAGTAAGGCACAAAGTCTCTTATCAAATACTATCGAAATTTATACAAATACCTATAACTAAATCTTAAAGTCTTTAGTTCTATGTAATTTTAGCCACTACCAACTATAACATTTCTTTCCTCCTACAACACGAAGTCTTCAAAAGTTAAAATTGGCTTTGAATGTAATAGATATCTTAAAGTCTCCATAATTAAATTTAAATCATTCTTGAACAAAGAATTATAAATCATAATCATTTCAAGAAAAAATTATCACATAATAGGTTAGTTTGGAACAAAGTTTCAAAATAACCAACCTCTTTTATTAAAAGCAATTTAGATTTACTTCTAAGGTTAAAGTCTTAGAGTGTATAAACAAACTGGCATAATTTTCTCACCTTCCCAAAAGATGATTATTTACATTGAAATTTCTCCATGATATAGGAAAATAGTGGAGAGAAAGATGGAGAAAGAAAGAGAAAACCCTTAACTACCTTGACTTATTCTCTAATTAAATAACTAACTAAATTTGGTTTATTAAATGCTACACAACTTAAAGAACTTGCAACATGATTACATGTTATATATTTGTACTACGTACTATCACATGTAATTACATTTTATTATTATTACATGTAATCTATCAAATACAAATTATAAATAAATGATGAAAACATTCTATGTGTCTAAGATGACATGACCCCAAATACACCATCCTATGTTGGTCTTCATATTACTACAAGATGGTCTGAGATTGAAGTATTTGTGTTTGAAAAAATAATCTTGAATTGGAATATGAAAATTCATCCTTGATTGTCATGTTGAGTATTCATTGACCATATTTGTCTTAGAAGCATTATATGCTTATAATCATTCTTTTACCTCCTTTTAGGCTTCATTATGTGCTCATTCTTTCATTTTGTCCCTATTTCTTCTTTGCATATATGGAGTTATGCATGTTG
This sequence comes from Cupressus sempervirens, assembly GCA_028749045.1. Taxonomy (NCBI): domain Eukaryota; kingdom Viridiplantae; phylum Streptophyta; class Pinopsida; order Cupressales; family Cupressaceae; genus Cupressus; species Cupressus sempervirens. The sequence goes on along the minus strand of CM053785.1, from coordinate 413,252,662 downwards.
GATATTATTGCTTGACTTTGAAGAAAAGAAGGATGAAGGAATTAAGGTAGAACTATATCTTTCAATGGGGGAAAAACTTAAAAACAAGATTTTTTGGGAGCATCACATATGAATGGTTTGTCAGAAACTTACAATTGGAACAATTGTTGTTTTTTCATTGATGCCAAATCTTTTGATCAAACATATTTCTACCTAATCTAAATATCATATCTATTTGATTGATGAAGAGGATTTGAGAAATTGCCCATAACAATAACACCTATAGGAAAGGTTGAGTTATGAAAAAGAAATTACAATGGACATTTTATTAGATAGATTTTTATAAAGCAAAGAGATTGTCTATATCAAGAAAGTTAAGCTAAGCTGAGTAATAGAGTAAAATACTAAGGAATGTTGAGTGATGCTAGTGTCAACCAAGCCACAGTAAATATTGAGTAAATTTAGTGTTGACCAAGTGTTAGTATTGACTAATAAAGATAGTTGATATTGAGCCATATGTTTCTATAGCGACCAAGTAACTTAGTGATGACCAAGTGTCAAAATTTAGAGATTTTTGAGTAATAGTAATGAGAATGAATTTTAGGAAATTGTGAGATCTAGTCAACTTAGTTAATTTCTTGGGAGCTGTAAACTGTGTTGAAGATAAGATTGATAAGTTGGATCATTAAATTCAAGGTGAGGATTAGGTAAAGACTAATTGAAAAATTCTAGAGAAGTTTCTAGAGGATTACCAAGAAGATGGATAGATATAATGAATCATGTTGAACTTGATCATAAACCCTAAGATCTATGTGATTGTGGAAAATGGTAAAGTAAGAATTTCCTATTTAAAGAGGTAAAGATCTGAACAAAATGGTATGGTGTGGTGCATATAATAAAAGAACACAAAGAAAGGTAGATCAAAGACACATAAGGGTGAACACAAGAGTGTGTGAGTGATTGCAAAGCTAAAGGAGATATCTTGCACATATGCTACTAATTTTGATAAGTGAATCTAGGCTAATGGATTAAGTATTTTTGAAAGGTGAAGGTTGATTTCTTGAAGGGTTTTCAAATGAATCAAAAAAAAATATGACAATGGGAAGCTTATTATTGAATCAAAACATGAATTGAGCAAACATCTAAAACTTGCAAAGTGAGTTGTAGTCATATAGATCAAAACCTATTATTTTTCTTTCTAATCATTGTAAATAGTTTGTATTGAAATTCTTTTAACAAAGAGTGACCTAACAGTCATTTGGAAGACTTAACAGTCTGTGTAAATCCTTTAAGAAAGTGACATTCTAAATGGAATGATCAAAGTCCTCTAACAAGGCCACTCCTAATAGGTTGATTAAATCCTTTAACAAGGTCACATTTAATAGTGTGTATTGTAAACATTTAATATTGTTAGCTCCTAAGATGACTCATTTTGAAAGAGTGAAAAAGTGGTGACATGTTGCTGGTGGTTTCCCCAAATTGGGTTTCTACATAAAATCCTAGTGTCAAACTTATGTTGAATACTTTATATGTTTTCACATTTGATGATTTTTTCATTGAGAAAAACATGTTATGTTTAAGACAATATCTTTATAGTAGAGATCAAGTAACAACAAGATAAACACAATAGTGAGTGTTTATGTTTTAATTTTCAAATGTTACTTAAGGACCTTGAGTAACTGATTCACTCCCCCTCTTAGTTATTCTAAATATTTCTAACAATTGGTATTAGAGCGTAGTACTTATAGAGAAAAGGCACTCAAAGCCAAAGATCATGATTCACAAGGGAGATGTACCAAAGCTAAACAAAGAGAACTGTCCTAGATGGAGGACCTTGCCGAGGTTGTACATATCTAGTATAAGTGATGTTGCTATCAACTTTATGGACAATGAGTATGTGAAGATAATAACTACTCTTATTACTGAACAACTGAAGAAAAAGAAAGAACACAACCAATCAATGTTGGAGATTTCCTTGGCCCTAAGCTATACCAAGTTTGATGACTTGAAAGAATGTGAAAGTTCAAAGAAAATGTGGGACAAATTGAAAATCATATATGGAGGTGATGACAATGTCTTAAGAGCCAAATTAGAAATCTTGAGAGGAAAATTTGATGACATGAGAATGATGGAAGGTGAGAATATAGTGCAATAGTACATAAGAGTCAAAGAGGTTATCAATGCTATGTGAGGTGAAAATTTTGAAATCAAAGAAGAAATAGTAATAAGAAAGGTATTAAGAACTCTACTCCCTATATATGCCATGGATTTTCTACATTCCAAGAACTAAGATGCACATGAGGTAACAATTTTACCTTAGAAGGTATAATTTTTAGACTTCTTTTGAGATGTTTAACTTTGATAAATAAACACTTGTTACTATTTAATCTACCTTCAAGTCACAATTAGTTCTTAGCAAAAGAAAAGGAAAACATGTGAAGAGTGACAATGACAATTCTAATGATGAGATTGATGAATTTGAAGCCCTTATTGCAAAAAGGTTTGGAACAGGAAAATGTAAATACAAAGGTAAACTGCCTATTATTTGTTTCTCATGCAAAAAGATTGGTCATATTATTGCTAGGTGTCCTGACAAAGAGGATAATGATAAAAGGAAGGAAAGCAAGTACAAAGGAAGAAGAGATGAAAAAAACTACAAGAGAAACAATGATGACAAAGGTAATAAATATTGTTATATTGTTGAAGATGAAACTGATAATGAATCTGAGAATAATGGTGATGAAGTTGTCTATGCTACTATGAAAAAAGACTCTAACGAGGATAAGAAAACTACATTAATCTCATATGTGAACAAAAGTGACTGATGGATAATTGATAGTGGATGCTCCAATCATATGACTAGTGATAAAGATAAATTTGAAGATATTGGCCCATACAAAGGGGGATATGTTAAATTTGGTAATGATATCTCATGTGTTGTAAAAGGTAAAGGTACTATTAAACTAACTAACATGATAAAATGTGACAATGTTTACTGGATTGAAGGACTTACCTATAATTTTTTGAGTGTTCTACAACTAAAAAAATTAGGTTACAGGGTTGAATTTCACAATACGAAGGCCAAGATACACAATCTTGATAGTAAGCTAATTGGAACTTGTGATCAGATAAGAGGTAACTTGTTCTATCTGGATTTACCAAATGAGACATGTTTTTTTTGAACAAAAAGAAGATGTTTGGTTATAGCACAAGATGTCATGTCATTTGAATTTTGACAATTTTGTGAATATCAGTAAGATGAAGAAAATAAGATGGTTTCCTAAAATGAAGAAGCTTGACAATGCTATGTGTAAACAATGTCAATTGGGAAAAATGAGTAAGCCTTGTTTTAAGAGAAAAACATAAACTGCTAGTGATATTTTGGAATTGGTTCATATTGACCTATGTGGACCCATTGATGTGCAAAGCTATTGTGGAGATACATATTTCATTCTATTTTTTGATGATTACTCTAGGATGATAACTGTGATGTTTCTTAAAGCTAAATCTAATTGTTTTTAGTAATTTAAGTGGTACTTAGCCAAAGTTGAAAATGAAATAGGGAAGAGTTTGAAGTGCTTGAGATACAACAGAGGTGGTGAATTCATTTCAAATGAGATCAATACATTCTGCAATGACAGAGGAATTGAAAGATAGATGTCATCACTAAGGACCCCTCCTCAAAATGGGATAGCTAAAAGGAGAAATAGATCAATAATCGACTATGCAAGAACATTAATGATGGAGAAGAGCATATCAAATAAATATTGGAGAGAAGCTATTGGTACTATTGTTTATACCTTGAATAGAGTAAAAGTCAAGAAAGTTACAAATGCTACACCTTTTGAACTATTGTATGGCTATGCTCCTAATGTAAAATATTTCAAAATCTTTGGAAGAAAATGATATATACTTAAATGCAATAGGAATAAAACACTTGATGCAAAAAGTGACGAAGGTATATTCTTAGGATATTCCACCAAGAGTAAATCTTATAAGTGTTTGAGTCCTAACACTATCAAAGTTGTGGAAAGTGAAAATGTGAAAGTTGATGAGTTCGTAGAAAGAAATGACATTTCATGTAATGAAGAACCTAAAGATTACAATACATTCATCTACATGGATGATGGTGCTTTTAGCACTCAAAATGAACAATAAAATCAAGCTATAGTTTCCCAATAGACAAGGCATGATGAAGTGAAAATACAAATTGCTGAGTAGCAGAGACTGGGTGCCAAGCAACACACTGAAGATGCTGAATAACAGATAGGAAATATAATGTTGATCATCATATAGAAAATGTCGAGCATAGAAAAGTTGGAACAGAACTTGAACAAGAAAGAGAAAATGAGCTTGAGATTATTTTTCAAGATGAACCTATATAAGAGCAAAGAAGAAAATTATTTGTGTTGGAAAAATATGTAAGAAGACATCATAAACCTAAAAAAATCATTGGTAATGCTAAATCAAGTGTTATGAAAAATAAATTACTCAAAGATGGAATACACTTACTTTTTGAATTTGAGCCCAAATCAATAGAATATACTTTAGAAACTAAAGATTGGATTCAGGCAATAAATGAGGAAATTGACCAAATTGAGAAGAACAATACTTGGACTTTAGTGCCAAGAACTAAAGACAAAAATGTTATTGGAACAAAATGGGTTTTTAGAAACAAACTTAATGAAAATGGTGAAGTGACAAGAATAAAAGCAAGGCTAGTATGCAAAGGTTATGCTCAAGAAGAAGGAGTTGATTATGGAGAACAATTTTCTCATGTGAAAAGACTTGAAAGAGTCATAACTCTTCTTGCATACTCAACCTACAAGAATTTCAAGGTATATCAAATGGATGTCAAATCTACAGTTTTAAATGGTATACTTGAGGAAGAAGTGTACATTGAACAACCTAAAGGATTTGTAGATCCAGACAAGAAGAATATGGTATGTAAACTAGACAAAGCCCTTTATGGATTGAAAGAAGCCCCAAGAGCATGGTATGAAAGATTTCATAACTATTTGGTGAAGATTGGTGTTGAAAGGAAAAATAAAATAGTAATCTATATTTGAAGAATGGTAAGAACAATGAAGTACTACTATCTAAAATATTTGTTGATAATATTATACTTGGGGGAAGAGAAACATTATGCAAATCATTTGTTGATGAAATGAAGAAGGAATTTGAAATGTCTATGTTTGGTGATATTAAATTATTTGTTGGATTACAAGTATATCAAATGAAGTTTGGTATTTTTATTACTAAATCCAAATACATCAAGGAGATACTAAGAAATTTTGGTATGGAATATTCAAGTATAGTGAGAACACTTACATCTATGTGAGATAAGCTATCTAAGAATGATGGTTCTATTGAAGTGAACTAGACCTTATATAGATCCATGGTTGGAAAATTACAACAATACTTGGACTTAAGTGCCAAGAACTAAAGACAAAAATGTTATTGGAACAAAATGGGTTTTTAGGAACAAACTTAATGAAAATGGTGAAGTAACAAGAATCAAAGCAAGGCTAGTATGCAAAGGTTATTCTCAAGAAGAAGGAGTTGATTATGGAGAAAATTTTGCTCATGTGGAAAGACTTGAAGGAGTCATAACTCTTCTTGCATACTCAACCTACAAGAATTTCAAGGTATATCAAATGGATGTCAAATCTACATTTTTAAATGGTATACTTGAGGAAGAAGTGTACATTGAAAAACCTGAAGGATTTGTAGATCCAGACAAGAAGAATATGGTATGTAAACTAGACAAAGCCCTTTATAGATTGAAATAAGCCCCAAGAGCATGGTATGAAAGATTTCATAACTATTTGGTAAAGATTGGTGTTGAAAAGAAAAATAAAATAGTAATCTATATTTGAAGAATGGTAAGAATAATGAATTACTACTATCTAAAATATTTGTTGATAATATTATATTTGGAGGAAGAGAAACATTATGAAAATCATTTGTTGATGAAATTAAGAAGGAATTTGAAATGTCTATGTTTGGTGAGATTAAATTATTTGTTGGATTACAAGTATGTCAAATGAAGTTTGGTATTTTTATTACTGAATACAAATACATCAAGGAGATACTAAGAACTTTTGGTACAGAAGATTCAAGGATAGTGAGAACACTTACATCTACAAGAGATAAGCTATCTAAGAATGATGATTCTACTAAAGTGAACTAGACCTTATATAGATCCATGGTTGGAAAATTACAATATGTTGTTTAGATTAGACATTACATTAGCAGTTGGGATAGTTGCTAGATTTTCAAAAAAACCTAAAGAGAATCACATGATGGGAGTAAAAAGGATGATTAGATATCTAAAAGGAATATAAGACTATGGATTGTATTACAAGAAAAATGATAGATTTGAACTGAAGGTATTCATTGACTTAGATTGGGCAAGTAATATTGATGACAGAAAAAATACTAGTGGAGGTGCATTGTTTTTAGGAAAGAGTTTGGTGTCATGGACAAGCAAGATGCAAAATTGCATTTTCCAATCAATATTTGAGGCTGAGTATGTGGAAGTTGAAATGAACTATTCAAAGATCATCTGGATAAAGCAATTACTAAAAGGTATGAAAGAAGATATTATAGATCCAATCATTATCTACTATGATAATACAAGTGCTATGAATATTTCAAAGAATCCAGTGATGCACACTAAGACAAAGCACATTACTATCAAGTATCACTACTTAAGGGAACTAGTTCAAGACAAAGAAGTCAAGCTATAATATGTTCATACCAAAGAAAAAATTGGTAACATATTCACTAAAGCCTTACCTAAAGATACACATGAATATCTTAGAGGTATATTAGGGGTGATTCCGCTAAACAAATCTACTTAAGGAAATAAGGTGAATTGCATCAAATGTGCTAATTAGAATATCTTACATATTGATGCAATACAACTCTACTTTGGGAAATTCCTAAGGTAGATAGTCAAATAAAAAATATCAGATTACTCATAGACATATGGCAAATCAGTCAGAAGAGAAAAAATCTACATAATTAAGATGTATGAATAGTTTGAAGTTAGAAAACTAAGTGTCTTTGGCATTGTTGTCAAAGATAGAGAATATACAAAACAAGATGTATCCAAGAGGGAGATCTATTATTTTAGAGGGAGAAAATGTCATATAGAGAATCAAAACATCTTTTTGGATTGTATGGTAACAAATTTTCTAAGATACTAAGTTGTTGCTAGTATAAAGATGTTTCCATCAATGTCAAAGTGGGAGATTATTGGAAAATTACTATTGGAACAATTGCTATTTTTTCATTGATGTCAAATCTATTGATAAGACATATTGATACCTAAACTAAATTGAATATTTATTTGATTGATGAAGAGGATTTGAAAAATTGCTCATAACAATAGCACCTAGAGAAAAGGTTGAGTTATGAAAAGGAGATTACAATGGAAATTTGATTAGATAGCCTATGATAAAGTAAAGAGATTGTTTATATCAAGAAAGTTAAGCTAAGCTGAGAAATATAGTAAAAGACTAAGGAGTGTCGAGTGGTGCTAGTGTCAACTAAGCCACAGTAAGTACCAAGAAAATATATTGTTGAGTGAGCATTAATATTAATCAAGAAAGATTGATACTGAGCTAGATGTTTTTATAGTGATTGAGTAATTCAATGATAACTAAGTGTCAAAATTTTGATATTTCTGAGTAACAACAATGAGAATGAATTTAAGGAAATTGTGAGCTCTAGTTGACTCAGTTGATTTCTTGGGAGGTGTAAACCATGTTGAAGATAAGATTGACGAGTTGGATCATTAAATTCAATGTGAGAATTAGGTAAAGACCTAATAGATAGATTCAATATAAGTTTCTAGAGGATGATCAATAATATGGATAGATATAATGAATCATGTTGAACTTGATCATAAACCGTAAGATTTACAATGATCGTAGAAAATGGTAAAGCGGGAATTGCCTATTTAACGAGGTACATAGCTGAACAAAATGGTATGGTGTGGTGTGTATAAGAAAAGAAAATAGGGAAATGCGGATTAGAGATGCACAAGGGTGAAACAAGAGTGTGTGAGTGAATGCAAATCTAAAGGAGATAAATTGCATAGATGCCATTGATTTTGATTAGTGATGGCTTAAGTGTTGTTGAAATGTGAAGATTAATTTATTGAAGGGTTTCAAAGTGAATCAAGAACATAGATGACAATGGGAAGCTTATCAATAAGTCATCAAATGAAAAAAATAGAGATATAATCTTGCAAGGTGAGTTGTAGTCATACGGATCAAAACTTAATATTTTTCTTTCTAATCATTGTAAACAATTTGTATTGAAATCCTTTTAAAAGAGGTTGAACTAAAAATCTATCCAAATCCTTTAACAAGGTGACATTATAAATGGAATGATCAAAGTCCTCTAACAAGGCCACTCCTAATGGGGTGATTAAATCCTTTAACAAGGTCACATTTAATAGTGTGAATTGTAAACCTTTAATAGGGTTGGCTCCTAACATGGCTTACTTTGAAAGAGTGAAAAAGTGGTGACATGTTGCTGGTGGTTTGTCCCAAATTGGGTTTCCACATTGAATCCTAGTGTCAAACCTGTGTTGACTATTTCATATGCTTTTACATTTAATGATCTTTTCCTTAAGCAACACATGTTATGTTTAAGACAATAATTTTTACAATAGAGACTAAGAAACAACAAGATAAACAAAATAGTGAGTGTTTATGTTTTAATGTTCAAATAGTACTTAATGACCTTGAGTAAGTAATTCAACCCATGCTCTTAGTTATTGTAAAAATTTCTAACATGGACTAGAAGCTTTAGGTGATAAAATGAAGAATGGAGGGATCTAATGAAGGATCACCTAGGGTAGGCCATCTGAAATCCTAGCTCTCCTTGGTTAATTTTGTCTTGTAGTAGTTTTAGAAAAACACATTGTAAATAATAGGGAATTAAGGGTCCTAATAGTCTATTTAGGTGTTTAATTTTTCTAGTTTAGAAGTTGGGAGTTAGTTGCCAAGTGTTGACACAATATTGCTTGCATTGCCAAAAGTTCCTTAGTTGTAATTGAGTGAGAAACTTAGGTCTTGGAGCCTCCAAAATAGATATATGAGTCATGAAAAATATAGGGAATCTATTTTTGTCCCAATATATAAATTTGGAAGGTCAAAGGAAATTTTTAATCAATGATGCAAAAAGTTTTCATTAACAACATTGCAATTTTTGCAATGTTGTCATGACAACAGTTCTTGAAAAGTTGCACAATGACTCTTAGTAGTTATGGAACTATTTGAATAGTTGGAGTTCATGAATTTGGTGAATATTAGTTAATTTTCATCCTGATCAAGGGGTTGGTGAACATAACTTAATATTTTAAGGAATATAGAAAACAAGTTTTGTGCATTCATTGTCATAGTTTTTCTTGCAAGTGGAGAAAAATTATTTTAATGGATTGATCACCATCTCTAAACATGTTAGGAAGTTATAATTATGTAATTACTTTATCTTTGTGTTTTTAAGGTTCTTTTGTTTTTATTTTTAGTGTTTAAAAAAAAATCTTACTTCTTTGCCTAGTTCAATAGTTCATCCATAATGAGGAAGACAAAAATGTATCTTCCATAAAATCCCAATGTGGGACTATCAAAACCTATTGGGAAATGGAAGAGAACTTAGTGTATAGTGTAAATACTAAATCTAGAGGCATGAAAGTGTTTTGTTATATTTTTAAGACCTTTCCCTAGGTGAATCAACAAGTACCTAGCTAGGAGCAAGAGGTATAATAATGAAGTGAAACATGGGTGGACGGCTTGAGAATTGTGATATTTGGATGGATATGTTAGGCATTTTGGATAGTAAAGTCAAGGTGACTGAATATCTATCAAGCTAAAATAAGAGAAAGAACCTTTCTGTGATAATAACCTTAAGGATATAGGCTAGTTTGGGGTTAGGGTTGTATAGACACCTAGAGGATCAAAGATCCAAAAAATCTTGTAGCATTTAAAAAAAGGTTTCTTTTATGGTAATTTATTTCTAGGGTACTTAAGGGTTTTTTTGATTAATTTGGCCAAAATTTCATTAGGAGGCCTAATTGGGGCCACTAGGCTTACTAGCCCTAGTTTATGGAGATTTGGAGAGATTGTGTAGGAAGAAGGAGAAAGAGTTGGGAAAACATACCTCAGAGGATTGAAATGGAGATGCCTAAGACCCATCCATCCCTGGGAATTCTAAACTTGGATTTTTGAAGACTTGGGATGGATTTGGGAGAAAAATCTAATATAAATTATGGAGGGAAATCAATCTTGATGGCAAGTTTCTTGTGGATCAGAGATTAGGTTTGAATATCCTAACATAGATGGTGTCTAGAGAAACCCTTGAGGACTAGGAGTTCTCCTAGAGTAGACCTAAAAACTAAGGTCTAGTGAAGAACCCTACAAGTTAGGGTCTATTGGAAACTCTTGATCAAATTGGTATCAGAGCCCTACAAATATTGGCCTAGGACATAGTATATGTCCATATGTATGGGTGAAATAAGCATGGTGAAAAATAATGAGTTGGCTAAGGAGATGATGGAATAGAAAGATGAGAATAGGCTCCTAAAGGATGCTCTAGAAGCTATGAAGAGAAAACTAGAGGAGGTGGTTGAAAAGACTAATAAAATCAATGATAAATTGCAAAGTGAAAATGACAAGGGAAAGTCAATAGACATTGATAAAGAAGTACTTGCACCTAATCGACCATTATAGGAAGAACCTTTCTTGAAGGTAATCAAGGATTTAGGAGGAAAGGCATTGGAGGGAAATCCATTATGTAGTGGCAAGATGGAGCCAAATTTGTTAATGGAGTGCATAGAGGGAATGGAGAACCATTTTGAATGTGAAGGAATCTAAGAAGTACATAAGGTTAAGGTAGTTAAAATTCTAGAATGACGGGATCAACTTTGAATTGGTGGAAGTTATCATAGTCAAAAAGGGAGAAAGAAGGAAATAATCCTATAGTTTCTTATAAAGCCATGGAGGCTAAGGTAAGGGAAAATTACTTACCCAAGGATTATGAAATTTAGTTACATAAGAAAAGGTAAAGTCTTAGACAAAAGGAATTGTATGTGGCCGCTTACATTGAGGAATTACATAAGTTTTGTTTAAGACCAAGAGTGCAAGAGGATGAAAACATTAAGGTAGCTATATACCTTAACAGACTTAGATGGAGCATACAAGAAGAAATTAGTCTATTAAACCTAACTACTATCCAAAAATCCTATTAGCTACCCCTTAAGATGGAAGAAAAGGGTAAGAATAAACAAAATACCCAATCCAAGGGTAGGGGTAGAGGAAGAGATCCTAGAGGTCATAGAAGGGGTTATGGTGGTAGAGGTAGTGATAACAAGTCACAAGGTGACTCTAAATTCTCATAGTAGAGTGAAAACTCTAGTTCAAGAGGAGGTTTAAATCTAGGTAAAGGATTTGGATGTAATAGAGGAAGATAACACAAAGGCTCAGCTTTCAAAAATATGAACTGTTACAATTGTGGACAATTAGGATACCCTACCTATAGGTTCCCTAAGAAGGGTTCCACTTCTCAAGAAAAGAAAAGAGTCAACTATACACAAGAGGACACTGGAAGTGTAAAGTCACCAGAGGTAAATCTAGAATTAGAGAGTGGGGAAAACTTGATGTTTAGAAGGATTTTGATCAAAGAACCAACTAAAAAGGAACCCAAGAAAAGAATGGCACTATTCAAAGTGAAGTGTAAAATACTTGGTAAAATACGCAAACTGATCATAGATCTAGGGTCAATGAATAACATCATCTCTCAGGAGGTAGTGAATAAGTTGGGATTGGTAAAGATCCCTCATACCCATCCTTATAAGCTCACTTGGTAGAATAAGCGTTAGAATATTTTGGTAAATGAAAAAGCATGGGTAGAGTTGTCTATAGGAGGTTATAAGGATAATGTCTTGTGTGGCATATTACCCATGGATGCTTGCCACTTATTATTGGGAAGACCATGACTATATGATAGGAAGGCCATCTATAATGGAGAAAACATCTATTCTTTTAAGAAGAATGGAGTTACCTATCATATTTAGTCAATAGTTGAAGAGAATAATGCTAAAAAATAACACCTAATTTGTTGTTAGCTAGTGGAAAGGAGTTTTGAGTGATCTAAAGAAGGATGAAAATGAGATGATGCTATCCATTATGGTGAAACCCAAGGAGGATTAAAATTCAATCATAAATTCATTACCTAAGAGGTTGATAAATTACTTAAACTATTTAAAGACATAGTTAGTGATGGGAATCCTGCTACATTTCCACTAGAAAGAGATAATTAGTCATCAAATCGATCTAATACCAAGGGCCTCCTTAACTAAAAAAGCTACCTACAAGATGACTCCTAATCAGAAAAAGAGATTGCAAGGCAAGTACAGGAGCTTCTTGACCAAGGTTTGATAATAAAGAGTACCAGTTCATGTGTAGTGCTTATGGTGCTAGCACCTAAAAAGGGAGATAAGTTGAGACTATGTAATGATTAAAGATAAATAAATAAGATAACCATTAGGTATAGGATTCCTATCCCTATAATAGAAGATCTCATGGATTTTTTAGGAGAAGCAAGATATTTTACTCAGATAGAATTAAAAAGTTTTTTCCAAAAATAAATGTTAAGGAGGGAGATGTGTTGGTGTTTTGAAACAAAATAGTTCCAAATTACCTCGATGAGAACAAGATACATCTAGGGGTAGCTACTTCCCATTTTCAACATGCCCTTTTAAACACTAGGCCAACTATAAGGCTAGACCCTTCTTCTACTTCATGCTCTGCAAAACCTAGGTGGGTGTACCTTAGATTCACTTACATGGCACTAGTGCTAAAAAAAACACTTGAATCTTCACAAAGTAGAGAAAACCCTTAATCTTCTAACACTTATGCATAGATCTCAGATATATAATAGCTCATAACATGACCTAAGAAATTGATAAGATAAGTGAGGGCATCCATTTCAATTCATTCAACATTAAAGGGAAAGATTTTGATTAATGATGTTGAATATCAACACAACCAAAGTATGCAATAGCAAACACATGCAATCTCCTAGTTGATTCATTCGTTATTCATTGGGCATAAACTAAATCAAAACATATACATGGATACCTAAGATATACTCATATATTTAGATATTTGATGTATCTATTCACCTTGTAAACATATATCCATCTTCATAAAAAATCTCATACTTATTGTAATATCCTCCTGGTGAAAACTACAACCTTGTCAAGGTAAATAAGTATTTACTTGGCTCTTTGTTCCAATAAAAACCTATCTAGACATACATCCTTAAGGGATTGGAAATGAGTTCAAGCTCTTTGTTCTTAAACACAAAACATTGTAGATAGTAGAGGAAGGAGATGAGAATCAGAATGAAACTAATAAAATGAAGCTTTGTATTAATCTCCTTGAAACCAATACATCATGGTATATGCCAAAAATTAGAATACACACAACAAACGATTGCATAATCTATTTGATTCTAAGGAATTATAAATGCTATTCATAATAGAGAGAAAATGCTGAAGAAAATGCGGTGTAATCATAGTTTTAGAACCAACAATGTGGTCTCACACTGAAAATTGCCAATATGGTATCATAGTAGTGAGAAATTTCTCTAAAACTGGAACCCTTGCAATGGATGAGAAAGAGAAAGATATAGAGGAAGAATGGAATCCTAAATCTGATCTAAAGATGACATGTGTCCTCTTGATTCTCCATCCTTTTCTGTTGCAAGACATCTCTCCTCTTTCTACCCCTTTTATCTGATTTAGTTTTCACCATTATTCTATAACCAACTTGGAAATATCTCATATGAATGATGAAAACCCTTATTTCACCAAAATATTTGAAATGCATCATGTAATGCTAATAAAAACTAGATTTAACTAACTTGAAGGTGAACAAACTCATCCAAAACTATATTTTTATTGCCTTTTATGCACATTTAGCTCATCACCCTGCTAGAAAACACATTTGAACTTCAATAGCTGAATGCGGTTGCAAATTGGTAATCTAGGAGAAAACCTCGTATAACCTAAACAGACAACTTCCTATGCAAAAATGAACTCCAAAATTGAAAAGTTTGTTTGCTTTCAATTCTAGTGATATATAATACTCCTATGTTTCCTTACCAAAAACACCTAGAAACCCATTTTGAAAAATATGCCCCTATTATCGCTCTCTAGTTTGAAATTCACTTTTCAAAAATTTAAAATTTCTAAAGTTCAAACTTTAGCTTTATCCTTCTTTTTTAAAAAATCACTATACATGATCATTTTTGAAAAATAATTTAAAAAATCAATGTTTTAAATCACTTTGAATTTTTCCCTACCCATGCACTTTGGGTCAACTGAGGTTTGACCATTTTTTCCATGTGGTAGTAAACCATTGGTAAATTTCTATCACATCATCCTCCACTAGGTGCCACATGGCACCTTTTGATTGGGTAACTTGTCATTGCCACATGTCAGCTCCTCATTGGCTACCCAATTGCCCAGTTGATTGCCACCTCACCATGTTGACTAGACTACCACATGGCACCTAGGTGCTTTCCCACATTGCTTATCTTCCATGCATCTCTGTAATGTGAGAATGCACTATCCGTCAGATCTCACCCCGTAGCAAAATATGGGGCATTAGATTTGGGACCACCGCGTAATCACCTTTCCTTGGAACGCATGCCACATGTCATGTGATGATTCATACTCATATCTGTCATGTGTTGATTTTGGAATCCTTTAGAATCCACATCCTCATCACATCATCTTGATCAAAACATAGTCCAGGAAGATGCAGAAGATGTTGGCATGAGAAAAAATGAGAAAATACCGAAATCTATTTTTTTTGATATTTTCAATGTTCTAGTATTTTGTATTTTTAGAGGTCTTTGGGACATTTTTGGGCTTCAACAAGACAAAGAATTCATAGAACTATACTTAAAACTTTAGGAGAACTTTAGAAGATCTTTCTAGAAATTCTGATAGTTTGTGTTTTTGAGCTACGAGTAGAAAGTTATCACTTCTACAAGTAGACATATTTTTTAATATAGAATTTTGTAGTTTTTTTTATAGTTGTTTGGATTTATTTTGTAATTAATTATCTTGTGGAATCTTCATTTTCATTTCCAAGGGATAGTGATGACCCTTGGGATCCATCATACTTGTATAAACTCTATTTTCGAATGGAATGGAGGACTTTTGGCTTGCAAACAATCTATTGTGGAATTTTAATGGTTTTTCAATTAATTCACAATACCATAGGTTCTACACTAGGTATTGTAATGTAAATTCTTAATTCAGATTAGTGGTATCAGAGCTTGTTCACTCCTGTATGTCCCATTGTATGCAGTCAACTTATCAAAGGTTGGGATTGGGCACAAGAGATCTCTTAGATTATCTTCCTTTGAGACACAGATGGTCGTAGATGGAAAAACAAAAAACTGAGGGCATGGATGAATCCTTCAAAAAATTGGTGGAAGAGGCATTAAATAAGCAACATGAAGAAATGATGAAACAATTTTTAGAGATGCTTGGAAAATGAGAGAAAAAAACCAGTCTGAGTAATCCAAAATTTTGTGGACAAACCCCATTCAACATGTAGGTAAATTTTGATATTCCAACTTTTCAAGGAAAAATTGATGCAAATGTTGTTGATGACTGGTTGCCCAAATTGGAGAGGTACTTTTGTGTTAATAATTTCTTAGATATTGAAAAGATAACCTGTGCCCTCCTCAAAGCTGAGAATCATTTGAAGTTGGCATGGGAGGTTCACTTAACAACTAAAGAAAACCAAGAGGCTTAGGATGAAGATGGATTATATGTGTTTTTTGATGGAAAACCCACATGTGAAGAATTTGTAGGGCATATAAAACAAGAATATTACCTTGAGGATACCTATGAACATAAATATATGCAATGGAAATTACTCTGACAAAAGAAAGACCAATCAATTTAGGAGTACACCAACATATTTCATGCTCTCTCTACAAAGCTTGGCATCAAAGACTCAGAAAAACATCAAGTTCTAAAGTATAAGAGTGGTCTTCATAGATATATTCAGACTAAAATGGATTTCTTGAATATAGAAACATTGTCTAGTGTTTTCAAATATGCATCAATAATTGAGGAGAAGTTCAAACAAAAAGGGGGGAGGGAAAATCCAATGAACAACAAATTTAAAGGTGAAGGTAATAAGCCAATGGGAAAAAAAAAAATGATGGAGCCATCTCCAAAATCACCAGTAAAGAAGACATGGGGCATAAAGAAAATAGGGCAAGACTTAGGTATGTGGTGTGAAGTCCATAAAAGTCCCTCTCATAACACCAAAGATTGTAGAACTATAAAGAATTTAATGATGGAAACCCATGAACAAGCTATTGCACCCAAGGTGACAGATTTTAAAAAATAAAAGGAGGATGAACAAATCATTAAGGCTGACACATATGCCACAATGGCCACTACAAAGGTATTTGTTCAAGATGATGAAGCAAGATTGTTCCATTCACAAATGTGGGTAGGAGGAAAAGATTTGCATTTTACTGTTGATAGTGGTAGTGAAAAGAATTTGATATCCGCTAAGACTATAAAAATATTGAATCTGAAAACAACATCACACACACAACCATATTCTATGGGATGGGTGAGCCAAGGGAGAGATATTCTAATAAACAAGCAATGCCATCTGTCATATTCCATTAAACCATTCAAAGATGAGGTGATCTGTGATGTAGCTCCTCTTGATGTGTGTGATATTTTTCTAGGACAGCCATACATGTATCAACACTATGGGGTGTATGAGTCTAGACCATGAAGTGTGACAATCAAATTAGGTGGACAGAAGTACAGGATTCTAAAGGTAAGTCCTACACACTCTGCATCTTTGATTAGTGCAAAACAATATAAAATGTTATTAGCCCAAATTGGTACATTTATGTTATTGATGATTCATCCTGAGGAACAAAATAAAAGTGTGTGTAATTCTCATTCCATGGTGTTGATCACAACAAAACAACAAAGATTAATGGATCATATTTTTAAAAAAAATCAGAATATTTTTGAGTTACCAATAGGGGTACCGTCACATTACCAAGTTAGACACTCTATTGATTTGATACTAGGAAACTCATTGCCTAATGAATTAGTATATAGGAGGTTAGTTATAGAAAATGATGAGATAAAAAGGTAGATACAAGAATTGATTCAGAAAGGACATATTTGCCCAAGTGCATCTCCTTGTGGTAGCCCAATTGTTCTTGCAAAGAAAAAGGATGGTACATGGAGGCTCTATATTGATTATAGATCATTGAATAAGATAACTATAAAAAATAGATATCCAATTCCTTAGATAGATGATCTCTTAGACCAACTTAGAGGGGCAAAATTCTTCACTAAAATTGACTTGAAATCTGCATACCATCAAGTACCAATTGATCCAACAGATGTATGGAAGACTACGTTTAAATCCAAAGCGAGATTATTTGAATGGTTGGTGATGCCTTTTGGCCTCACAAATGCCATAGCCACATTTATGAGGATGATGAATGATGTGCTTAGGCCATTCACTGACTCTTTTGTAGTTGTCTATCTAGATGATATTCTAATTTTAAGAAAAACATGGGAAGAACATCTGTAACATGTGGAGCAAATATTGTCTACATTGCAAGACCATGGACTCTATGAAAATAAGGAAAAATGTTATTTTGTTATAAAAAGTATTAATTACTTGGGATATGTTATTGATAGTGAAGGCGCTCATGTTGATCCTGAAAAGATCCAAGTAATTAAAGACTGGCCTGCTCCAAGGAATCTCATAGAGTTGCATAGCTTCTCGGGCTTAGCTAACTTTTATCATAGATTTGTGTTTGGATTTTCACATTTGTCTTGGCCTTTGAATCAGTCATTACGAGGAGGTATGAAAGAAAAAATCAAGTGGATAGGTGCTCAACAACAAGCATTTGAGGAGTTGAAACAAAGGTTATGTTCAACACCTATTTTATCTCTTCTTGATTTACAAAAATCTTTTGAAATTCAAACTAACACATCATAATATGCTTTAGGAGAAGTCCTCATGCAACATGGACATCTAGTTGCCTACCATAGTGAGACTTTTTCTGATATAGTGCATAGATATCCCACCTATTATAAAGAATTATATGATATTTTTTAAGCTTGCAAGAAGTGGAAACAATATATATTGGGAAAGGAGACTATCATTTACATAGATCACAAACCCCTTCAATTTTTGTAAACACAAGGAAAATTATAGAATGATAGGCATTAAAGATGGTAAGCTTATCTTCAACAATTTCATCTTAAAATTTGTCATAAGAAAGGAAGCACCAATAAGCTAGTAGATTGTCTAAGTAGGCTTCCAATTGCAAGAATATGTATGGCATTAGAATCATGTGGTCACCAAACAAAAAATTGGGCCCACTTGTATGGAAAGGATAATGAATTTTTTGATGTTTATACTCAACTTGTGGAAGGTAAACATGTGAATGATTATTAGTTACAAGATGGAATGCTTTTCCACTTTGGCTAGATTTGTGTTCTTGAGGAAGAACATAAAAAGTTAATATGGGAAGCTCAATATAGTAAGGTTGTTGGTCATTTTGGAATAGGTAAGAGTACTACTATACTACAAAAATATTTTTATTAGCCAAGAATGAAAAATAATGTGATAGAATACATTCAAGCATGTATAGAGTGTGCTATTGCAAAGCCTACAAATTGTAAGTTGGGTTTATATTTACCACTTCCTATTCCAAATAAACCTTGGCATTCAATTTCAATGGATTTTATGTCTAGACTTCCTACCACTAAACATGTGCATGATTGTGTATATGTTGTAGTAGACAGATTTTCAAAAATGGCAATCTTGGTGGCCTATAGAAAGGAAATCTCTATAGAATAAATTGCAAAACTCTTTTTTAAGCATGTTTGGGTTCATTTTGGGCTACCAAAAACCATTATTTCAAATAGGGATACTTGGTTTCTCAGTAAATTTTGGTCTTCATTATGGGCAATGATGGACACAAAACTAACAAAGTCTACTACATTCCATCCTCAAATAGATGGTCAAAAAGAGGTTTTTAATCAAATTATTATTCAAATTCTACATATGTATCACTCCAAACATCCTTGCACATGGCATGACAGCCTTCCATATGTGCAACATAGCTACAATAGGGCAATTCATAGCTCAACTAGCCACAACCCATTTGAAGTTTGTCTTGGATATCAACCCTTAGCACCAATAAATGTTTCTATCCCAATTATGCAACCTAACTTGGTACCATGCATGGATAAGGAGAAGGATAAAGCTATGAATTTCATTGATAAAAGTCATCATTTTCAGCCACAAGTTCATCAAATTTTGGAGTAGACTACTAAGAAGTATAAACAAAGACATGATCAACATCGAACTCCTCATAATTTTTAGGTTCCAGATAGGGTATGGTTGCATTTAAAAAATGAACATTTGCAAGGCCCTCATAGAAAGATTCACCCTATTCATTATGGTCCCTATAAGATCATCAAGAAAGTTAGTGAAAATGCATTTGAACTCAACCTACCTCCATTTTTGGGTGTCCATCCAGTTTTCAATGAAGAACTATTGAAGCCATATTTCCCTCATTTACTAGACATTGAAGATGTTGTTGAAGAAATGAATCATATAGAGTTGAATCCAGAAGATATTAATCCACTCCAAAGTGACCAAATTGTGGAGGTTTTCATGAAGAATTTGAGGAACCAGACAATCTATTTATATCATGTGGTGGAAGAAGGACAATTTGTTCAACAAGGAAAGTGGCTTACATGTGAACAAATCTAGCTTCATTTTCCACATCTGATGCAAAGTTTGGATGAAATGGGTCCCATTTCCTCTCAAGGGGGAAGGAATGATCAAAACACAGTCTAGGAAGATCTAGAAGATGTTGGCATGAGAAAAAATGAGAAAAAATTTGGAGGCCTCTGGGGCATTTCTGGGCTTCAACAAAGCCAAGTAGTCATAGTGCTATGCTTAAGACTTTGGACACAAAATAAAGAACTTTAGAAGATTTTTCCAAAAAATTTGATAGGTTGTGTTTTCAAGCTACGAGTAGAAAGTTATGACTTCTACAAGTAGACATATTTTTTAATATAGATTTTTGTAGTTTTTTATAGTTGTTTGGATTTATTTTGTAATTAATTATCCTATAGACTCTTCATTTTAATTTCCAAGGGATAGTGATGACCCTTGGGATCCATCATACTTGTATAAACTTTATTTTTGAATGGAATGGATGACTTTTGGCTTGGAAATCATCTATTGTGGCATTTTAATGGTTTTTCAATCAATTCACAATATCGTAGGTTCTACACCAAGTATTGTAATCTGAATTCTTAATTCAAATCACATCTAGTGACATCATTATACATGTTCAAACTTTACTTTATTTTGCATGGCTAGGCTAGCCCCACCATATCCTCATGGATTCCAAAAGCGTCCAATTGCTTTGACATTTGGAAGTGGCACCATTTTGGTATAAAAACATATTGAAAATATAATGCTTAGTGAATGTGAGATTAAGCCAAGTAAGAGTCACCTTCATTGCTATTGTGCCTTCTTGAAAATCTTTTATAATCTCATCTAAACACACTAGATTCTTGGCAACCATGAATGACACATTTGTATTTATTTTGATAGCATGATTAGCAATATCCTTGAGCAGCTTCGTTTCATCATCCTTAATAGTAATGATGTGGAAAATGTTAAATGAAACATTACTGAGCACTTTCTTCCACTCATGTTCATGCTGAATGCATAAACTTAGTTCTTGGAGGCAGTTTAGTTTGGTGGATTATTCTTCTTGGTATCTCTAAAAATCAAGCTTCCACAACTTTAAATTCCTTTAAAATGCTTCCTACATAGTTTTACTAAATCCTTCCCTTCTCTTGCATTAGCCACTGCAAACCTCCTCCTTAGTAGAACTCAAGAGCAATGCATATTTCAACATATTCATTACTAGTAAATGGACCCCCAAAGATGGGTATTAAAGATGAATTCATAGGCAAACAAAGACATATTTCCTAAAAAAAAATAATCACTGTGTTTATTTGATAGATATAACCTTATCCAAGGCTTTGCTATTGGTAGCAGAATTTAGAGCCTTTGTCACTTCTATTTGTGACTCATTTAGCATCTTGCCGTGCCTTGAATTGACTTTTTTTTGTCTTTCAATAGGTAGATTCTGGTTACGAAAAATTGGGCCTGGAATAAAAAATAATTGGTGCCCACTCTTCCTTGTGGATTGCGGCTTCCACTTTCCTTGTTGTGAAGTGCGGTCCTTCCAATTCCACTCTACCTCTACCATGGAACTTTTCTTCACCAGTTTCTTCCTTTCTAACAATGGTAACTCACTCCTCCCATAGCATAACATGACTTTCGTGAGATTTTCTCCTTTTCCTGTGCTTAAATATTTTTTTGAAAACCACAGATTTCATATGACTTTTCCCTCTCATGTCACACAATGACAAGGGGTTGGGCAATATCATGGCCGAGGCAAGGCTCCACACTAATCAAAAGGGAAAAATTCCCATCTTGGTCCATGGCTTCATATCTCACAATATGCTCTTCCTTTTTCTTAAGCTCCTTCAACATGTGTATATCTTATGGAAATCAAAATCATGGTTGTATGAATCAATGAATTCCCTTTCTTTTAGATTAAGGTGTGGATATACATCTTGAAATACTTGAGGGGAAATTATAATCATGAATGATTACACATTATTTTACATACTCTTAAAACTATTAGGCTCCAACCTTTGGGCATACTAGCACAATCTAATGGGGCATTTCTTATTTTCCTGTAGTCAACATCTTCGAACAACTGTCTTTTCAAATTAGAGAGATCAACATAGAGAGTATTAACCTATTGATGGAGGGTTAAAAATAGTACTATCATGTGGGGTCAATCATAGACTACAGTCTCATAGGGACCATTATTACTGGATTGGTCATGAAAGA
Organism: Cupressus sempervirens; assembly: GCA_028749045.1. NCBI lineage: Eukaryota > Viridiplantae > Streptophyta > Pinopsida > Cupressales > Cupressaceae > Cupressus > Cupressus sempervirens. The sequence goes on along the minus strand of CM053785.1, from coordinate 413,230,622 downwards.
TGCTATAACTTTCTTTCAATCCATCAAACCACATGCCTAATTTGAGAGACACTTCAAATGCAATTCAAAACTCTCTTGAGGACTAGATGAGAATTTGTTATTCATTTCATACCTTTTGATCTCCCATGATGTACATACTAAGAAATTTGAATGATTTCAAATCATTATAACTTTTCTTTTAAACCAATGCCTTATAAATCCGGTGAAATTAGTTAGGCCCCAAAAAGGGCCCAGCTAAAAAATAATTTGTTTTCAAACAAATGACATCTTAGAGTGGCCTAATGAACATCTTTCACTAATTTGAAACAAATTCGACCATTGGAAACAATTTCAAAACTCATTTTACATCTTTCTACAAACTTGTCAACTTTGTGCCAAGAGGTCATTTGATTGGCCTTAAAAACTAACAAAAACTCTGGACAAAGCTCTAAAATTAGACATGCTAATTCTCTTTTCCACATTCTTACAACATGTCAAATCTTGTCTCATGAAAATTTCTCAGTGAAAAGCTATTGACTATTAAACTTTCCCTCTCATAACTACCTGCAAGAAAACATGTCAAAAAACCATAAAACATGTTTGGATTTGGCTTTGAAAAAAGGGAAAATTGACACTTGGGGAAATGAAAATTAGAGAATTTTTCATTGTCATGAGTAGAGCATAAATGTTGGATTTGGGTTCATGATGAATGATGGGGAAAATTTGGCAAGTGGTCAAAGTGGGCTACTCGGATTTGTAGGATTGGAAACACTAGTAGAAAAGTAGTTTTTGTAAACAAAATGGACCTGGGAAATAGATTCGTCAAGATTTGCAAACTAGCACACTTAAAGATTTTTCAAAGTAGAATGCAATGGTACAATTCGTTCAATCTCACCTATCATGGATTCAGAGATATGACACCACGAACATGGGTGCTGACCAATTTGTACTTTATGAGACTAGTAAAAAGTTATAAATTACATTCAGAATCACGTTTGAAAACTGATCAAATGGATTTGTCATAAGCTCAAAATTAAAAAATTGCAAGTCTCTGACCTCTAGAATACAATGCAAGAGGAATTTTCTTATTTTGGTCAATTGGATCAAAGTTATAACAAGTCAAACATTAGCTTTATCCTTTTTTTAAAAATCACTATACGTTATCATTTTTGAAAAACAATTAAAAAATCAAAATTTTAAATCACTTTGATGTTTTCCCTACCCATGCACTTTGGGTCAACTGAGGTTTGACCACTTTTTCCATGTGGTAGTACACCATTGGTCGGCATCTACCACATCATCCTCCACTGGGCAGTATGTGGCACCTTTTGACTGGTTGACACATCACTGCCACATGTTAACTCCTCATTGGCTACCTGACCACCTAGTCGAATGCCACCTCACCATGTTGATCAAAAAACCATGTCACTTCTAACTAGGACCGCTGCCATGTGGTGCCAAGTGCTTTCCCATATTGCTTATCTTCCATGCATCTCTGTAATGTAAGAATGTGGTAGCTGTCAGATCTCACCACATGGTATAATCCAGGGCATCAAATTCGGGACCGCTGCATAATCACCTTTCCTTGGAATGCATGCCATGTGTCATGTGATGATTCATCCTCATATCTACCATGTGTCAATTTTGGAATCACTTGGACTCCACATCATCACCACATCATTTAGTGACATGACTATATGCATTAAAAATTTATGTCATGTTGCATGGCTAGCCTAGTCCCACCATATCCTCACAGATTCCAAAAGCATCCAATTGCATTGACATTTCGAAGTGGCACTATTATGGTACAAAAACACATTGAAAATCTAATGCTTAGCAAATGTGGGATTAAGCCAAGTAAGAGTCGCCTTCATTGCTACTACATCTTCTTGAAAATCTTTTATAATCTCATCTAAAACCACAGGATGCTTGGCAACCATGAATGGAACATTTTAAGTTATTTTGACAGCATGATTAGCAATATCCTTGAGCAACTTCATCTCATCATCCTCACTAGTAATAATGTGTGATCTGCCTCACAATAGCTGTATCATAGTCATGCTCTAGGCCATGCTTAGGAATAATATTTTCAAAGTAAGGACTATTTTTCCCACTATGAGGTGCATTTAATCTTGTCAACCCAAGGACTCATACTTGAAATGGTTGGCACAATATGTGCACTAGGTCTCTTAATGAGTCACTAAGCTTATGCTACAAGAAAGTAAAATGCAAGAAAAAGAACTTACACTATTGCTATAGGAAACTAAAACACTTAACTCTATGAATACTAGAAATACAATGAAAGGATAACAAATATTCCAACTTGGTTCATCCACTATAACTATTCTCACATAAGCTACAGGAATATTCACAAAGTGCAATGCTACAGGACGAAACTTACAACTTCTACTTACAATATTAAGAATGCTTGGAAATAATTCTATTCTATTCTAATCTAATCCACCTTCCAAGTGGGCCCCCTTGGTTGGCTTCACTAAACTACTAACACAATATAGAAGCCAAAAACTATTTCATTAGATTTCAAAAATTTATTACATAACATAGAACTGTAAAAGTTAATAGTCTGTTCTCATAAACTCTTTCTTCTAACTTGCTAAACTTATACACTTAGGTCAATTCCTATATATAGGAGATCAACACTTATTCCATAACAGAAAAGTAAATGACCTAGCTTTAAATCTATAGGAGAGAAAGAAGGAAAATAACAACTCAAGGCAAAAAGAAGAAATAACAACTTAAGGTAGGAATAGTAAAGTCTAAACATCTGCTCGCTATGGAATAAATGTAGAGAAGGAAATAAGTCTTCATAGCTCATCCTTATTCACTGTCATGTCTTTTGGAACCATTACAACTTCCCTCCACTGTGGCTACTCCTTAGCATTCTCTTCTCCTTGAATGTTGTTGGCGCTTAACTTTTGAATTCTTCCAATCATCTTTCAGTCTTCATTAATAGGTTAGTTACAATATAGAGGCATGTTTGCAAATAAACATTTATCAAATTAAATTCAAATATAAAAACACACATTTTGATAACTATATGAAATATTGCATAATATATATAATACTAGCAAAAGATGGCATAGTTTCTACCCATAGGTTTATCATAGGTTTGGTAAACATAGGTCCACAAATTTTTTGACAAAGATAAAATAGAGTATCAACAAAATGTCTTAAAACTATCATGAAATAAAGGAAATATTTGGCCTCATCATCTACCCCCTGCTAAACTAATGCTTGTCCTCAAGCATTGCACTTCCTTTTTAATGACTTGAACTCTCCAATCTCTATCCTTCCTTTCCTATTGCTCTTGAAAGTGTAGTAAAATCCTTTGGTTCTCTCCCACATTTCTCTTCTATGATCTTCCTATAGCTTATCGAGTCTATCAACATTAATGTCATATAAAGGCCATAGGAGCATTAGAGGCTACATAGTTAGGGGACACCAAAATTTTGGTCTGGCCTACTTCCCTAACTCTAAATATTTTGGAACCCTATGAAGTGCTACCTCCAAGTTGATGAGACTATGTGGTTCTAACTTTTTAAGAGATTCAGACAGTCTGGCCCATCTACTCCTAGCACCAATCATAGCTCTCTGAAAAGAAAAGTAGGGAAACTTTTCATAATCAACATAAACTTTAGCTCTGATAGCAAAGATCCTATCCCTTACTTTTGGATTCTTCTTTCCATAAGTTATTGTGAACCAATCCTTGAGAACTTCATCTGGCTTGTCGTTCTTTGCTCTTAAAGGAAAGGGTTATGTTGTTTCCTCATCCCAATAATTATTCAGCTGCCTGTCATAGTTTGCTTCATTGGAAATCTAGGACATGAGGGCTCTTAAATGTATATCCCCTATGTAGAAAAATGGATTCCATTGAGTCTATGAAGGGATAACAAAATTATGAACATATAATTCACAAAGTAAATTCTACTGCCATGGTGGCAGAGTCTGATATAGTCCATAAAATTCTTGTGCTGATTTGAACCCTGCATTAACATTCTTAAGAGTTAATATTAATTAAAATAAAAGAATTTTTTATTTCAAACAAAGAGCATAAAATTTTGGTGGTGGTCTACAAGCAAGGGCCTGATCAGCTAACTTGAGGGCATGATCCATTCGTTGCTTTTGGCTTGCTAACTATTCCTTTAAATCTACAATTTCTTCATCTTGAGATGCTATGATCTTATTCATCTTTTTTTTCTCTTCTTTTCACAAGGCCTCAACAAAAAAATGTTGTCCATACAACTAAAAAAAGGAGTTTCTGCAATGTGATAGAACTGTTGTCTTCATGATTTCTTTTCCTCTTCCTTTGTTCCTTCCATAAATACTCTACAAAACTAGTAATCCATGTTGATTTATGGGGAACTAGGGTAGTGTTTGGATCAACTTATTCAAGAATTGTTTCATCCCTATAGCTGGAAGTACCTGGTAGGTCTAATGGGGTATCATCTGGATTTTCTTTGATTTCATCCCTACATTCCTCAGTAGGATTTTTAGGAATGCTTGTAATCTTAGGAAGGGGAGGAGAGTGGTCAATTTGTTTTATATAGGGGATTCCCTAGTAGATGTTTTAGACAAAGTAGAATCCTTAGAAACTTTCCCTCTCATCCTAGGGTTTCTCCTTATGGAGGTTTCTTCTTGCATCATATCCTTTTGCCTATTTTTTCCTTTGGTGTCTCTACTACAAGAGTAGTTGTTGTAGGACTTTTCTTTGTTCTCTTTTGTCTGACAATTGTAGGGTTCAGCTCTTCCTTTTCCTGAATAAAGATTTCTTCTTATAGTTTTTGTTTCCTCTTGGCTCTACTAGAAGTAGGTTTTAGAGGTCTCTTTCATAGGTGACAGCACGGTCTCTTGAAAAGGAATAGTTTCTTGCACATTTCCTTGGGTATTTTTGGCTTCAGCCTCTTGGATATTTTTTTCAGTAGGCTCATTGGTGGGGACATTTTCCTCACTAGGCTATTCACTAGGGGTAGCTTGGGGTTGTAGAGTTTTGGCTTGCAAAAATTCATCCCATGTCATGGGAGACACATCCCTAAGTAATCTCTCTATAAGTAACTTGATTAAGGCATGATGAGTAATGAAATTATCTTTTCCTTTTTGAGTCTCTTCCACACTAATACAAAGCATATTATACAAGAAATTTGGAATGTTTACTGCAAGATTATGCCTTACACAACTAAGTAATTCTAAATGATGTGCATACAAGTATGAGAATCTTCCTTCACATATAAAATACCTAATAATATGCATGGCTAATTAATTGTATGGCAGTGCCAGTGACATTCTCTTGCAACATTGCTTTGTAATGTCCATATGAGGATCAATTGGTCTAATAAATTGAGCTCTTGCTGACCTTGCATCATGTGTGCTAGGGTAATATCCTCCAACTATAGACAACCTAGTTACTTCAAAAATGTGTTCCTCTATTGCAATCATTGTTAAACCCCAAATGGAAGCTCTACCCTCATCAAATTTCCTTTTGAATTTTGTGGCTGCTTCTTCATCATATGTAGTCAAACTCAAGAAATACCCTAGCCATCCACATGCATTAAACCTTATTATAGCTTCTATGTCTGAGAGAAACCCAATATGTTCCAGTTGTTCTCTCCTCTGCAATTGTCCACCCATTTTTTTAACACTTTCTCTGCTTGCTCTGTTTTACCCCTTTTGAATTCAAGCCGCTTTGTTATTTTACAGAATCAACTCACAGTTCTTTGTTTTAATAGGAAATTAATGTCATAACAAATTGTTATGCAAAATAATATGGCTTTTGATGAAGGTATATCATGAATATGTGTGAGAATTGTCCAAAAATGGGATTTGGATCACATAAAATTTAAACAAAAGTCACATCACAGCTTGACACAGAAAATCATTCAAAAAAAAAAAAAAGGTACAACACCTCACTTTTGTACTTATGGCAATTAATTTTCATTAATGAAGGGAATGCAGAGATTTGGAAAAATCTTTACAGATAAATAGAAATGCCATTGGATATTAGTGACCTTCCCTACCCCCTACTAAATATGGACAAGTGTCCACACTTTTTAGACCTAGTACAAGTAAGGGACTAGCATAATGCCACCATCATATAAATTATGTAGTATTAAATATAATTAATGAAATCTATAGACTATAAGTGAATAATAATTTGAAAATGTTATACTTGTCAATCTGATTATCGCATGTACCAAAAAAAAAAGGTGGCAGAAGTGATATCAACATCTTTAGCATCCATCAGCATCTCAAAGGAATTATTGAAAACATGAGAAATTGATGACATGGAAAGTGGGTGGATGGAAGACAAAGAAATGAGATGAAAGGAGAAAGTGAATGAAAAAGTGAACTTTATGTGAACATAAAGTCTTTATTATGAGCATGCACAAATAAACTAATGTTGAAGAGTGACAGTCAGAAGGTTGACACCTTCGACTGCAGTAAGAGCTACCAGATGTATATTTGAATCTGGTCACTAAAACTACTACAGGAAGTCCTCTTTGGTTTGGGGCCATTTATATAATTTGATTCTATGACTATTGATTAATAATTTGAAAGGTAATAGATCAATGGTAGTTAGTTGAAAAACTCCATTATCAAATACATGACTAATTTCATATGGTCCTAGCCATCTTGCCTGCAGCTTTCTTGACATATCTTTAAATCTAGAATCATATAGTAGTGCCTAGTCACTAACTTGAAATTGTTTACTAATAATATGAGAATCATGTCATTGTTTTCTTTGCTTCTATACTAGTTTAATGTGCTCCAAAGAATCTTTGCACATTTCATCTAGACAATTGAGATGTCGAAGACATTCTCTTTGTGCTACAGGAAGTTCAATATCCAATGCCAATGCTATCCTTAGAGTTTTATGTTCAAATTCAATTGGAACCATTGCTACTTTTCCATACAAGAGCTCAAATGGTGTAAATACTATAGTAGTCTTCCAGGTTGTTCTGTAAGCCCAAATAGCTTCTTGTAATTTTCTAGTCCAATCCCTATGATGTAGATGAACTATTTTTGTTAGGATGTTTTCTAGTGCATGGTTTGTGACCTTTGATTGTCCATTAGCTTGAGGATGATAAGGATTGGATTTTTGGTGCCTAATATTATACTATTTCATCAACTTTGAGATCAAATTAGTGGTAAATTGTGCACCTTTTTCAATGACTAGATCTTTGGATACACCATAATGAGTAAAAGTTTCTTCATACAAAAATTCAAAAACTTTTTCATCATGAGCATGCTTCATGGCCTTGACTTCAACCCATTTTGTCAGGTAATTAGTGCACAAAAGAATATAGAATTTCCCATTAAATGGAGGATCAATTGGACCAATGAAGTACGTGCCCCATTTGTCAAATGGTGTTAATGCCATATGAGGATTAAGAGGCATTTCATATGTTCTTGTTGGTCAGCCCATCTTTCGACACTTGTCACACCTGCTTGTATAGTTGGTTGCATCTTTGTGAAGTGTAGGCCAATAATAACTAGTTGTCAAGATTTTCAAGGCTGTTCTTTTTGCTGCAAAGTGTCCTCCGCATGGTTCATTATGACATGCATGTAGAATATCATGTCTCATCTTCTCTCACACATATTCTCATAACTTGATCAGGTCTAGTGTAGAACAAGAGATTATCTATCCAGGAGAAATGGAAACTTTTCTCTACAAGCAACTTCTTTTCCTTGTAAGAAAAATGTTCTGGTATTTTGTTGGCTACAATGTAGTTAGCAATATCTGCATACCATGGAGTTTGAACAACAATATGAAATAAATGCTCATCCAAAAATTCATTATCTACCAAAGCAGTGTTAGTATCATCACGATGGATTCTTGATAAATAATTAGCTAGAGCATAATTGGCTTTTCTAGGCTTATCAACAATAGTTATATCAAATTCTTGCAACAATAGTAACCATCTTGCTAATCTGCCTATTATAGAAAGTTTATTCATGAGATATTTAATTATTTCATGATCAATATGAACAAATATGGAATAGCCATTTATGTAATGCCAAAATTTGTTCACAAAATAAACTACTACTAACATTTTTTTTTTGTCACTGTGTAGTTTAATTCTTGTCCATGAAGGCTCTTACTGATATAATAGATTGCATTTTCAAGATTTTGGGATTGCTGTGCTAGGATTGCACCTACGACATAATTAGAGGCATCTGTATATATATGAAAAGGTAAATTCCAATTAGGACCTTGTAAAACTGGGGCTGTAGTCAGAAGTTTCTTAAGCTAGAGGAAGGCTTCATCACATTCAGATGTCCAACTAAATTCAGCTTCTTTTGTGAGTAACTTATACAAGGGACTAGCTATTTTGCTGAAATATTTTATGAAATGTTAGTAGTATCCAACATGGCCTAGAAAATATCTTACATATTTTGACTTTGTAGGTACGGGAAATGTTTGAAATACCTCTATCTTAGCTGGATCCACTTGTATTCTTGCAACTGATATGAAATGACCAAGTACCACGCCTTCCTGCATGAACATGAAACACTTTTCACTATTGAGTAGCTAATTATGTTCTTGACACTTTACTAAAACCTTTTCAAGATTCACCATTGCTTCCTCAAAAGTGACTCCGAATGTTGTGAATTCATCCATGTATATTTCCATACAATCATGTGATATATCAGCAAAGATACTAATAACTGCTCGTTGGAATGTTGTAGGAGCATTACATAGACCAAATGGTAAAATAGAGTATGCAAAGGTACCCCATGGACATGTAAATGTGGTTTTTTCTTGATCATTAGGAGCAATATTGATTTGGTTATAACCACTATACTCATCTAGAAAAGAGAAATACTTCTTTCCATCTAGAGTGTCTAGAACTTGGTCTATGGTTGGTAAAAGAAATTGATCCTTTTTGGTGGCCTTGTTCAATTCTCTATAATCTACACAAATTCTCCATTTCCCTCCTTTTTGAAGTACTATGACTAGGGGTGACACCCATCTACTATTACATATAGGATAAATAAAGCCAACGTCAAGTAATTTTTGCAATTCAATTTTAACTATTTCTCTAAGGCTTGGATTTATCCTTCTCTAGGGTTGATGGAGTGGTAGACAACCTTCATTAATAAATATCCTATGAGTTTATAGTGTAGGAATCAACCCTTTCATATCACTATAATCCCATGCAAATGCCTTTTCATGCCTTTCAAGCAATTCTTTTAACTATTCCATTTGTGTGCGTGTTAATTTGGGATTAACATGGAGATTATGACCTTTAGTGAGTTCAACAGTAGTGGTGGAATCTATCATAGCAGCTTTAGAGATTGGACTTGCTTCTAATTCACATGGTAAGAGTGGATAAAGAATTTCAAGTTCTTTGAGGAAAGTACAATTCTTATCACATTCTTCATATGTGATTAATTCCAACACAAAACTTTCAGATACATCTTTTTCTACCACACAACTGTTAGTGAGGATACTATGAAGTACTAAATCTTCCTCTTGCCACTTTAGAAAAGACTGTCTATGTAACATCATGAGCTATACTATAGATTTTAACTATTCTTCTTCATCCCCTAAATCTAGCCAAATAGATGTGCTTAAATCTAGTAATGGTTGGGCTGGAGGATATAACTCAAATTTATTTGTTGCTTGGCCATTTGAGATGGTCATATTCCCTAATCTGCAACTTATATTTGCATCAGTTGTGGCTAACCATGGTCGACCTAAGATGATAGGGTAACTAGATAGATTAACTTTGGGGGATAAAATCATGAAGTCCACAAGATATTCTAGAGAATCTAAGGTTACAACTATGTTTTCTATCATCCCATCAAGGGTAATAGTAGGACTATCTACAAGTTGCAGAATTGTTTGTGTAGCCGTTAGTTCTTCTATTTTCAACTTCTTCATAGTATCCTTGGTCATGACATTTATAGCAGCTCCAAGATCTATTAAAGCATTTTTAACAAACTAACCATTTATACTGACATTCACTACTGGACTTCCTAGATCAGAATATTTTGGCGCGATTAATTTCTCTAACATGATGTCATCCAATTGTCCCACAACATGGACTATGGTGGGGTCCTTTTTCTTCCTTTCAGGTTTCTTCAAGCAGGCTTCTCTAATAGCTTTTCCATAAATTGGAACATCCGTAATGGCTTGAAATATGTGTATTTGGACATGTATGTTTTTAAGCTAATTAACAATATTAAATGGCTGTTCCTCTATTTGTTTAGGTTTCTTTTGTATAAGCTTTTCTAGAAAAGGAGGTTCCACTTCTGGTTGAGCTTGGGTTGACATAGTAACATTGGTTGAGTCAACTATTTTAGAAACTAAGGGTTCTCATGCTATAGGAGGGTCTAGTATTTCAGTTATAAGACATGGTTTAGGCACTGGTAAAGTTGTACCAGATCTCAGATGTATATTTGCAACACCCAAAGTGTAAGCATAATACTATTGAGCATCAACACTATACATGGATCGCTATGGCTATTGGCTATTTGTGTTTGGCTAAGGTCATGCAGGTAACTATGTCTACTTTTGGGGTCCAAGATTTGTAGGTGGTGGCATTAGTGTAGGTTGCTGAATTGTAGGTGGTAATTGTGGAGCACTAGTATTTTGGTTAGGCCATTGTTGAGATCCCCTCCATTGGTTTGTAGACTGTCGATTCCCTTGGGGTGGTTGCCATTGGTTCTGCTGGTTCTGCCAGTAGTTCTATTGGTTTTTCCATTGGCTACTCTATTGGTTAGGCTAGGGTGGTTGGGAATTTTGAGGCAATTGGGATTGTTGTGGGTTGTTTGTCCTAGCATTGTTCCAATTGGGTTGATTTTGTGGAGGACCTTGGCGATTATGGTTTTGCCATTGATTACCATATGAATTTGAATTTTGCAAGGGGTCTTAAGGCATAACTTGATGTTGGTCCCATGGTTTATGTTGAGCAACAAATAATACTTTCTCATCATCTCCATCTATCTTGACGTACTCAGTTGGAAGATGCTAGTTCTCCATGCTTGCGACTAGTTTACAGTGGCAATCCTTCTTTTACTTTCGGCAATGAGGACAATATTCAACTAGTTGTAACTCTACTTTTGCATACTTCTTCTTTGTAGCCATTGTATCAAGATGTGTAGTGACATCATTGATGATGTCTTGTTTGAAATCTAACAATAGGTTAGATATCTCAAGCTTTGAGATGCCTTGATTGATTCCTTTAGTGACTCTGGAATGAGGTCCTTGGCCTTTATTCATGGTCGACCTTGAATAGTTTTGACAGATCTTCTTGAGGTTTTCCCAGGAAGCTTGATATACATCACCACCAACCATGAAGTCTAGTGCTTCTAAATAGTCATCATTCACACCTCTTAGAAAGACTAGCTTTTGTGAATCCTCAGACAACACATGCTGAGGGTTTTTCTACATTGTATATAAAAAATGTGAAACATAGTCTTCCAATGTTTCTTCCTCCTTTTGGGATATCCTAAAGACATCATCTCCTCTTGAACCAGATTCTTTACAATACTCTTTGTACTTATCTAGAAACAGAGTTTGCATCTCATCCCAACTTCCTACTGCATTGGCTCCTAAGCTCATGAACCATCATAGAGTTGATTCTTTCAATGTTGCTGGAAAAAAATTAAGCTTATGGGCATCAATGTTGTAGTCAAAACTATGACAAAGTATATCAAACTCAAACAATAAAGTATTAGGGTCTTTGGTTGCAAGGCCATAGAACTTTGGAAGGGCAACTACAAGTATATTCTTGAGATTATCAATATTTACAAGGCTTGGGAGAGGAAATGGAAACGTATGTTGTGCCATGACTGGAGGTATTAGATTATGAGGTTGCTACTAAAAAGGGTCATTAGGTACCAGATGATTGACAACAGGTGGATTCAGAGTAGTGTTATCAAGAAAACTAGCCAATACTTCAGTGAAAGGTTGGAGACCACTTGTATCTATTGGTTTAGCTCTTGATGATGATGCTATGGGAAAAATAGGGCTTGCATCTTCAAATGGTAACTCAACTTCTTCTTCTTCAATTTCTTTGTTCAAATTAACAAACTCCCATGGAAGAAATTTTCCATATTCATCTCATCGTCTTCCTCTTCGATGCATGCAATTAAAATTTTCACACTGGTGAAAGAAACTTCAAACTAGAGATTTCTTTTTAAAAAACTTTATCTAAGAACTATGACTCAAAAATTCTCCTAGCTTGATACCATCCACGACAACGGTGCCAAAAATGATCTGCCTCATAATAGGTGTATCATAGTCATGCTCTAGGCCATGCTTAGGAATAATATATTCAAACTAAGGACTATTTTTCCCACTATGAGGTGCATTTAATCTTGTCAACCTAGGGACATATACTTGAAATGGTCAGCACAATATGTGCACTAGATCTCTTAATGAGTCACTAAGCTTATGCTACAGGAAAGTAAAATGCAAGAAAAAGAACTTACACTATTGCTATAGGAAACTAACACACTTAACTCTATGAATTCTGGAAATACAATGAAAGGATAACAAATATTCCAACTTGGTTCATCCACTATAACTATTCTCACATATGCTACAGGAACTTTCACAAAGTGTGATGCTATAGGAAGGAACATACATCTTCTACTTACAATATTAAGAATGCTTGGAAATAAATCTATTCCATCCTAATCTAATCCACCTTCCAAGTGGGCCCCCTTGGTCGGCTTCACTAAACTACTAACACAAGATAGAAGCCAAAAACTATTTCATTAGATTTCAAAAATTCATTACATAACATAGAACTGTAAAAACACAACTGTAAAAGTTAATAGTCTATTCTCATAAACTCTTTCTTCTAATTGGCTAAACTAACACACTTAGGTTGATTCCTATATATAGGAGATCAGCATTTATTCCATAATAGCAAAATAAATGACCTAGTTTTAAATCTATAAGAGAGAAAGAAGAAAAATAAGAACTCAAGGCGGGAAGAAGAAATAATGGTTTAAGGCGGGAATAGTAAAGTTTGAACATTTGCTTTCCATGGAATCAATGTAGAGAAGGAAATAAGTCTTCATAGCTCCTCCTTACTCACTGATGTGTCTTGTGGAACCGTTACAACTTCTCTCCACTATGGCTACTCCTTAGCATTCTCTTCTCCTTGAATGTTGTTGGCACTCAACTTTTGAATTCTTCCAATCATCTTTCAGTCTTCATTATCAAGTTAGTTACAATAAAAAAACATGTTTAAAAATAAACATTTATCAAATTAAATTCAAATATAAGAACACATATTTTGATAACTATATGAAATACTACAAAATATATATAATACTAGCAAAAGATGGAATAGTTTCTACCCATAGGTTTATCATAGGTTTGGTAAACATAGGTCCACAAATGTTTTGACAAAGATAAAACAGGGTATCAAAAAAGTGTCTTAAAACTATCATGAAATAATGGCAATATTTGGCCTTATCAATGTGGCCAACGTTAAATGAAATGTTACTGAATGCCTTCTTCCACTCATGTTCATGCTGAATGCATAAACTTAGTTCTTGGAGGCGATTTAGTTTTGCAAATTATTTTTATTGGTATCTCTTAGAATCAAGCTTCCATAGCTTTAACTTCATTTAAAATGCTCCATATATAGTTTCACTAAGTCCTTCTCTTCTCTTGCATTAGCCACTACAAACCTACTCCCTTGTAGCACTCAAGAGCAACATGTATTTCAACATATTCATTACTGGAAAATGGACCCCTAAAGATGGGTATTAAGGATGAATTCATAGGTAGATGAAGACATACTTCAAAAAAATAAAATTAAAGTGCTTATTCCATAGATATAACCTTATCCAATGTTTTTGTATTGGCAGCAGAATGCAAACCCTTTGTCACTTCTACTTTTGACTCATTTAGCATCTTTCCATGCGTTGAATTTATTTATTTTTTCCTTTCAACAAGTAGATTTTGGTTATGGAGAGTTTGGCTTGGATGGAAAAATAATTGGCACCTACTCTTCCTTGTGCAGACGGATTTGTCAAGATTTGCAAACTGGCACAGTTAAAGAATTTTTAGAGTAGAATGCAATAGTACAATCCATTCAATCTCACCTATCACATATTTAGAGATATGACACCACAAACAGGGGTACCAACCAATTTGTACTTTATGAGACTAGTAAAAAGTTATAAATTGCATTCAAAATTGCGTTTGAAGGCTAATCAAATGGATTCATCATAAGCTCAAAATTGAAACATAGTATTGGACCTCTAGAATGCAATGAAAAAGGAATTTTCTCATTTTGATGAATTAGGTCAAATTTATAACAAGTCAAATGGGGCCTCCCAAAATTTTGAACAATTTGCATTAGCATGACAATAATAAATGACCAACTTTGAGAGATTCAAAACCTAGTCAAAACATATCAAAATGACTTGAAATATGAAACATAGATTCTTTAGTATGGAGACTAAATATTTCCAAAGTAGTACATCATGAAAAATTACTAGGTGTGAGATATTCAATTGTAAACTAGGTCTCCTATCACTATCTGACACTTAGGCAAAAATGCAAATTACTTGGAATGGAAATTTATCATTATGGGATGCATATACATACTAAATGCAAGGTGTTAGAAACATTAAACACCTCTTAGGCCTCAAAAAGATAACCAGGTACACATACATCAAAAAGGACTTATAGGGCTTGATTTTTTCAATGGTACTCAAAATTAGGGCTTCAATTTTGAGCCCCAACAAGATGAATGGAAAAAAGCACTAAAAAAATTAGAGGGAATGGTTAGTAATTCCCTTTGGGATTAGTAATGGACCTAGCACATTCATGAGATTAATGAATGAAGTGCTCAAGGACTTTATAGGTAATATTGTAGTGGTATATCTACGTGATATATTCATCTTTAGTAAAACCAAGGAAGAACACTTCAAGAACCTAGAGGTTGTGTTAAAAAGGCTACATGAAGAAAAGCTGGCCATAAATCTAGAGAAATATAAACTTATGAAGAAAGAGTTGGTATACTTGGGGTTTGTGGTTGCACAAGGAAGACTAAAAAAGAATCCAAGTTATGTTCTATTTTGAGTTAGCATGCTCCAAAATTTTGGACAAAGATAAGGAGTTTCCATGGGCTGGCTCAATTTTATAGAAAGTGTATAAGGCGATTGAGTGAGATCTGTGCACTAATCCTAGATACTGTCAAAGGAGGGGTGAAGAACAAGTTTAAGTGGATTGATGAGGCCAATAAAGGGTTTGAAGTGTTGAAGCAAAAAGTGGCAACCCAACCTATTTTGGTTCTTCCAAGCTTTGATAAGCTATTCACTATAGAGTCTAATTCAAGTTATGTTGTAGTGGGGCCAATGCTTAGCCTAGGAGGGAGATGAATGGAAAACAACACTCAAAAAATTAGAGGGAATGGTTTGTAATGCCCTTTGGGCTTAGTAATGGACCTAACCCATTCATGAGATTGATGAATGACATGTTCAAAGACTGTATAGGTAATATTGTAGTGGTATATCTAGATGATATATTCATCTTTAGTAAAACTGAGGAAGAACACTTGATGAACCTAGAGGTTGTGTTAAAAAGGCTGCATGAAGAAAAGTTAGCCATAAATCTAGAGAAATATAAACTTATGAAGAAAGAGTTGGTATACTTGGGGTTTGTGGTTGCACAAGGAAGACTAAAAATGAATCCAAGGTAGGTGCTATTTTGAATTAGCATACTCCAAAATTTGGGACAAGGGTTGGCTTGGTTTTATAAAAAAATGTATAAGGGGGTTGAGTGGGATTTGTGCACTAATCCTAGATATTATCAAAGGAGAGGTGAAGACCAAGTTTAAGTGGATTGATGAGGTCAATAAGGGGTTTGAATTGTTGAAGCAAAAAGTAGCAACCCAAACTACCTTGGATCTTTAAAGCTTTGATAAACTATTCACTGTAGAGTTTGATGCAAGTAAAGTTGTAGTGGGGCCAATGTTTAGCCAAGATAGGAAACCAGTGGTATTTTTTAGTGAGAAGTTAAATTAGGAAAAGAATAAATACCCTTCTTATTATTTGAAGTTATATGCATTGGTGAAAGCCCTCAACAAGTGGAGGCATCATCTACTACCTAAGGAGTTTATAGTATTCAAAGACAATAGACTCTAAGTTTCATCAACACATACGACAAATATAGTCATAGGAACATCAAGTGGGTAAAGTTTTGGCAAGCCTACACCTTCACTATCAGTCACAAGAAGGGACAAGCTAATAAGGTAGTTTATGCACTTAGTAGGAAATTTATCATTGTTAGTGAAGTTTAAATGAAGAGCATTGGATTGGAAATCTTCAAGGATCTCTGTAAGGATGACAAGGACTTTGTAGAATCATACAAGGTATGTGTAGAGTTTAACAATAATTCCCATATTCAATATGTAGACTAAAATTTACAAAATGAATTTCTCTTCAAGGGTAATCAGTTGTGTGTACTTAGATCATCTACAAGGGAGAACTTGATACAGGATCTAAGCACAATGGGAGTCTTAGTGGGAAATTCGGTCTAAACTAGAAACTAGAGTTGGTTAAGAGGCTCTACTATTGGCCTGAGATGTAGAGAGATGTAAGGAAGTATGTGGAATTTTTCAAAGAGAAAAGTGTTATAATATTTAGAATAACTAG
This sequence comes from Cupressus sempervirens, assembly GCA_028749045.1. NCBI lineage: Eukaryota > Viridiplantae > Streptophyta > Pinopsida > Cupressales > Cupressaceae > Cupressus > Cupressus sempervirens. Next base: position 413,213,993 of record CM053785.1, on the reverse strand, counting down.
GGGGGTGGGGGTGGGGGGTGGGGGTGAATCAGTTAACCAAGGTCCATATGTACCAACTGAATAAACAATCACTTAAACAATTTCAAATATTATCATTACATTGCTTGATCTCTATTGTAAACTTTCTAAGTAACATCAACTAGTGGTTCACTATCCTAAAATAATAGACCTAAATAATGTAAACATTAACCAATAAAACATCACAATAACATCCACATAAGTTTGACACTAGGACTTAACATGGAATCCAAATTTGGAAAAAACCACCAGCAACATGTCACCAATTTTCACTCTTCTAAATTGAGCTCTATTAGGGAGCCAACCCTATTAAAGGTTACAAAAAACATTTTTAAATGTGACCTTGTTAAAAGATTTAATCACCCTATTAAGAGTGGCTTTGTTAAAGTACTTTAGAACATTCCATTAGAATGTCACCCTATTAAAGGATTTACATAGGACTATTAGGTCAACCATGATTAAATGATTCCAAATACTATTATAGTGGTTAAAATTTAACAATTGGGTTTTGATCTATCAAGTACAACTCACTTTGCATGTATAGATCTCTATTCAACACTTCACACTAAATCACTGTCAAGCCTCAATTCTCATATCTATCTTTGATTCACTTGGAAACCCTTCAAGAAATCACTCTTCATCTCAATTTTTCTCACCCTTATGCTTATATTTGCTACTCCATAACATTGGGCACTGATCCAACTTTATAAGCATCTACACATAGGCACATTGTAGGTTAGGTCTTTTACTTCATTAAATATTTAATTTTGATCTTTTTTCACTTAAACATCATCATAGATCTTAGGGTTTATGATTAGATTCTCTGTATACAATGAATCTGATAACCATTATATTTATTCTCTTATTTTCTAGAAACTTCTTTATAATTTATTACTTAAGTCATTTGCCTAATTCTCTTATGGAATTAAATGATCTACAACTCATTGATCCTTATCTTCAACATGCTTTATGTAGTGCCTCTCATGTTTGCAGTCTATACCTTGTTTGTTTTGATCCGAGATATACTTGTTACTCATGTTATATTTTACATTTGAGATGACTTGAGGGCCAGATGTTAAACTTTGATTTCAACATCATAGATGTTAGATTAGTATTTTGTTTAATTGATAATATTTGCATGATGATGCCATTTTGAGATGACAATATTTTTTTATGATGATAGTTGGTTATCTAGTATTTAGACATATCTTTGATCATGTTTATGAGTTAGATTTATTACTATGGTAATTTATTTCATTCTTTCTTTGTGATGCTTTATGTGAACGTGAGTGATGTAAATAGATTAATTTAGTATATTTGAATAAATAGTTAAATTAGGTATTTAATGCATTTATTTCTTTGACTATGTTTGTAATGTTCCCATTTCTGATGAGTTAATTATTTATAAAGTTATCAAATTAAAAATATATATTAAAAGATAACCTTATATTTAATTAATTTAATAAAGTGATATACTTTATAAAGTCATTTAATAAAATATTGTTCTAGAGGTTGCTAGAAGAAGTGGAGAAAAAATTAAAAAGGAGGCCAACCTATTGAGGGAAAAAGGATAAAGAGGCATTGAGGGCTCATTGTCTATCATCCAAATTTATTGTTGATATTTTTTGATGTGCATTGTGGAGCCTAGGGTTTTTGCAAGCAGTCACCATTGGCCATTGAGAATGAAAACTCTCAATTGGTACACAATTTTGAGGGTGTGAAAGATCACTTGAATTATTGCAAAGTTGAGGAAGTTGCTTCAGGCTTTCTACTTGTACTGTAAAGCAAAACATTGTGGTGGTATCAACTAGATGAATTGTTGTGGATATTTGTGTGATCAAAGTTATCATCTACTAGCAATATTAGGGTTTGATTTGCAACATTCTTCATTTCCAAGTTTACTCCAGACATTTGCATCTTAGTATAGTTTGCATTATTATTTTTTTAAATTTTTAACTGTAGGTTTGCAATTTTATTTCAGAAAAACACCATAATTGTATGTCATTGCAATTTTTCCAAGAGTCTTGGCTATTTGAAATCAACATTTTGAGGTTAGATTTGAGTAGGTTCATTACAATGGTATCAAAGCAGTTTCCTGCTAGCCTAACAATGTTACCCAGCCACCATTTAATTTAGTTTACAAAAGAAAAAAAAAGGGTTCTATTTACACAGGGAACCAACATAATTGAGAACATGGCTGAAAGACTTTCTCAAAGCCCACTCAAAATTATGCGTGATGATGAGACTTTACAGCATCAATAGAGGCTTCTACAGTCAATAGAGGCAAGTACATAGGAAATGATGGTTATGATGCAACATTTGATTGGGTAAAATAGGAGAAATAATCATAATAATGACCAGGATGACAGGAGCGTAGTAGGATCACAACATAGGACACGGTCTAGAATAGTTGACAGAACCACACGTCCTACATTCAAGGAAGAAACTCTAGCATACAAACCTGATGCTATGGTAATAGATATTATACATGAAATTTGACAAGTGAGGAATGAGTGGGATTCATTACCAGCATATGTACAGGATGGATGGACATTTGACAGTTACTTGAACTACAGAGCTGCCAAGCAGAAGTAGGTAGATAAACATAGTGAGTTGCAACAGGTCACCAACAAGTTGTTATTACGCAGATTTGATGGCAGTGGAAAAATGACCGCTCGTGCTTGGATTCATAAGGTGGATACTTTCCTATCTCTAAAGACTGACAAAATTTGAAGCACTCAAGTATGCCACTTTACACTTAGATGGGGCAGGACATGATTGGTGGACACATGGCATGATCACATTGCAACACAATCAGGTAACCACTTATCAGGAGTTTGTGGATAGATTGATAGAAAGGTTTGATAAAAAAAAATCCTAAAGTTTATTTCTGAGAGTTAGCCCAGTTGAGATAGTCAAGAGGCTTAGAACAATTTATCAATGACTTCCAAAATCTTGCAGTGATGGTACTTGACATTTCAGATCGGAGGCTAGTCATTTTATTCACAGAGGGATTAACTGAACCACTCAAAGGGTGGGTAAAGGCCTTTGATCCTCCTACATTATAGGAAGCCATGAAGAAAGCCCATAGTATGGAACTTGCAGCTCTAACAAACTGGTTTAGTTCAAAGGGTTATTCATCATTTAGAGATAACAAAGGGGAATTCAGCAAGGGTAAATAGAAGGTTAGTGACTCAAAAGGCAAGTTAGCTGCACCTTGGGATAAGAAAACACTTAATGACCTACATAGGAAGAAGCTATGCTTCTTCTGCAAAGGTCCCTATGAGTTTGGTCATGATTGTCCTATGACGCCTAAGAGGAAGGCTAATTAGGTGATGTGGGATTATTATGAGGGTTCAGATTCAGACAGCTCAGAGCACCATGATGAGGATCTTGATGAGGTAGACGGTGAATAGGAGGTAGATAGTGTTGAGAAAAAAGAGGCTCCAGAACTACATTTATAGGAGGCACATCTATCTAGTATTCAAAGAGAGGGATCTTTCAAACTTCGACAAGTCTTTGTAGGATAGAAGGTTATTACTTTGTTGGATATAGGTACCACGTATAATTTCATTGATGCATGATTTGTGGAGAGGCATTGACTCATTACTAAGGAGTTCAAGGGACTGAGAATCAAGGTAGCTGATGGATATACTCTTTGTTGTGACAGGATGGTACGAGATCTACCTTTGCACCTAAACAACTATGAGTTTAAGGTGGACTACCATGTGGTCAACATGGGTGACATGGAAATAGTACTTGGGATGAAATGGCTACATTCTTTGAAGAAGGTTACCCTGAGACTAGAGGATATGGAGATATGATTTGAGGTGGATGGTAGGACTCATGTGCTAAAGGCTATCCGTAATGGTGATGTCAGGACTATCTCATTTAGGCAGTTAGAGAGATTAGCCAAGCATAATAATATAGAGTGGGTGAAAATATGCACCTTGATGCCTACCCAGGAGGAGCAACATAAGACTAAATATCATCTAGATAATTAGAAATTGAGAATCAAGTATGAGAAGGTATTCAGTGAGATTCCACTAGGCAGGCCACCAGACAAAGGTATTGAGCACATTATCGAGCTGGAGGAAGGCACTAAGCTTGTCATGATCACACCATATCGACACCTAAAATGAGTCAAGGATGAGATCAAGAGGACCATCAAGGAGTTGCTAGCAATGGGACACATTTGACCAAGTAAGTCACCTTTTGCATCTTCTGTTATTTTGGTAAAAAAGAATGATGGTACTCTACAGATGTGTATTGATTACAGGGTGTTGAATAAGAGAACTATAAAGAATAGGTATCCCATCCCATGCATTGATGAGATGATAGATGAATTTCATGGGGCTTTTTTTTTAACAAAAATTTATTTGAGATTGGGCTATTACCATATTAGAGTTCGAGAGCAGGATATTGAAAAAACTGCTTTCAGATGTCATTGTGGGCATTTTGAGTTTGTAGTCATGCCTTTTGGTTTGACTAATGCACTTGCCACTTTTCAGTCCACTATGAACAAGGCCTTCCACCATCATTTAAGGAAATTTGTGCTGGTTTTCTTTGATGATATTTTGATCTATAGTAGGACATGGCAGGAACATTTAGAGCACTTGGAGAGAGTATTGAGCATTTTACAAAGGGAGTCCTTGTATGCTAAAGAGTCCAAATGTGATTTGGGGATGAAATAACTATTGTATCTTGGACAAATCATTAGTGTAGAAGGAGTATGAATGGATCTTGAAAAGATCTACACTATTGTTGATTGGCCACCACCAAAGAACCTTACATAGTTAAGGGGGTTCCTTGGTCTATTTGGATTCTATCATAGGTTTGTTAGTGGCTACTCATGACATGGAGCACCCATGATAGATTTTCTAAAGAAAGGGGGATTCATGTGGACTCGAGAGGCACAAGAATATTTTATGTAGTTCAAGGAAATAATGACTACATGCCCAGTATTAGCATTGCTTGATTTCACGAAGCCATTTGAGCTTCAATGTGATGCTTCTGGAGAGGGAGTTGGTGTTGTACTCATGCAAGAAAATCATCCTATAGCTTATGAGAGTAGGAAACTTAGAGGGCCTGAGAGATCATTCAACATATATGATAAGGAGATGTTGGCCATCATGCATGCCTTGGCCAAATTTAGACAGTATCTTGTGGGCAACAAATTTTGTATTAAAACTGACCATAATAGTTTGAGGCACTTTTTGGGATAGCAGTGTTCTCTTGGTTTTTCACCACCCTTGTTTTATTGTATTCAACAGTGAAAAAACCTAAATGTGCACTCCAAATAATTTGAAATTCGGTTAAAAAACCCTAGGCAAAAATTTCACCAAATAACCTTGTGCGTTGCCTTGTTTGGCCCTAGTCTTTGAGAACTTTAGCAAGTATTGTTTCAAATAAATTTTGGTGGGACATTTTTATCCTAAAGATTTATCTATGCAAAGATGCCTTTATTAATATTTTGACAAACTTTATAAAGTTTTCCTATATTGCATTATTTTATTTGGAAAAAGGTCCAAGGTGCAATATCTTTCAAGCATCGTAGATCCTTTTAAGATTGAGGGTTGAGGCTTTCCCGCAATATGGAGCTGTGAGGTCTTTAAATATTGTAGGCAAGCACCTTTTTGACACATAGCCCATACTGACATTTCAACCTCAGTGCACCAAAAAAGGTTCATGCTTGTCAGAGCTAGTCAGAACTTTTGCAAGTTCGTAAGTGCATTTCGTGCATGTTTTGGATTTCTTGTGATATCATTGGTCGAGTTAGTAACAAAGATATTCCTTTATCACCAAGAAGCATCAACCATTGATTTCATTTGAATCAAGGGCTAGCGCTTTCTCGAAAGAAGGAGATGCTCGTGAATTAAATAATGCAGGGAAGCAAAAATGGGACAAGTGGCACAGTCTGATAAGATGGGCCCGCCGTTCTCAAAGATGATGATGAGATGTCTTTTGTGGAAAATGTCAGATGAGTTAGAATGGACGGAGATATTTTATTCATCACTGCAGCCAACATGGTATTTAAAATGCCTAACTCTATAACTGTTTATCTGTCAAAGATCAAAGGCCAGTGCATGCCCACATTTTGAGGTTGCAAGAAAGATAAATAATGTGGGCAAGTGGTTCTTGGACATGTGGTAAGGTGGGGTCAAGAAATTTTAACTATATGCTATGGGGTGACACACTGTAAAGTGATCGCTAACATGTACTACCAGATGTGCCACTGAAGAAGTTTGTCTACCAGATGGAAGTGAAGCCTCATCAGCCATAGATCTTTCAAAGATCAAGGGTTAGTGCAATCCTACATTATGAAGCTGCTAGTCAAATAAGGAATGCAGGTATGCGCCTTTGTGATGCATGTCATAGTGGGGCCAAATTATGAAAGAACGTTGAGTTATGCCATGTGATCTGCCACTTGTGCTTAGTTGAAAGTATTTATGCTATGGGTGTGAAAACCTCAGAAATTAATGTAGTAGTCAGGTGGGTTAGAGCACGGGGGTCGAGTAGGGTCATTTCATTGGTCCAAGTGGATGATTGACCATAAAGTTCAAAAAAATTTCACACTGTTGATCCTGTCTTGATCAACGAAGGATGCTTTTCTACATAAAGAACTTGAGGGAAGTTTAAAAAAAGTGAGAATGTTCCATGTAGACACGTGTCCATGGTAACGTCACTTTTCTCATCTTGTAAGGTTTATAAATTTCCAACATTACCACCGTTGATCTTTCAAAGATTAACAACTGGCGTAAGCCCACAATTTGAAGATGCTCGTTAGATAAGAAAAGCGGGAATGTGCCAGCTTGACATGTGGAAAGAGTGACCTCAAGCACCTACTCGCTCAGAAGAAGATATGGGACCCACTGGCATGGAATTTTTTTGAAAGCACTAACTCATATAAAGGTTTCCTATTGGTTAGAATAGCTAACTGGATTTTGTTCAAATGTGAATTGATCTGATCATTGATCTTGTCTTGATCAATGAGTGGCACTTCCCCGTAATTCTAATGTGCAAGAAATTTAAGAAATGTGGGCAATCAGTATTGTGACATGTAGCCTTGTTTTTAAAGACATGAAGCTTGTTGGCTTTTAAATCAAAGCCATCTAATCTAGTGAAAATCTATGGATAGGATTCAAATTTGGTTGCAATTTGGAGGTAACATTTACTGAGAATAAATATGATTCAGTTTTCATTCATGCAATTTCAATGAATGAAAATAGATCATGATCTCACCATTAATGAATCACCAAAGCGCAGAAAGAACATCAGGGCATACAAAATTCTTAGAGCCAGGGCACATACATTTTTGGCTAGCAATCTAGTAAAATTATAGAAGAAATCACAGTGTAGAAGTGTGAATTCTGGCGGGTAAGTACTCTGTGCCTCTTTAAGAAATTCAAGTATATGTTGTTATAAAATTTCAAGGATTTTATTCAAAATGTCTCCCTGAAAAGAATTCATCAGACAAATGGATTATTTGAAATGTTCTGTGTACGATGATTTTCTTGAACAATTCCCCTTATCGGTACATGAAATAACTAAGGGGAGGGAACTCATTCCAAAACACTTGAGAGTAGCCATAGCAGAAGGTTTTTATGATAAAGAAAATTGGGTAAGAGATGCCCAGGTTTCCATGGGGGATCTGGAGTTGTTTAAGAAATGGTTTTCAGAGTGAATACTAGACACTACTATGAGCAATGTATGGGAGTTTGACATTGGTAAATTAACAGTCCCCACAATTATCTTTGATAGTGATTTATTGATGGATTTGGCAAAGAGATATGATCCGATTATAGGGTGGGTAAAGAACCATGCTGGAGCAAATCTCTTTAGGGTTTGCCCTAAATTAATTAGTGAGGTTTCCAACCTCAATCCTAACCACATTGTGCATGAAACTATTGATATGGATGACTTTCAAGCAAGGTATTATGCACAAATGATTGACCTAAGAATAGAACCATTGTAGGAGCATGTTGTTAAAATTGGCACCTTGCCTGTGATTATAGCTAGTACCCTAGAGCCATTGTTGAGAAGGCATTTCAACCTTAGAGCTCAAGCATTATATTTTTCTCTTTGCGAGATTTTTGGGATGGATGAAGTTGATGAAATCCTAGGCTCTATTGTCCTTATCATGGCTCAAACTCTTCAATTTTGGATGAGCACTATCCTAGATTTTTCTACTTTCCTTGCGAAAGAAATTCACAATGGCCTAGTGGGGATAGCACAGGGAAAAGTCAACAAACCATTCTATTGGTATTCATTGCCCATGCATGTATGCTTGTATAAGGGATTTACCTTCTTCTACAAGGGTATGGAGCTAGAAATGACCAGGGATGGAGAGAGGAATCCAGTGTAGTATGACTACATAAGCTACAGATGCCAGTTATGTGAGATTTGAAAGGGGACAGCCCCAAAATTCCACAAGCATTGTTAGAATTGGTCAGATCCAAGGACCATGCACAAGGACTATTGGTTAGTCATAACTGGGGGATATAATCTCATACAATGTCTCAACAGTAATAAGAGTATATGGCTTTTTGGGAAAGCCTGATGTTCTACCTTTCCATGTGCCATTGAGGATAGGGATAGCTAAGCTCCTATGGTAGATAGGCACTATAGATGAGAGTGAATTGTCTACGAAGGGTACCTTCTTTCCAATTGTTACCATAGTGCATGATTTTTTTTTTGTCAAGAAAGGGTGGAAGCACCTTAATTTGTTTTTAGATAGATATTACATGGCGGAATCTCATGCCAGATTTATTGATCTTGAAGGAGTCTATGACCTCTTAAGAGAGAGGTTGGAAGCTTCTTGCATGGTATAACAAGTTTATTATCCAGAGGATATAATTAGAAATGTTTTCACTTTGCAAGAATAGGAATTGAGGAAAGAAAACTAGATAGTATTCAATAAGACTTTAGAATTCATTAATTCTTTTGACCCCCAGTATGACCCATTGAAGGATAAGAAATACTGGGGAGCTAAAATGCAAGCATTAATGAATAATTTTGCTATAATAATTCAATCCATGAATGAGAAGAAAGCCATATATGTTGAGACATATCTAGACAAGGTTGCAGAGGTACAAAGAAGGATAAGTGGTAGAAATGTGGTAGCTCTTAGCCATTATACTTTGCAGAGAAGGGTAGGTTATGTAATGGTTCAAAGTGTGCAACATGCACCCCTTCATTAGAGGCCAAGACGAGGAAGTCCATTTGTAGCCAACTCTCTAAAAAGGTAGAAATTAGAATAGGGATCTTCTTCTTCTCAAGTAGAACAATACTCCCCAAGACAGTCTCCAATCTAGATCGACGATGAAGCATCTTTGAGGGAGTAGCTTAGAAAAATGGGTGGAGAAGGGGATGTAATTATTACTTCTACAGACTTGGAGATTGCAGAGCCACAAGAACCTCCTACACCTTCCTTGGATGTAACCATTGCTGATTACCAAGGTAAGGAAATTGACCCGATAGTTGCCCAAGCTTCTGAAAGGTTTATTAATGATGAGGATTTTGTAAAGTCTAGGGCTTTTGCTCAATTTTTGTGGAGATTAAACATGGGAAATTTTGAGAAGACCTGTGAGAGGATAAAAGTAGAACAACTAGACAAACCTGATTTAGATATTAAGGAAGAGGTGAAATATAAATTTTTGAATGATTTTGCTTAATTTACTCCTGAAGCTGGGAGGCAAATAGTTAGATAATCAGGAGTCCTCCTTCTTCCAGAGTGGGATATAGAAAATGCCATTATTTTTGATTCAGTAAGGAAATAGAGGGATGTACAACTAAGGACTATTGAAGAAATACTACAGGCTCATAGAGGAGTCAAATTTAGTGATGACCACCAAGCCCTTGTTATATCGTCTATGGAAAAAAGGGACAATACCAGAATGCATGAGATTCTCACTATAGAGCATATTGGTGCATTGATAGTGTTTAGGTCTAGTGAGATAGGTAGTAAAAAAATAATTGGGATGGCATTAGAGATGCTAAAGATTGGTAGTGTGGTGTCTGGCCAAGAGGAAGATAAATTTTCCCAACTCAATGCTAGGTTTGAAGAAGTTTTGAAAGCATATGAGGAGAGGGGTATGCAAATACAATCATTAGAAAATAAAGTAACTCAAATGGAGAAGATTCTTGGGAAAAGGAAAATAGGAGAGACTAGTAAACCCAGGATTGCATACCCCCCACGGCCACCTGTTGAGTCTTTTAAATCAACACCAATTATTGAGATACCTAATACTCCAGAAAGGCCTTAGTTCTATACTGTAGAGGATTTTGAAGAGGAGAAATATAAGTTATATGCAATGCATGTAGAACTTAATAATCAATATGAAGATAAATTGAGGTGAGGTATCATGTATTTAATAGATAGGATAGAATGGCCTACATTTTTTGATCAATTAGCAAGGATTTCAGCTATCAGGAATGAATTGAAGCAAAATGAAGCTATATTTAGACCCATTGTACAAAAGTGGATAGAGAGAAATTTAGACATCACTGCTATGTGTATATCTGTTATTTAGCTAACATATCATCAGATAGAAGGAATTTTTGATTTACTAAATAAGTTGCAAGGTTTTGATGATAAGCAAGATTCTTTCTACAGAAGAATAGTCAAAGTGGAAGTGCATGGAGACACCAAAAATAGAAGCTAGCCCATCACTTGATGTGTGTCAGAGTTAACCTGCCATTAGAATGCGCTCTGAATGCATGGAAAGTGTTATTTTTGGAACTGGCAACCAACTATTGGTGCACCTCTTATTTTTCCAAGTATTTTGTAGAATAAATTGATTTATTCCCTTGTGCTCTAAAAAAATTGATAAAATAAAGGAAAAGGAAGAATGGAAGAGGGAGCTAGATGAAGTCTTCTGTGAAAGAATGAATAAGGTTATAAATGAAACGTGGCATCTATAATGGGCAATGAAAAATGAGGAGTTGGTAAAAGTACAAATATTATATAACTCCATTAGAAAAGATTTTGTTGATATAGAGGCAAATGCAAATTCTTTAGTAACTATACAAAGAGAAGTTCCAAATTTTGACTGGCCAGAGGACACTACCTATAATAAGTGGAAGGAAGAGTTTATGTCTATAGAATGGATAGAAGGAGATGATGAGGTGTAGAATGATGATAAAGAAGAGGGCACAAAAGTAGAAGCCACCTCTGCCTCTGATGATAAAGACAAAGAGGATCCTCAGGTGGCAAGAGGTGACTCATCACTATCACATTTGATGGCCACCTATCCCGAGGAACCAAAACACTAAAGAAATCTAATCATAGTTTTTTTCTCTCCCCAAAGGGAATAATAGAAATGGACCCACAAAAGGATTTTCAGTGTACCAGTCTTTCTGTTATTCACATTTTGTCATTTTGTGATAGGTGTATGTAAATATTTCTTGTAAAGAACACCTGTCAATTTCTCATAGCCTGAAGCTTGTTGCATCTCACACTATATAAGTGAGATTCAAAGGCTAGAGAAGGGTCTAATTTAAAAAAAATCTTAAATGACACTTAGTCTATTTTTGGTCCAATTTTTGGAGCAAGTTTATGATGTATTTTCTTTGTCAGTTCCTGAGAATACATGCATATAGAATGATCTCTGTGTTTCTTGCTAAGGTCATTCTGAGTTTACTGTAAATGTATACAATTTTCAAAGAAAATGAATACAAATTATGAGCTGTCCCCATATCAATTCTTTTTGAATTTTGTCTCCTTTTGATTACTTGGTTATCTTGATGTTGTATGAGTAAAGGCTTGTGCAATTGAATGCTTTCAAGTTAGGTTGTATATATGTTCATCACTGCTATTAGTTCAATGGATTAAGTAAAAGCTTTGATGAATTTAATAAGGTTGCTACAGTAGTAAGAAGGATTTTTGAATGATGAATTTTGATAAGAATTGCTGATAATATTTGTTGTAAGGCAACAAATTAGATCTAAGGATTTGTAGTAGACTCTGAGCCCTAATGGATTAGGCACTAGTCAAATTGATTCAGCTGGAAGAGAAATATGGCATAAATGGTTTTCAAATGTAGAACTATAATCAATTTTACTTTTATTTCCTATAGATCTTCAGAGTTGGCTAGTACTTGTTTGGATGGAATGTTTTAGCTTTAGTTAGCCACTATTGTTGAGAACATGTGCAAATCTATAGAATAGTTTTGGCCAGATCTGTTATATGGGATGTGTTAATCAAATTATCAAGAATTATGCATGTATTTGAGGATTTGAGATGAGAATCAGAATGAAACTAAAATAATTCTCATATAGTGTTTCCTAGTCTTGAATCATTCTTGGGTATACCCACCCTAGTTTTGTAGAGCCTAAAGAGTAGAAAACCACCTTTGGTTTTGTTGAACTTGGGTCCAAATGGTTTGCACACATAATTGTTAATAGGAATTGGCTAATCCTTAGATTGTGTGAGTGATATCATTTTGGTATTGATCATTTTGTTGCTTAGTAGTTATAAAAAACCAACAAGTGGGACCTGAATGATCGTCAGTAGAAGTGGGTGAGTAAGTTACAAGCCTATGATTTTGATATCATCTATGTTAAGGGGACACATAATATTGTTGTAGATGCTTTATCCCATAGGCCACACCTCACTTCTATGATTCAAATATCAGAGGATTGGCGACACTTGATTGTAGCAAAATATGCCAAAGACAAATGGGCCTCTGATATAGTGGAGGGAAAAGTGATCGACACTAGGTACACTCTCATGGATGATTTGATCATTTACAAGAACAGGATTTACTTAGTCCCAGGATCAAAAGTGAAGTAGTTGATTTTGAGAGCACTCCATAATTCACCTACAATAGGCCATCCTGGGTATTTCAAGACTTACAGGTTAGTACATGAGCGGTTCACTTGGAAGTGGCTTAAGGCTAATGTTTTGTAGTATGTGTGTGAGTGTCTTATTTTCCAGCAAAATAAACAAGAGCACACTTATCCAGCAGGGCTCCTACAACTACTTCCTATTCCTGATAGGAAGTGGGAGTGCATCTCTATGGATTTTATCACGGGCTTGCCCAGGGCCCAGGGGTGCGATTGTATCTATGTGGTGGTGGATAGGCTGACAAAATATGCTCACTTCTTCCTTATCACTACTACATACTTAGCAACTCAGGTGGTAGAGGTCTTCTTCAGGGAGGTTTTTAGATTACATGGTTTGCCTCAGAGCATTGTGAGTGATAGGGACAACTGCTTCATGAGTCACTTTTGGCAGGAGGTATTTCGGTTGTTGGCACTGAGCTTACATCTAGAACCAATTATCACCCACAAACAAATGGTCAAATAGAGATTGTAAACAAATGGGTGGAAGGGTATTTGAGGAATTATGTGGCAGATCAACAACGACCTTGGATTACATGGATATATCCCTGTGAGTATTGTTACAATACTACATACCAAATGACTATACAAATGGCACCCTTCATGGAACTTTATGGCTATGAGGCACCAAGTTTCTTAGATTTGTTGTTGGGAGATAGTCGGGTACCCTGTGCAGGTGAACTATTATAGGAGAGTAAGGATATAGTTGCTACTCTCAAGAACAAAATTGCTAGAGCTTAGAACCAACAAAAGTAGTATGCAAACAAGAAGAGTATTGAGCATATTTTTGAGGTAAATGATATGGTTTACCTCATGTTGTAGCCATATAGGAAAACCACTCTCAAGAAGATTGGTGTAGAGAAATTCAAGCCACGCTATTATGGACCATTCAGGACCATCAGGCGAGTTGGTGAGGTGGCTTATGAGTTGGAGCTTCCCACAGACAGTAGAGTGCACAATGTGTTTCATGTATCTCACCTCAAAAAGGTGTTGGGTCAGAATGTGATGCCTTCTGTAGTATTACCTCCCTTGGATGATGAGGGTAAATTGATCTTAGTGCCATAATCCATTCTGGATAGTAGAGAGAAGTAGCTTTGCAGGAGAGTAATCAGAGGGTTTTTGGTTAAGTGGAAAGATTTACCTATTGAAGATGCTACTTGAGAGGGAGAAGTGATTTTGCAACATCTAGCATTAAGATTCCTTGAGGCCAAGCAATTTTAGGAGGGGCAGACCTATAATGTTCCCATTTTCAATGAGTTAATTATTTATAAAGTTATCAAATTAAAAATATATATTACAAGATAACTTTATATTTAATTAATTTAATAAAGTGATATACTTTATAAAGTCATTTAATAAAATAATGTTCTAGAGGTTGCTGGAAGAAGTGAAGACAAAATTAAAAAGGAGGTCGATCTATCGAGGGTAAAAGGATAAATAGGCATTGAGGGCTCATTGTCTATCATCCAAATTTATTGTTGATATTTTTTGATGTGCATTGTGGATCCTAGGGTTTCTACAAGTAGTCATGATTGGTCATTTAGAACAAAAAATCTCAATTGGTATGCAATTTTGAGGGTGTGAAAGATCACTTGAATTATTGCAAAGTTGAGGAAGTTACTTCAAACTTTCTACTTGTACTATAAAGAAAAACATTGTGGTGGTATCAATTGGATGAATTGTTGGGGATATTTGTGTGATCAAAGTTTTCATCTACTAGCAACATTAGGGTTTGATTTGCAACATTCTTCATTTCCAGGTTTACTCTAGACATTTGCATCTCAGTATAGTAATCTTTAATCTACCTATTTTGTATTGTTAAAAAAAAAAGTTAGTGAGGCAATGAAATTTTAGTTCTTAGTGTTACATAAGAGTGCATTAGGAGATCATGGTCATTACATAGTTTTTTAAAAATTTGCAGCTATAGGTTTGCATTTTTATTTTAGAAAAACACCATAATTGTATGTCATTGTAATATTGCCAAGAGTCTTGGCTATTTGAAATTAGCATTTTGAGGTTAGATTTGAGCAGGTTCATTACAATATTATTGTATGTAATTTCACTTGATCATGTGTTTTTGTGTGTAGGATTTATATCCCTGGTAGTGGCATGTGAAGTTAGTGATTCAGCTATTCATTTTACCAATGTCATCCCTGTATGGTTGATGTATCTTATTTAAGTGTTTATTTTAAACTTTCCAATGATTTGATTAAATCTGGACTCATTTGCATTATGTGATTAGACCTATGAATGTGTTTGTGCATTTAAAGGTTCACATTGTTGCGAAAGTTGTTAAGGAAATTTTTGTGATTTTTGGTTTATTTTAATTCATTTTAATTTCTAGTAGCTTTTCTATAGATGAATTCCAATTACTTGGAATAACCTATTTTCATTTGGATTGATTAGGGGTTTAAATTGGTTGCTTGGTTATTTTCCCTAATCGATTATTCACTCGAAAAGTGAATAAGTATCCAAAGAGGAAATTAATTCCTCACTTCTTGCTTTTGGAAATTAAAAATTTGAGAGCTTTTTCCAAAATCCTCTTCTCAAGGATTACATTTTTGTTTGTTGTGAGAGCTATGAGTGTGAGATCGTTGTAAGATCAGTCTTGTTGGATATTTGCAATATTTGGCAACTTCTACGAGTTATTTATTTTATTGTACTAATTCCTATTTCTACCCTTTTGGCTATCAAGTAGGGATTTCCCATTTATGTGTTTCAAATCTCTTTTTGGTAGTTGTTTTTTAAGAGGCTAAGAACTAGTGTTCACCTCCATTTCTGATTGTTAGTTATGCTTGGTTGGTTGGGTATGAACATTTTCCTATTTTTCAGGAAGAGTGTTTGGGGTTTTGCACTATTATGGTGGTCATTTTTGCATACAGTGTTTGAACCTAAATTTTATTGGATTTTTTTGGCTTTTGTGCCCTATGACCAAATAGGTTTTGATTTCAAAGTTTTTGAGTTTTGAGGTTTCTACCTTGTTTTGCATGCTACTCAATTTTCTTGGGTTTTCTTGGCATGATGTTGGTCGTGAACTTGGATCATCCATAGGATGTCAGTTAAACCATTGTCACACTTTTATGTTGCATTGGGATGCATTTGGCATCGGTCCTCCCGAGTTTTTTTGTGGTTGAGTGTTATATTTTTTCTTTTTTTCTCATCTAGTCCTTATGTTATGATCTTTGTGATGGTGGTGCACCACACATGAGTATATTTATGTGCATTTTTCGAGTGTCTTGCAAGGCCCAATCTTTTGTGGTATTTTTCGGAGTTATGATCATTCGGGGTTGGGTTGGGAATATGCATGCCTATGGGCACTCATAATTGGATGCACATGGGTACAATATGGTAGTACCATGGAGGGGGCTTATATCTTGTAGCCTAGTGATCATTATGCCCTGAGAGTTGGCAAAGGAAGTTTTAAATAAGTGATAAATAAATAAAATACTAGGTGGTAATAAATCTAAGATAATAAAAGTACAAGTGTGAGATCCTTTAGTTGGGAAGTGGAACCACATGATATCTAGCTTGGGATTTTTGATGCCAAGCATCTCTCCATGCAGTGAGCCCCTACATAGTTACCCATTGAGTATCTACCAAGGACCTATAGTACTTGCATTGTTTCATGATCTTGGTTTTAGTCATCTTTACTATCTGGCATGAGTGTTAGCCATGAGCATTTTATTTCTGTGTGTTTTTGGTTGGATCATAATCTCCATCAGCATGGTAAGAGTGGACCTATGGGTTTCGCATGGTTGGCAGGTGTAACTACCTATACCACTCATGGGGACTAGTGTAAAGAGACAATTTACTCTTCTAGTGTGATTGGTGCTTGATGTTCACTTGGTATTTTAGTTTATTTTGAGAATGTCTCCTTGTGATTTATGCTTTCATTGGAATGCTTGGATATCATGTTTAGATGAAGTTAATAATTTTACCCATTCCTTTATTATGATGTTAGCATATGGTTAGATTATGAGATTGTACTTAGTTGGAATATCTTTTTCTTATTTTTTTAGCATGTTTAGATGTTCTTGTTCTTATGATGTTATTATGCTATAGTAGTGATGCACTCATAAGACAACTCTGAATATCTAGTTGGTAGTTTGGGATATTACATGTGGGGGATGGATAGGATCTTTGAGGTCTCATGATGCTATTATGGCTGGGGGGAACTAAGTAATAGATTAGTTGTTTTTGTACATTGCAATGTTTCTTTTAGTACGTTTCTTTCCTATTCAGATTAGATGGTTAGTTATATTTCTATTTTCTATATTGTGTTTAAGTGTCCAAGCCTCAAGTTGAGGATCCAATACTCCCCAATGTGGAGGTTCTAATTCTCTATTTTATCCCTCTATTTGTCCTTGGAGAATTTATTTCTTTTCCTAAGTAACAATGTTCCAGCATTGGGTGATACTTAGAAAGTATCATATGCCCAAAGAAGAAGTATCATGCAATATTGGAAAGTATCACATGCCCAAAGGGAAAATATTGCATGATACTAGAAAGCATCACATGCCCTTTGAAAAACTATTGTATGATGCTGGAAGAGTTTCACATGAATTTAGGAGAAGTATCACCCAAACCTTGAAAGTACCATATGCCCATTATAGAAATGTCATATGATACTAGAAAGTATCGTATAGTGCTGTATGAAACTGTCACCTAGGTCTTTGGGAAAACTTGTTCAAGTGGAAAGCAGAGACTTTTCATTTTGTCCAAATTTTTTTGAGAGGTTTTTTGACTACCCTCTTTGGTATTCTTGAATCCCTTGGAATTGGATTTTGAATTTGGAATGTTTCAGATTTGAAATCATTGGTGTCTTCCATAGTTTGTCATTTTCGGTCAATAGTGGTGTTTGGATATCCAATGGTGTTTGGATGTTTGTTTTATCTTCCATTGTGATACTTTGATCCTCTTATGTTAATTTTTGTGTTCATCCATACTTTTTTTTTTTAAATATACCTTGGCTTGTATTGAATCCTTGTGCTAAATATCTCTAGGTGGGGCATTACATCTGGTATCAGAGCCCAGTTGCAACATTGGAATATTTGTGTTATGCTTCCACTATGATATTATTTATAGTATGTGTATTATTATATTACAACTATTATTTTGATATCTCATTGTGGTTCATGCTTGCAACTCTTATGTTTTGACATATGATCCTAACCTTATCTTGTTTCTTCCATAGGGATGCCTCCTACATGTAGACCTAGTGATTGGGGTAGTAACTGATGGGGTAACCATGAAGAAGAGCACCAAGAGGAAGAATGTTAGGTTGGTGGGGGAGAACAAGGTAACAATGATCAGGGTGGCATTGGGTTACTAATGACTTTACTTCAAGATATCATATCTCGATTGGGGCCTTGTATAGAGGAGAACCAATCTGATAGGGGTCAAGAAGAGGGATCTCATCATGGAGATTCCCATAAGTTAGAGTGTAGGGAAGAAGAGGGACATGACCAAGAGTGTGAACATTCTTGTACACCACCTAGTAGTAGAAGGCATTGATGGAGGGGCCATGGTCAAGATGATGATGGCTTCACCTAGGTGGAGATGATGCAAGAACTTCAAAGGTCTTAACCACTACTATTTGATTTCCAAGGGATAGAGCTCAAGGTTGAGACCTAATTACTAGATATGGGGCATTATTTTTCTTTACTACCCCATGGAAGAAACATGAAGGCCCATTATGATATCACATAGTTAAGTTACCATGGATCTATGTGGTGGGATATGGAGAGCGAGAAGCTCCATATTAATGTGGTAGATCTTACTTGGGAGATCTTTGAGGAGAGTTTCAGAGAGGAATTCCTTTCTCCATAGTATTGCGAGGCCCGTACTGATGAATTTCATGATCTCAAGTAGAGGAATATGATGGTGGATCAAAATAAGAAGCAATTTCTTAGGTTGAGGATGGATTCGAGTTACTGTCATGATGAAGCACTCCTCACCTAACACCTTTTTAGGGGCCTTAAGGACTCTATCATTGGAGATTCCTATGTTCACCAGCCAAGGAAACTTGCACTTTCAATGGAGAAGGAAAGAATTCTTGAGAGAAATATGGCTAGGGGGTTCACTCATATATTAGATTCTTAGAACCAAAGTGCATAGAATTCACGATAGGATGCTTCTCAGTCCTTAGGAAAGGACCAAACCTAGTTAGCACCCACTTAGGGTGGATACCATCACAGGAATTAAAATAGATTTTGGTCAAAGGGTGGAAAAAACTTAGGTACCTTAGGGTAGTTAGCAGACCTCTAGCAAGGGAAGTGCACCATATTCTAGTGCTACTCAAGGTGGTCATGGAACTATTTCCGACTTTGTAGAAAAATGTTATTCTTGTGGCTAGCATGGTCATAAAGCTTTGGGATATCCTATTAAACCTTCTTTAGGACTTGGAAGAGGTGTAGCTAGATTAGAGCCTACTGTGGGAGATGTAGGTAGAAACCATTGAGTCTTTATGGTAGTTGATAACCATCAAGCTGAGCATCAAGGTATCATAGTCGGGGCTATAGGTATGTTGCATGACATTTCATCTTAAGTATTATTGGATGTAGGTGCTTCAGATTCTTTTATTTTACCATCTCATTTTTAGCAATGTTAGCTAGTGGTAGTATGTGAGGCTGATAGGTGGCAGGTTGAGATAGCTACAAGATCCAAAGTAGCTATAGACTCCTTGGTTAGTGGTTATAGATTCAACTTGGGTACCTTCACCATAGGAGTGGATCTTCATATCCTACCTCTAGGATCATATGACATTGTGTTGGGCATGTAATAGTTAGCCACCCATTAGATGAATATAAATTGCCACCATATGTTGCATCAATGTGTTGATGACATAGGTAGGCAAGTGGAACTTTTAGGGGTCCAAAGACTAGTCTCACTTCAGATGATCTCAGCTAATCAACTAAAGAAAAGTGTGCAAAATAGATGTTAGATGTTTATTGTTTCTATTATTGATCTTGAGTAAGCTGAGAGCCATTTGATGATGCTTGATGATCACCCACTCCTTTGTGAGTATGAAAATGTATTTCCTGATGAGATACAAGGTATGTCACCTCATTGTGACATTGATTTTTGGATTGATCTCATACTAGAAGTGGAGCCAATTTCATGAGCTCCTTACTACATGACTACTTAGGAGTTGAGTGAGCTTAGATTGTAGTTAGAGGAATTATTGTCCAAGGGCCATATTCATCCTAGTGTATCCCCATGAGGTGCACTAGTCATCTTTTTCATGAAGAAAGATAGATCATTATGTTTATGCATTGATTACCAACAGTTGAATAAGGTGACGGTGAAGAACTAGTATCCTTTATCAAGGATAAATGACTTATTTGATTAGATGAAGGGAGAATGAGTGTTCTCAAACGTTGATCTTAAGTTAGGATACCATCAACTTCATATTTAGGAGGCTAACATTCATCGAATAACTTTTTTTATATGATTTGGACATTATAAGTTCACGGTTATACCCTAAGTTGGGTTAACTAATGCACCAACAATGTTTGTGAGCCTGATGAATAGATAATTTTGCATGTACCTTGATTAGTATGTCATTGTATTCTTGGATGACATATTAATCTATTCAAAGACTATTGAGGAATATGAGGCCTATTTATGCCAAGTGTTGCAATGCTTGCAAGATCATTAGTTGTAAAACTTGGGTAAGTGTGGATTATTCCAATTAGAGGTAAAGTATTTGGGGAGTATCATCACTAGTGATGGTATTGTGGTGGATCTGAAGAAAATCTATGCTATCATAGATTGGTCAGTACCCACCAATTTTTTTGAGGTTCATAGTTTCATGGGATTGGCAGGTTATTACCACCATTTTGTGAAGGATTTCTCATGTGTGGCTCATCCCATCACTTCTATTTAGTGGAAAGGGAAGAGGTATGTTTGGTCAAACTAGTGTGAGGCAACATTTATTTCTCTTAAGCAGTGTTTGACTAGTGCACTAGTCCATGCAATGCCTAATCCTATATGTGATTTTATGGTTTTCACAGATGCTTCATTAGAAGGTGTGGGTGTAGTGTTGATGCAGGATGGTTGAATAATTTCCTTTGAGATAGAAATCTCAAGAGCCATGAGCTTAACTACCCAACTCATGATTTAGAACTTGCATCCATAGTGCATGCTCTTGTTTATTGGAGGCATTTCCTTTTGGGACACAGGTTTGAGTTGTATAGTGATCATAAAAGCTTACAGTATATCTTTACTTAGCCAAACCGAAATGCAGGATAACATCACTTGATGGAGTTCCTATGTGATTATGAATTTGATGTTCACTATATTAAAGGGAAAGAAAATGTCATCACGAATGCCTTGAGTAGGAGGTGACATGAGATATTAGTTTTGTCATTAGGAGTCAATTTGTGAGGCTATATCTTGGATGCTTTTCCTAGTGACACATGGTATCAGGAGGTGAGGGTGGAGATTGAGTCTGGATGTACCCTTGAGGGAAGATTATTAGGTTATGTTCTTGAGTCTGATGGACTGCTACAACACTTTGGGTGTGTCTATGTACTAGTATTGGGTGATCTTTGTACTTTGGTTTTGTTAGAAGCACATCATACATCATATTCTACACATCCCAATGTTAAGAAGATGCATGTTGATCTTAAAAAACTATAATTTTTGGTAGAGATGAGGCATGATGTTTCTGATTTGGTTGCTTGATATCTCAAGTGATAGAGAGTGAAGGTAGAGCATCAACATTTGACGAGTCTTTTGTAGCCACATGCCATTCCAGAGTTGAAGTGGGATACAATATCTATTTATTTTATTACTAGGTTGCCTATGTCATCATGATGACATAATTTTATTATGGTGACAGTGGACAATTTTTCAAAGTTAGCACATTTTTCACCCATGAGGACATCCTACACAACTTCTTCTATAGCGCACATTTTCTTGGAGGATATTATTTGTTTATATGGTATCCCTCATTGGATTATTTTGGATAGAGATCCAATACTTACTTTAGCACTATGGACCTCTCTCCAACATACTTTGGGTCAATAGCTCAATTTTAGTTTGGCTTATTACCTAGAGATCAATGGTCAAACTAAGAGAGTGAATGTGGTTCTAGAAGATATGCTTTGAATTTATGTGATGGATAGGTAGGTGAAGTGGGAGGATTAATTATACCTTGTTGAGTTTTCTAATAATAATGAGTATCATAGTTCTCTTGACATGTCACCTTTTCAGGCCTTGTATGAAAGACCATGCCATACCTCTTTGCATTGGGATCATTTAGAGGACTGAGTGCTTTTAGGTCCAGATATGCTTTAGGATATGGAGTAGCAAGTTTTTTTTATTAGAGAGGATTTGGGTACTATTCAAGATAGGTAGAGGGAGTGTGTAGATGTCCATAGGCTGGATCGTCACCTTTTTGTTGGTGACAGGGTGCTTTAGAGAGTGTGTTTGAGGAAGAACCCAATCCATTATGGGAAAGACTCTAAGTTGGCACCATTTTTTGTTAGAATATTTGAGATCCTTGAGAGGATCAATCCATTGCTTATCAACTAGCATTGCCACCTAGCCTATCACACATCCTTGATGTTTTCCATGTTTATGTTTTGAGCTAGTATATTCCTAGTGTGACCCATGTTCTTGATTGGGATACCTTACATGTGGAGGAAAAGTAAATTTATTTGGAGCCCATTCATATCGTTCAACATCAAAGAATTACTTTGAGAGGTTGGGACATAAAGTAGGTAAGGGTCTAGTGGGACATGAGTTATGATACCTCTTTTACTTGGGAAGATGCTACATAGTTGAGAGATTTGTACCCCCATCTTTTTTCAAGCTTCCAGGAGTAAGCTTATGCCTAGTGGGGTAGGATGTAGTGCCTCTCATGTTTTTAGTCTATACCTTGTTTGTTTTGATCCAAGAGATACTTGTTACTCATGTTGTGTTTTACATTTGAGATGACTAGAGGATCAGATGTTATACTTTGATTTTAGTATTAGAGATGTTAGATTACTGTGTTTTTTAGTTGATCATATTTGTATGATGATGCTATTTTGAGATGAAAATATATTTTATGATGATATTTGGTTATCCATTATTTGGACATATATCTAATCATGTTTATGCATTGGATTTAATGCTATGGTAATTTACTTCATTCTTTCTTTGTGATGCTTGATGCAAATGTGAGTGATGTAAATGAATTATTTTAGTATATTTGAAAATTTGGTTAAATTAGATATTTAATGCATTTATTTCTTCAACTATGTTATTACATGTGCAATTGCACTTGATCATGTGTTTTAGTGTGCAAGATTTATATCCCTAGCAGTGACACATGGAGTTAGTGATTGAATTGTTCATTTTACCAATGTTGTCCCTATATGGCCAATGTATCTTATTTAAGTGTTTAATTTAAACCTTTTAGTGATTTGATTAAATTCATACTCATTTTCATTATGTGATTAGACATATGAATGTGTTTGTGCATTTAGACATTCACATTGTTGCAAAAGTTGTTAAAAAAATTTCTATGATTTTGGGTTTTCAGGATTTATTTAATTAATTTTAATTTCTAGCAGCTTTGCCATAGATGAATTCCAATTACTTGAAATAAGCCTATTTTCATTTGGGTTGATTAGGGGTTTAACTTGGTTACTTGGTTATTTTCACTAATCAATTATTCACTCAAAAAGTGAATAAGTATCCAAAGAGGAAATTAATTCCTCACTTCTCACTTTTGGAAATTAAAAATTTGAGAGCATCTTCCAAAATTCTCTTTTGGAGGATTATGTTTCTATTTGTTGTGAGAGCTATGAGCATGGGATCTTGGTGAGATTAGTCTCATTGGATCCATCTTGGAGAGACCTTATTTTCTCATGACTTTTGGCAGCTTCTAGGAGTTATTTATTTTATTATTCTGATTCTTGTTTCTGTCCTTTTAGTTGTTAGGTAGGGCTCTCCCATTTTTGTGTTTCAACTCCATTTATGCTTTCATTTCAAGTAGCTATTTGTTAGGAGGCTGAGAACTAGTATTTTCCTCTGATTCTAATTGCTAGTTCTACTCAATTGGTTGGGTATGAAGGTTTTCCTATTTTCAGGAAGAGGGTTTGTGGTTTTGCACCCTTATGCTAGCCATTTTTGCATGCGATGTCTATACCTAAATTATATTGAATTTTAATGGATTTTTTCCCTTAAGACCAAATGGATTTTGATTTCAAATTTTTTAAGTTTTGAGGTTTTTACCTCATTTTATGTGCCACCTAGTTTTCGTGGGTTTTCTTGGCATGATGTTGGTCCTAGACTTGAATCATCCACATGATGTTAGTTAGACCATTTTCAAAATTTTATGTTGCATTGGGATGCATGTTGCATCCGTCCTCCTAAGCTATTTTTTGAATGAGTGTTATATTTCTTCTTTTTTTCTTATCATGTCCTTGTGTTATGATCTTTGTGATGGTGGTGTGTGACACATGAGCACATGCACATGCATTTATTAGGTGACTTGGGAGACTCGATCTTTTGTGGTATTTTTGGGAATTATGTTCATTTGGGATTGGGTTGGGAGTATGCATGCCTAAAACCACTCATCATTGGATGAGCATAGGTAGGGTAGGACAGTACCATGGAGGGGGCTTCTATCTCGTAGCCTAGTGATCATTGTGCCCCAAGGGTTGGAAGAGGAAGTTTTAAATAAGTGATAACTAAATAAAATACTAGGTGGTAATAAATATAAGATAATAAAAGTACAAGTGTGAGAGCCTTCCATTGGAAAGTGTAACTACATGATATCTAGCTTGGGCTATCTGATGCCAAGTGACTCTACATGTAGTTAGCCCCTATTTAGTTACCCATTGAGTGTTTGACCAAGACTTGTAGTACTTACATTGTCTCATGATCTTGATTTTAGTCATATTTACTATCTAGCATGAGTGTTAGCCATGGACATTTTCTTTTTGTGTGTTTGTTATTGGATCATTATCTCCATCAACATGACGTGAGTTGACCTACGAGTTTCATATTGTTGGGAGGCACAACTACCTATGGGTAAAAGTACAAAGTTGTGTCACTTTTCAAGTTGACTTATCTGAACGACTGAATTTGAGTATTTTTTTTTCATAAAAATTAGTTTTGTTCAAACATATAATCTAGATAAATTCATTCAACCTATGTTATCTATGGTCTCACACTTTTCCAATTGGAAATGTCTATTAAATGCATGTTTTATACTAGTTTGTATCCAATTAATAAAGAAATAAAATTATTTCAAAAAAGTGGCATTTCAATAACTTTGACTATTTTTTATGATATATTTTAAACAAAATATAAACACCATTTTATAGAGCTTAAAGTCAAGAGTATTCTCATATAGAGTTTTGTAGTGTTTTAATTAGATATAGTATATTATAATTAAAAATTTCTACAAGCACATATTTTAACACTCGAAAAGATGTCAATTTTGAGAAAGAAAGAAAGAAAGAATCATATAAAAGAATTAAAATTAAATGACATTCTAGAGGAGAGAGCCCTCTTCAATAATATATAACTTTTCTCCTAGAATTGTTTGGAAAAATGTGGTGGGAGATGAAAACTATCAATTTCAAGTGAGTTGAAGTTTGAATCATTATAAAAGAGAAAATATAGTCTAAATCCAATTTTTATTTTTGATTGTTCTAGCTATATATGTTATCTATAACATAGTTTGAGATCAAAGAGAAACAAGTTTATTTCCATATAGTTTTGTGGTGGAAACTAGATTCCTAATTTTCAATATTTTTCAATAGCTAAAATTTTATCTATAAATAATAGTAAAATATAACAATTCTTATTCCAACTAATTATTAAAAATTATAATCCTAAACTTCATCCATTTCTACACATTTCATTAATTTACTTCATTTTCAAATTTAAAATAATAATACCAATTTTATCTCATTGAAGGTGAATAGTTATACTTTTGTTAGCCTTTTCCTTTACAAAAGGATGACACATGTTTGTGCTTTTACCCCTATACCACTACTAGGGACTGGTGTACAAAGATGGTTTATTCTTCTAATGTGACTAGTGCTTGATGTTCACTTGGTATTTCAGTTTATCTAGAGTATGTCTCCTTGTGATTTATGCTTTCATTGGAATTCTTGGATATCATGTTTAGATGATTAGATTATACTTATTTGGAATATCTTCTACTTATTGTTGTATCATGTTTACATGTTCTTGTTCTTATGATGTTATTGTGCTTTAGTAGTGATGCCCTCATAAGACAACTCTGACTATCTTGTTAGTGGTTTGGGATGTTACATGCGGGGGATGACTAGGACCTTCGAGGTATCATGATGCTATTATGGTTGAGAGGAATTGTGTAATAGATTAGTTTTTTTTTAACGTTATGATGTTGCTTTCAATATGTTTTCTTCCTATTCAAATTAGATGGTTCATTGTATTTCCATCTTGCTATTTTGTGTTTGAGTGTCTAATCTTCGATTTGTGGATCTAGTACTCCCTGATGTGGAGCTTCTAACTCTCTATTTTAACCCTCTATTTTTCCTTGGAGCATTTCTTACTGTTCCTAGGTGACAATGTTTTAGCATTGGGCCATACTTATAAAGTATCACATGCCCAAAGAAGAAGTATCATGCGATATTGGAAAGTATCTCACACCTTAAGGAAAAATTTCACGTGATACTAGAAAGTATTGCACACCCTTTTAGAAGCTATTGTACAACACTAGAAGAGTGTCACATGACTCTAGGAGAAGTGTCACCCGAACCCTAAAAGTATTGTATGATAGATGTTTTGACTCTCTATTTTATCTATTTGTTTGTTCTTGGAGTATTTCTTGCTTTTCCTAAGTGACAATTTTCCAACATTGGGCGATACTTATTATGTATCACATGCCCAAAGAAGAAGTATTGTGTGATAGTAGAAAGTATCACATGCCCAAAGGGGAAATGTTGCACAATACTAGAAAGTATTGCATGCACTTTGAGAAACTATTGTACAACATTGGAAGAGTGTCACATGACTTTAGGAGAAGTTTCACCTAGACCCTAAATGTATCGTATGCCCATTATAGAAATGTCATATGATACTGGAAAGTATCGCACAATGTTGTATGAAAGTGTTTCTTAGGTCTTTGGGAAAACCTATTCAAGTAGATAATGGACACTTCTTAGTTTTTCCAAAAGTTTTTAAGAGGTGTGTTGACTACCCTCTTTAGTGTTCTTGAATCTCTTGGTATTGAATTTTGAATTCAGATTGTTTCAGATTTGAAATCATTGGCATCTTCCATAGTTTGTCATTTTTAGTCAGTAGTGGCATTTGGAGATCCCTTAGTGTTTGGATGTTTGTTTTGTCTTCGATTACAATCTTGTGATCCTTGTATGTTGATTGTCATATGAATCCATACTTGTTTAAAATGAAAAATGTTGTCTTGTATTGAATCCTTGTTCCAAGGATCTCTAGGTGGGGTATTAGACTTTCCATATCCCAAGAAATTAACTTGGTTGGAAATTATGATTTCTCATAAACTATTAAAATATTTTTCCTTGGCCAACACTAAGTTTTGACATTCGATCATCACTAGGTTACTCGATAGCTATTAAAATTCTTTTTTGGCATATACACTGTCACTCATTTGATACTAATTATTGGTCAACACTAACTCTACTTAGCTTATTCTGGCACTCAGTCGACACTAGCATCACTTATCATATGTACTTCAAATTCTTTATTTTTCTTCTCTATTATTTAGTCAAGCCTATGCATTTGGTCTGTCTTTGATCACACTTTCAAAACTTGAGCATTACTATCTTCTCCACTTATAACACAATTCGAACAATCAATTTATCTTGTAAAAGTCCAAGTAAGAAAACATCCATTTGTAGTTTACTTTTCATAACCCAACTTTTCCTCTAGATTTTTTTTTATGAACAACTTCTCAAATCCTCTTCATCAGTAAAATATATATGACACTTAGATCAGAAAGAAAATTGTCTCACCAATAGTTTTGACTTCAATGACAACATAGCAATTGTTCTAATTGTAGTTTTCAATAATATCCCTCTTTGGCATTGATGAAAATGCCTCTAGAAACCTCTAGAATAATTCTAGTTATCATACATTCCAAAAATATTACTATCAAAAGAAAATCCATCTATGTATAGGTTTAGATCTGTAGTAATATCCCCAATTTGATTCTAATTTACATCCATGCGACTCATCTAGAAACACCTCAAGTAACTCTTGGGAACTCCCTCTAAATATTTCCTCCATCTTTCATAATATCTCCCTTATTCTTACTCATGGTAAGTGATTAATTATAATCTTTCCCTTTTTGACAACAATGCCAAAGACATTTCAACTTATGCATCTTTCTCATGTAGATACCTTCATGTCAGTTC
Source organism: Cupressus sempervirens (assembly GCA_028749045.1). Taxonomy (NCBI): domain Eukaryota; kingdom Viridiplantae; phylum Streptophyta; class Pinopsida; order Cupressales; family Cupressaceae; genus Cupressus; species Cupressus sempervirens. The sequence goes on along the minus strand of CM053785.1, from coordinate 413,185,746 downwards.
TAAATTCTTCATCTGTCATCTTTGTATGAATGATCCATCATTCTTTCTTTCTTTCTTCACTACTACCTTAGGCATCTCCTAAAATATAATTGTCTACATCAATTTGTAAGATAGTCTAATAAACACATTTGATGCAATTCTTTACTTTAGCTTAAGTAGCTTTTTCTAGGGGAATCACCCTTAGTTTAACTTTAAGATATTCATGAGCATCTTTAGGAAAAGCTTTAGTGAATATATTAGCTATTTTCTCTTTAGTGTTCACATACTCCAATTTCAGTTCTTTTTCCTTAACTAACTCTCTAAAGTAATGATTATTGATAGAAATATGCTTGGTTTTTGTGTGCATCACATGATACTTCAATATGTTAATAGAACTTGTGTTATCATAGTAGCTAACCACTAGATCTTATCTCTTCCTTCATACCTTTTGATAATTTCTTGATCCATATGATATTTGAACAATTCACTACTACTACCACATACTTAGCTTCAACTATTGATTGGGAAATGCAATTCTATTTCTTTCTTGTCGATAAAATTATTCTCTTTCCAAGAAAAACTGCACCACCACTTGTACTTTTTTGTCATCAACATTTCCTACCCAATTAGAATCAATGAATATATTTAGTTCAAATCTATCATTCTTCTTGCAATACAATCCATAGTCTTCCATTCATTACAGATATCTCGGTATCCTTTTCACTACCATCATATGACTTTTCTTAGGGCTTTCTAAAATCTTGCGACTATCCCAACTGCTAATGCATTATTAGGTATGCTATGAACAAAATATAGCATCTTTCCAATCATTTATTTGTACAATATCTAGTTCACACCAATAGAATACTCATTCTTAGATAATTTATGTCTAGTACCCATCAATGGACTAACTAGTTTTGAGTCTTCCATTCAAATTTTTTTTAGTATCTCCTTGATATATTTGGATTGAGTAATGAAGATACCTTTCTTCATTTGATATACTTGTAAGCCAACAAAGAATTTGATCTCACCAAACATTGACATTTCAAATTCCTTCTTTATTTCACTAGAAAATGATTTGTATAATGCTTCCTTGCCTTCAAATATGATATCATCAACAAAAACTTTAGATAAAAATACCTTTAATTTTTCTTTTCAATATTCAAGTATAGACTGTTGTTATCATTTGTTCTTTCAAATCCAATCTTCACCAAATAGTTGGGTGGACCCACAATAATGGGTTACACTTTTTTGCCTAAACTGACACTGAACTGTGAATTTTCAAGAAAACTTTCACATTTAGATGCAAATTACCATTTAATGGTAAGGAATTTGAAGATGAAGTAAATTAGAGTCTTTTAGGATTTTCTACGAAGATTCTAAATATATATTTTTAAATTTATTTTGAATTGATTTGATTGAATTAATTTTTCTCCCGCAAAAATTGCTATGTTATCAAACCCCTAATGTTTAAAAAGTGGCATTTTTTTTTACACACATAACTTTTTTTCTACAATAGATATCAATGTGATTATTTTGAATTTAGTTTGTTAACATCCATACCAAAACCACAGAGGTGATCTGATGTCTTTGTCCATAGTATTTCTTATTTTATCATAGTTTAAACTTGACCTAACACTAATTTGGACATACATGGCTTTTGACACATGTAACTTATTATATATTTATCCAAATTACAAATTTATTTTTTTGATTGAAAGAGGACTTGAATACAGAGATTGTAGTTATTTTTTAGAATTTGTATTCTCTTATATACTATTTTTCCATGACCATTCTATATATAGGTTTATTTTTTTATAATGAACCACAATTCAATTAACTTTAAAAAATGGATACTTAAAAAATTCAAAATGTATCAAATTCATATTCATTAGAAATCTCATTCTGAGTACTTGTGTCATGGAAAATGACATGTCTTAAGTGCTCCATCTGAACCTAGCAGTTGACCCTGGAAGCCATGAAAACAATTGAGAATGTTATAGACTTTGTAAAAGCCATCTACTTAGTTATGTAGCCTCTCATACTATGCTCTAGGGGCTTGTTCAAAAAAATATAAAGCTTTAAGAAACTTACATCTATGTATACTTCTTCTTCAAGTATCACATTGAAAATGTTGGAATTTACAAGTGGGAAGAATTCTTTTGAGAGAGGGGCAGGGGGGGGGGGGGTGTGGTGAATTAGAAGTACCAAAATTTTAAGCTATAAAATTTTTAACTAAAATTAATACATGCATGAAACATATATAATTAACATGAAAGTAAAGGCATGCATGAAAATAGACAACACAATATTTGATCACCCAAAAACCCTCCAAAATGAGAAGGTAAAACTGGGGTGGGGATGACACTCACAACTTATCACTATAACAATATGTAACTTGTCAAGGTTACAAAGTTTAACCATCATCAATGGTATGCCCTATGAAAGGCATACCCTATTAAAGGCTCTAACACCCTATTAAAAGTGACCTATATAAAGGATTTACAAACATTCACTTGGAATGTCACCCTATTAAAGGATTTACAATATGGCTATTAAACCAACCTATCTTCATAGGATTTTCATTCTCCTAATACAATGGCTAGAAAGTATAATAGAATGTGTTGACCTAATAACTTACAATCTTCAATTGCTGATTTTAGATCCTTGTTCTATCCAATCTGATTTGATCCTTCTTGATCTGATATGACTTTGTTTGAAGTGCTGATACTCTGTTCTTGTTAACTGAAGCTACAATTTTGTCCTTCCACTAAGTCTTTTCAGCCCTTTTACTTCCCTTCAAACTTTTCTAGCATTCTCATGCATTCTACACAATACTAAATTATGGGGTTTCAACCTCCTTAAAAAGATTTTGAAACTTAGGGTTAGTATGAATCTACGATTGAGATTCATCCATCTTTTGCACTTAATTCTTTCTATTTTTCTAATTGGTTGCATGTTGATTTTATAGGAAATTAAAAAGATTCAATCTTATTTTATAGATCCTTCGAGATTCATCTTTTGTCGACTCAAAAATGGTTTACATCTAAGTTTTTGAGGGCACAAACTCTTATGTTAATTTTGTGTTACTCAACACTTACTGATTATTGATGCTCGACACACATAGGAATTCTATCTTGCTCGGAACCTATAGTTACTTGGCACATATGCTAACTCGACATCTATTAATCACTCGACAGTTGAAACTTGCTTGACACTGTCTATCTACTCAACATCTATTGTAAATCGACACTTGATGAATTTTTGGCTCGACACATACTATAACTCAGCAACTATATTATACTCGACATCAACTAAGAAATTTTTTAAAGTGTGTTGACACTCAATTGTCAAAACCAATCTAAGACCAACAATCTCCCCCTTTGACATGAGCGTCAAAAACACTTAACTATTCATGATGAATTTAATTTCTTTGAGTATAATATACAAATGTTTGACATATATACAAAACTTTCAAAAATTGTTCAAAATTTTGTGAAGATACCTCAAAATTTGTTACTCCCCCTGAGTTGATATGCCTTTGTTGCAACCAAAATTTCTCATGCTAGATTTGTCTCACATTGAATGTTGATTCTGATCTATCTACTCTATTCTATTTGCCCTACTCTAGTTTTATTCCCACTTTCACACATCTTCCCTTGCAATTATAATTTCCTTTTGGCTTATAAAATTTAACTTCTTATCTCCCCCTTTAGTTTTATCTCCTACTTTTTATATAATTATCTCCCAAAATTTTATCTCCCCCTTTTTTGATACTTATGTCAAAGGGTTCTATACATTAATTGAATACTTATCCAAAAAGGATTTATTTACCACCATAACTATCCTCAGAGTAGCATCCCAATTGTCTGGTGCAATTTCCAATGATTTGAGCTAGATGGTTGTCTTTGCTACAAGGTGAACTAGGCCTTCCAATGTAGAAAGATTGGGGTCTTTCTTAATCACATTTTCAGCATAGGCTAGTTCTTTATGCAAAATTTCCATGTGTGGGGTGATGGTAGATTGAATTTGTATTAACTTGGCCTTGGTATTTTCCTCATTTGCTATTAGTATAGCTAGTTCCTTCTGAGTGTGAAGCATAGTTTGAAAATGCTTCTCACTCTGAGCTGGATCCTTAGGTAGCTGCATGCTTGATATCTTAAGGTTCCTCTCCAAGCTCATTATCTATTGGCTGGTCTCTTGTGTGAAAATTGATGGGTCATACAATTTTGAGTACAATGAGAATATGTTCTCAAGTACTCCTTTTACCTTTTCAATCTTCTTGGCTAGCTCAACTTGAGATAGTTCTATTTCACATGATATTTTTTCATTCACCTTCATTTGAAACTTCTTTTTAGACCATTCTAACAATTTTGCATTAGTATCAAGGTCTTAATTCTATACCTAGTACAATGTACTAGAGAGTTGTTCCATAATAGGCTTGGTTTCATCATGTACCTACAAGTTGAATTCATCTAAAAAGATGTCCTTTATTTCAATCAAAGCTTGCCTTTATTTATACTCATTACTGAGTATATCTTTCTTCTTCTTCCTCTCAAGTGCTTCTTGCACTTCATTGATATGATCAATATTCATATTTTCATAGTCATACTTATGAATGACTATGTCCTAATTTAGTGTAGGGTCTCCATAGTGAAGTACTCTTGCAACTCTTATAGAGCTCAAGCCTGGTGCAAATATTTGTAGTGGCATGGAAATAGTGCTTGCCTTTTGAGGCATTGTAAGAGTCCCTGTTGTGGGAAAATTGACCAATATTTGTATTGCCTCCTACTCCTTCTCCTTTGGGGTATCCTCCTCTATTCTTCTTTGATCAATTATTGTGATTTGTGGAGGTGCACCTTGTTCTTGTGCTATAGAGGTAGATGCATCTCTCTATCCTGTTTGGTCACTTGTAGGCTCTATCTCCTCTATCTCTTGTATCTTTTGTTCAATTGCCAAGACTTGAACTGTGGGGTCAACCTTTGCAGATGTGTCTTGTACAACTTTCTCTTGGGGTTGTCCACTTGTAGTTATTGGGATATGAGAAGGTGGTTCTTGTGGATTCACCTTATCTCTTGTGATATCAACTAAAACCTTTTGCAATACTTCCAAACTCACCAAGACTAAATTTGTACACAATTGAGCTTGTAGTGTAGTCTGGTGAAGAATTTTTTTGAGATCCTTGGTAGTCAATGGATTTATGTTCTGACCAAAATTGTCAAGAACATCTTGAATAGTTATTGTATCTATAGGTGTAGGAGTTACATGTAGAGGACTTGGTGGTGCTAATTTGTGATTCTGGCACACTCTGTTCTTGTTGTTGCTCCTCAGTAGTTGCCATATCATCTTTTTGTGTCTCCTTCTCCACTATAACATATTCCTTTTCTTTTTCTCCTTCTTCCTCCTTATCATTTTCCTCTTCTTCTTCATCATTATTTCTTCCCTCAAAGGGGTCTGCTTCTCCTTTTTTCACAATTGTGAGGCCATAAATTAACGTCCACATTTGTGTGGACTTTTTGACAACATCTTCAATTTTATTTTGTAGAATACTAAAGGCCCTATACTTAGGTGAAAATTTTCTCCCATTTTTCTTATTTTCCTTAATTATTTTCCCTTTAGTAAGTTCAAGCACTACTCGAGCCAATGTTGATTCTCTTATTTCTTTCTCCACATTGAGACAATAATGCCATTTATTTTCTACAATAGAATATAACTCATTAGGCATTGTATTGTCAAGTTCAAGTAGAGTGTTCTTGAACTTGGTCATCATACTGTAGATTGATTCTTCAACCATGTTCTATTGCTCTCTATTCAACTTATTAAAATCAATACTTTTAAAACTAGATAAGTTTGCATTATCCCTAATGTTATCACATATATTTTCCAAATTAGACTTAGGCGTGTGACTTACCACTCTAAATTGGTTGTTTTCATCAAATCTTCTTCTTTCTTCATTTGATTTAGGGGGTACAACATATTTTCTCCTCAACTTCTTTTGGGTTGGGCCTCCCTGTTTAGTAGCCTTCTTCTTTTCCTACTCCTCAGCCTTCTTTGATGTGGCTCTTGTACTAGCCCTTGTGGTAGGCTTTGCAACTTTCTTTGGCTTGGCAGCTGGTTTGGTGGAGGCTTTTCTTTTCTTTTCCTTTGACTTGGTAGGTGATTCCTTTGTTTCCTCTTCTACATCTTCTCCCATGCCTTGGGTCAATGCAAGTGGTCCTTGATCCTACTCTTCTCCATCCTCCTCCTCACCTTTTGCAGTGCCTTCACCAAATTTAGCCTTAATCTTCTTTACTAGTTTATCTTTCTTTTTAGAAACTGAAGCTATTTTTAGTTCCATGTCTACCTTTGATCTGACAACATCATAAGTGCCAAAGGGTTGAGCACTTTTATCTATATCCTCTACTAGCAATGTTGTTATTAGTGCTGATGCCTCATCAATATTGATCTCATAACCAAGTGGCTTTAGTCATCTCACCCTTGGTACTACTGCTTGAATGTATGTGAGATCAATGTCTACTAAGAAACATATGTCATTTAAGTGCTGCTCAACAAGAGAGACAAGTATCCTTAGTCTTTGCTTCATTGACTTCTTAAAGTCTTCAAAGTAGTTGGTCATTATTGTTTCAAAATTTTCCCTCATCTATTCTATATATTCATTCACCTATACTACTATTGACCTATTTATTTTCCAGCTTACTTTCCTTTAAGAGGGGAATTCATTCTATACATAAAAGAATAAACATATCAAAATTGCTCCAAATTTTCATTGGGCTGCCTTGGATCTTCTTATGGCTCCCAAATTCTCCATGATTTTTTGTAGTTGCTATTCAACTAGATCATAAGTATGATCCTTCTTAAGAATTTTGTATCCCACTTCTACTACAATACAAGGTACATTGTTGAGTCAACTTGACTAGTAGAATTTATGAGATATGACTCTAATAGTGAATTCTACAAGAGGATCCTTGATGGTATCAATTGTCATCCCTCGCTTGTTCCACTTTGCACCAATGTTTTTCTCTATGGCCTATTTAGAATCACCCCTTAGGGTTTTTGGCTATTCTAGAGTTGGGTACCCAGTTACTCTGTGTATAATTCTTTTAGATAGTTTAATGGGTCCATCTTCCAACCATAGATGTCCATCATGGATTCTACTTAGCATAATTCTTACCCATTCAGGCTTAAATATAGTAGGGAACTCTAGGGCATAGGTTAAGCACTTCCTCTCAACAATTCAAAAATCTTCTTTGAATACTCCATTTTCACATAGTTTATTGTATGCTTTCTAATCTCCATATCACCAATAGCACCTATCTTGTAGTTATAACATCTCCTAACATCTTGCACCATTACAACTTTGGGTGGAATCATGGATAAAGCTCTAGTAGGGTTGTTCTTATAAGAAACTTTAGGGATTGGTCTACAATTTGGCTGTTTGACTTCATTACTAACCAATTGAACCTCAAACAACTCCTCTTCTTGAGGTTTCCTAGAGCTAGATGCCATTTCCTCAAACTAGGGTTTCAAGACATAAAAATTGCTTAATTGTGTAGCTTGGCACTAGTGTAAATACCTTGAATCAATGAAATGATGTTGAATCTTGGTTGAAATCTTCACAAAAGCTTCAATCTCTGCTTGGAAACTATTTTTTTCACTCTTCTTTCTCTTGCTCTATGTTTGCAATGATGAAAAATTATTGAAAACTTTGACCTTATACCCTTCATTTCATAGCATTTAATGCTTAGTGCATATACAACTGTCCACTCAGCTCCTTATGCAATTCTGTTTCACTCGGCTTCCATTGATTTTCAAATCACTTGGCATACACTAGAGTTTCCCTTATTTAGCTTTAACTAGAATTTTCCTTCACTCGACATTCATTACTAACTCGGCTTCTACTAACTTTGGTAGATAACTCAACAATTGAAGGAAACTTTCCTCACTTGGCAACAATGTGAAAATTTTGAATTTAACTTTGCACCTTTATTCATGCTGATCTATCCTTTTCAATACTAATTTAGTCTTGGAACTGATGTATGATAAATCATTCAAATATCAGTCCCACATACCTTCTTTTTCTTAGTTGGATGAAGTGTGACCACTTGACCATTTTGGTGAAGTGATCACTACATTTGATGTGTTGTATCTATCTTTCTTCTTCCATGTCCTATTCATTTCTCCTCTAATGTGTTCAACATAACTTTTCCTTTCCCTTTGTCAAACTTTGAGTTGGGTGCCTTTGACCTTGTTGGGCAGTGCTTGCTAATGTGACCAATATTCAAACAACTAAAGCATGTAGTTTGGCTCAACCACCTATTTTAGCTTCCACTAAAATGTGTTCTTATGCAATTTTTAGGGATGTGTCCATACTCTTGATAGTAGCAACAACTATGCCTAGTGTTGTAGTCCCAATTATAGTGATGTCCATGACTATTTGGCATTGTTGGTTGGTCTGGTGGCCACATAGGCTTAGATATGCATTCAAAGGCTCTATGTCCATACTTCTTGTAGTTGTAGTAGTGACTTGAAATCTTGGTGCCTTGATGGTTCTAGTACTGTAGTCATGTGCCTGATGTCCTTGCTTGTTACACTTGTGATAGTGACCCATGTTTTTAGGTTTGTCATGCTGGTTGGAATTCTTTCTCCTATACACATTAGAGGTATGTCCCTTTTACCACAAAAATGACAAGTGGGTTTTGTGTTCTTACCTTTGTTATTTCTTTCTTCTGCATTCTTTGATGACTCTTCTTCTTCACTATTGGTGTATCCTAGTCCTGAAGTGTCATTGTTGGATCTTTGTGATTTTAGTAGCTATTCAAAGTACTTGATAGCTTCATTAGGTTTGTTGAAGATTTCTAAAATTTCCTTCTCTCTTCTAAAGTCATTTTGCAATTGTTCATTTTGCATCTTTAGTGTGGAGACCTCAATGTCCTTGACATTCAGTTCATGATGGGCATTCATCATCTGGCTTAGGGTGTCTAACTGCATGTTAAAAATTCTTGCAAGCTCAACTGAATTTTCCTCTAATATGTTTTCTAGGTTTCTCTTGTTATCTTCTATCATAGCTTTTTCTTCAATAGCTCTCTTCTTCTATTCAGTCACTTCAAAAACCATCATGGCTTGTGATTCTTGCTCAATCTTGAGAGTTTTGATCTCTTCTGCTTGAGCTCTATTCTTCTCCATTCAGTCTACAATTTTTGCATCAAACTCCTTAGAATCTCTGCTGGAAAACACTTTTGAGGTGTCAATCTCCTTGTACTATGTATCATTCTCAGCTATGGTGATTTCCTTTCTTCTCTAAAGGGATTTCCTCAATTATTCCCTAGCTTCTTCCAGAGAATGTAGAATGAGATGTATCTCAATCTCCTGACTCTATAATCTTCCCAATCTTGTAGACCTCCATTTCTAAATCTTTTCTTCAAGCTATAAGGCTTCTCCTTGTAAGAACTTGGCTCTGATACCAATTTTTGGAATTTACATGTGGGAAGAATACTTTTGAGAGGGGGGGAGGGTGAATTAGAAGAACCAAACTTTTAAGCTATAAAACTTTTAACTGAAATTAATACATGCATGAAACATATCTAATTAACATGAAAGTAAAGGCATGCATGAAAATAGAAAAAAACAATAATTGATCACCCAGAAACCCCTCAAAATGAGAAGGTAAAACTGGGGTGGGGATGACACCCACAACTTACCACTATAGCAATATGTAACTTGTTAAGGTTACAAAGTTTGACCATCATCAATGGTCTACCCTATGAAAGGCCTACCTTGTTAAAGGCTCTAACACCCTATTAAAAGTGACCTATCTAAAGGATTTACAATATGGCTGTTAAACCAACCTATCTTCATAGGATTTTCATTCTCCTAATACAATGGCTAGAAAGTATAGTAGAATGTGTTGACCTGATAACTTACAATCTTCAATTACTAATTTCAGATTCTTGTTCTGTCCAATCTGATCTGATCCTTCTTGGTCTGATATGATTCTGTTCAAAGTGCTAATACTCTATTCTTGTTAACTGAAGCTCCAATGATGTCCTTCCTCTAAGTATTTTCACCCCTTACAGTTCCCTCCAAACTTTGCTAGCATTCTCATGCATTCCATGCAATACTAAATTATGGGGTTTAAACTTCCTTAAAAATGTTTTGAGACCTAGGGTTAGGTATGAATCTATGATTGAGATTCATCCATCTTTCCCACTTAATTCTATCCATTTTTCTGATTGGTTGCATGCTGATTTTATAGGGAATTAAAAAGATTCAATCTTATCTTTAAGATCCTTCCAGATTCATCTTTTGTTAGATCAAAAATGGTTTACATCTAAGTTTGTGAGGGAAAAAGCTCTTATGCTAATTCTATGTTACTCGACACTTACTAATTACTGATGCTTGGAACACATAGGAATTCTATCTTGCTCAACACCTATAGTTACTTGCTACGTATGCTGACTCATCATCTATTAATAACTTGGTAGTTGAAACTTGCTCGACACTATCTATTTGCTTGGCACCTATTGTAACTCATCACTTGATGAATTTTTGGCTAGACACATACTATAACTCGACAATTATATTATACTTGGCATCAACTAAGAAAATTTCTTAAGTGTGTTGACACTTAATTGTTAAAACTAATCTAAGACCAACACATAAATGCATATTTTTAATCCATCTCATATACCTTAAATCCTTTATAAGAATAATATGGAAGCAATCTTCTAATTCCTTATAGTCTTGCTACAAGGGAAAATGTCTCCCCATAATCAACACCTTCTTGTGCATATCCTTTGCATACCAATTTGTCTTTGTTACTTATGACCTTACCATTTTCATCTAGCTTGTTCTTGAATACCCACTTTGTTCCAATAACATTTTTTTCTTTTGGTTTGGGTACTAGTGTCTATGTTTTATTCTTTTCTATCTATTCAATTTCTCACTCATTACTTGTATTCAATCCTCATTATCCAAAGCATCTTTCATAGATTGGGGCTAAAACTCACAAAGTAAGCATGTATCACTTTTGAGTTATTTCCTTGTCATAACTATAGATTCTTTATCACCAATAATTTGTTCAGGTGCATGATGCCTTCTCACATATTTTTCTAATACATGTTCTTTTCTTCTTTTTTCTTCAATAGGTTCATCTTGAAAAATAATTTCAAGTTCATTATCTATCTCCTATTTAGGTTCTGGTGCATGCTTGACATGTTATACATGGTTTTCCTAATGTTTGGCTTCCTTTTTCTATGACTCAATATCATTTCCCTATTTCTTGGCACCCACAACTTGCTGCTTGGCAACTACCTATTGCAACTTGGCATTCTCAGTCTATTGTAAATCTAGAACTTTGTTTTCATGATCAATGGGGTGCTTAGAGAACTATCGTTCACATATATGAATGAAATATACTCTTCCTGTTCTTTCTTACATTCAAATTCATGCCTTTATATATATTTTTCAACTTTCACATTTGTACTTTCAACAAATTTGTTAGTGTTATATTTTAAATACTTATAAGCTTCACACTTAGTGGAATATCCTAGGAATATACATTAATCACTTTTAGGATCAAGTTTTCTGTTTCTATTATCTTTAAATATGTAAAATAATTCAAAAGGTGTAGCATTTGTACCTTTCTTGACTTGTAGTCTATTCAAGGTATAAATAACTTTACTTAAATATTCTCTCCAATATTTATGTGACACACTTTTCTCCATCATCAATATTCTAGCATAGTCCATGATTGATCTATTTGTCCTTTTAGCTATTCTATTTTGAGGAGATTTCCTAGGTGTAGACATTTGTCTTTTGATTCCTCTATCATTGTAGAATATGTTGAAATCATTAGAAATGAATTCACCACCTCTATGAGATCTCAAGAATTTCAAACTCTTCCCTGTCTCCTTTTCAACTCTGGCTAAATACCACTTAAATAACTGAAAAGTATTATATTTTTCTTGAAGAAACATCACATTCATCATTATAGAATAGTCATCAACAAATAGAATGAAATATTTGTCTCCACAATAGCTTTGAACACTAATAGGTCCACATAAGTCAATATGAACCAATTCCAAAATATCACTGGATGAGGATGTCTTACTCTTGAAACTAGACTTTGTCATTCTTCCCAATTAACATTGTTTACACATAGCATTATTAGGTTTCTTTAGTTTTGGAAAACCTCTTATTCTATTCATTTTTCTAATTCTAACCTAATTTTTATAATTTACATGACATAACCTTTTGTACCATAACCAAATATCTTCATATTGTACAAACAAACAGGTCTCATTAGATATATCTAGATAGAACAAGTTACCTCTTGTTTGATCACCACTTCTAATTAGTTTACCATCAACATCAAATATTTTGGCCTTTCTATGATGAAATGACATTGGATAACCTAATTTTCTTAACCATGAAATTGTCAACATATTATAGTTAAGTCCTTGAACCCAATAAACACTGTCACATTTGAGCTTAATAGTTAGTTGTGGTGATCCTTTACCCTTTACAAGACATGGAACATCATTTCCAAATGTAACACAACTACCCTTGTATGGTCCAATGTTCTCTCAACTTTACTTCTATCTCACGTCATGTGGTATTATCCATCTACCTCTTTTGTTCACATAAAAATTAATGCAGTTTTCTCACATTCATCACAATCCTCTTTCATAGCAACATAGACTACTTCTTCATCATTAATTTCAGATTCAGCATCAGTTTCTTCTTTAATAATATAATAATATTTTTCACCTTCATCCTCGTAGTCCATTTTCTTGTCTTGATCATCTCTTCTCGCTTTTTACTTGCTTTCCTTTCTCTCATCCTTGTTCTCTCTTTTAGGATACCTTTTAGCAAAATGACAAACTTTATTGCATGAAAAATAGATTATAGGAAGTTTTCCTTTGTATTTTCCTTTGCCTCTTCCAAGTCTCCTAGCCATCAGTGCCTCAAGTTCATCATTAGAAGCATCACTATCACTTTTCACATGTTTACCTTTTCCTTTCTTGTTAAAAAATAGTTTTTATTTAAAAGTAGATTCAATATTAGTAGGAGTGTAATTGTGAAAATTGGACATTTCAAAAATAGTATGCCTACCAATCACACCTTCTAGAGTCTGAGTATTCCTAGAGTACATCTCACTTCTTGTATTGCTAAAATCCTAATAGGATAAATGGGAAGTAGAGTTATCAATACCTTGCTTATTACTATTTCATCTTGGATCTTTCCATTAGCTCCTCTAATAGAATTGACAAACTCTTTGATTCTTGCATAGTACTAAACTGTGTTCTCACCTTCTGACATTCTCATTTCATCAAATTTTCCTCTTAAGACTTTTGATTTTTCTCTCATAACATTATCATCTCCTCCATATATGTCTTGTAGTTTATCCCACATTTCCTTTGCATTCTTGAATTCTTTTATTTCATCAAACTCAACATAACTAGGGCTTAAGCAATCTCCAACATTGCTTGATCATGCTCTTCCTTTTGTTAGATTGTGGTGATTGATCAAGAAAGTACTGTACATACTTCATAAATTCTTTGGGGCTCAGGTATTAGCCCAAAAGAAATTTTGGGCCCTATTTTATTAGGATTTTGGGTCAACATGTAATTATTAATTATAACCATAAAGTGGTAAAAATACTTGTATAAAAGGGCTAAGGGTTAGGGATTGTTTCATTGTAGTGATGCAAAAATTGGTCCTTGTAGTGGTATTGAGCTATAAGGGATTTCAAATTGTAATCATTGGATCGTAATATTATTGGACTTGTTGTTTGGTGGATGTAGCCTAGGGATTGGGTGGACCACATTAAATCTTGGTTTCTTATGTTCTTTTCTATGAGATCTATTATTTTTTGATATTGTTTATATTTTCATGTAATTGTTATTTTTATGTGTGGTTTAAACCTAAAAAGTGGTATTAGAGTGAGGCTATTTTTTTAGTTATTCTTTGTAGGAAAGCCTCATAGTTGAGTGGGAGAAATGGTAGATGAGGGTAAGCTAGGGGTTGATAGGTTTAATGGGCAAAACATTCAGTTATATGGAAGATGCAAATGGAAGACTATCTTTATCAAAAGGATTTATGGAAGTAGTTGGAAGGCAAAACCAAGAATCAGGCATATATGTCAAATGAAAATTGGGATCTTTTGGACAAAAAGGCACTTGGAAGGATTTGATTATGCCTAATAACATCGGTGGCATTTAGTATTACAAAAGGGAAGACAAAAGAAGAGTTGATGCAAACCCTAGCAAAATTGTATGAAAAGGCCTCCGCTTCAAATAAGGTATTTCTCATGAAGCATTTATTTAATATGAAAATGAAAAAAGGTGGATTAGTTGTAGATCATTTAAATGAGTTTAATAATATTACTAGTTAGTTATCTTCAATGGGTATCAATTTTGATGAAGAAATTAAGGCTCTCTTAATTTTGTGTTCTTTGCCTAAAAGATGGAATGGCTTGGTAATAGCTGTGAGCAATTCTGTTCCTGGATCTAGTACCATAAAATATGATGTTGTGATTGGTGTTATTTTGAGTACTTAGAAACTTGTAGGAAATCCTCAGGTGGAACTACATTAGGAAGTGCTTTGAATGCACAAAGCAGAGGCAGAACTACTGAGAGAGGAAGTAATTCTAGAATTCATGGAAAATCAAGAGGAAAGTCAAAGGGGAGGAGGTCTCAATTAAGAGGACTGAATGATTGCTGGTACTATGGGAAACCAAGGGATAAAAAGAAAGATTGTTGGACTTGAAAGAAAAATGAAGGAGATAAACCAGATGGAGAAAAGGAGGCAAATGTGGTAAGTAAAAAATCTAAAGAGGATGCTTTTCTTTTGTCATTAAAAAGTGTTGATGATTCATGGGTTTAAGATTCTAGTGCTTTATTTCATGCTACACCTCATATAGGCTATTTCATTAATTATGTCCAAGGGGATTCTGGACTTGTTTATTTGGGGGATAAAGAAGCCTGTTAGATTTTTGGAAAGGGAAAAGTTAAGATTAAGTTGTAGAATGGGAATCATTGGCTACTATATGAGGTAAGACATGTTCCAAGACTGAGTATAAATTTAATTTTAGTTGAGAAACTTGGTGATGAGGGTTGTACAATTATTTTTAATGATAAAAATTGGAAGGTTTTAAAAGGTTCCGTTGTAGTAGAAAAAGGTGTGAAAGTAGGCACCTTATATCTTTGTATAGGTCATATTGATCCTTCTACTTTAATTGTTCTAGAAAAAATTTGATGTTTAGGAAAAGTTGTTATAGTTGAGTAGGGGGGAAAAATAGCTACTATATATTTTGATACAATGCTATGGCACAACAGACTTGGGCACATGAGTGAGAAAGGTATGAAAGTACTTCATTCAAGAAAAGTTTTACTAGGTCTAAAATGTGTCAATATGGATTTCTATGAAAGTTCTCTGTATGGAAAAAAAAAGAGAGTGAGTTTTGTGAAGACTAGGAAGGAAAATAAAAAGGAGAAATTAGAGCATTTGCATACCGATGTATGGGGACTGGCTGAGGTATCTTCCCTTGGTGGATGTCATTAATATGTTACATTTATTGATGATGCAACTAAAATAATATGAGTTTATTCCCTTAGATAGAAATATGATGTATTTCAAACTTTTAAGAAATGAAAATGCTTGGTTGAAAATGAGACTAGTAAGAAATTAAAATGTCTCAGATTTGAAAAATGGTGGTGAGTATTGCAGTCATGAATTTGAAGATTATTGCTCCACTAATGGTATTCATAGATAGAAAACTATTCCAAGGACTCCACAGGAAAATGGAGTGGCTGAATGCATGAATAGGACTATAATAGAGCATGCAAGGAGCATGAGGTTGCATGCTGGGTTGCCCTTACACATGTGGGTAGAGGCTATCAATAATACTATATATTTGATTAATAGAGGTCCCTCTACTCCTTTGGATTGTGGTATTCAAGAGGAAGCATGGACTGGTAAGAAGGTGATTTATTCTTTTCTCAAAACCTTTGGTTGCGAAGCATTTTCTCATATAGATTTTGAAAATAGAGCAAGGCTAGAAGCTAAGTCAAAGAAATGTATATTTTTTAGATATGGCATTAATGAATTTGGTTATAGGCTTTGGGATTTTGAAAATTATAAAATTGTAAGAAGCAAGGATGCCATATTTAATGACAAAGTGTTGTACAAAGATCTATTGCAGCAACATGAGAAGAAAGAAGATGATTATGTAGTGCTAGATGATAATCTAAAAGATGATGTTCTAGCCATTCCTCATGATATGCAACAACAACAACAACAAATACCACACACATCAATGCATGTTAGATGGTCAACAAGGCTAACTAGACCTCCAAGAAGATTTTCTCCCTCTTTGTATTCTATTTTACTTACTGATGCTAGTGAACCTGAATGTTATGATGAAGTTGTGTAGGTGGATACTAAGATTTAGTGGGAGTCTAAAATGAAAGATGAAATGGACTCTTTGCTAAAA
The DNA here is from genome assembly GCA_028749045.1 of Cupressus sempervirens. Taxonomy (NCBI): domain Eukaryota; kingdom Viridiplantae; phylum Streptophyta; class Pinopsida; order Cupressales; family Cupressaceae; genus Cupressus; species Cupressus sempervirens. The sequence goes on along the minus strand of CM053785.1, from coordinate 413,169,272 downwards.
AATAAGACATGATATTTATACAAGTTGCCTGTAGGTAAAAGGGATTTATAGAATAAGTGGATTTAGAGGTTGAAAGAAGAGGATGGAGGTAAGAAAATATTTAAAGCTAGGTTAGTTGTAAAAGGATTTGCACAAAAAAAGGGAATTGATTTTGATGAGATATTCTCTCCTATTGTGAAAATGACTTCTATCTGCACTATTTTAAATATTTTTACTAAAGATTTTCATTTAGAGTAGCTTGATGTTAAAATAGCCTTCCTTCATGGTGATTTGGATGAAGAGATATATATGGCTCAACCATAGGGATTTGAGGTCAAAGGTAAGGAGAACTTAGTGTGTATATTGAAGAAAAGTTTATATGGCTTGGAGCAAGCACTTCAGCAATGGTATCTAAAATTTGATGGTTTTATGTGTGAGCATGGATATAGTATGTGTTATTTAGATAATTGTGTTTACTTTAAGAGGTTGGATGATGACAACTATATTATTTTATGTTTATATGTTGATGATATGCTTGTAGCTGGGTCTAACATGGATTAGATTAAGGGGCTGAAACGCCAATTAGCATATGCATTTTCTATGGAGGATTAGGGGGTAGCAAAAAAAATCCTTGGTATGAAGATTTACAAAGATAGGGAGAACAAAAACTTGATGCTATCTCAGGCTGATTATGTTGAGAATGTGTTGCAACATTTCTCTATGGAGAATGCTAAATCTGTCAGCACACCTTTACCTAGTCATTTGAAGTTGAGTAAAGAGATGTGTCCCAAGACACAAGAAGAGGAGGATAAGATATCAAAGGTACCCTATGCTTTAGCTATAGGAAGCTTGATGTATGATATGGTATGTACTAGGCTAGTTATTGCACATGTAGTGGGAGTCGTTAGTAGGTATATGAGTCATCCAAGAATTGAGCATTGGAATGCAACCAAATGGATTCTTAGATATTTGAGAGGAATATCCAATAAGTGCTTACACTTTGGGGGCTCTACTACTGATTTAAAAGGATATGTTGACTTAGATTTAGTAGGGGATATTGATACCAAGAAAAATAATACAAGTTATGTATTTACTATTGGTGGGGCAATCATGAGTTGGGTTTCTAGGTTACATAAGGTTAATACTTTATCCACTATAGAGGAAGAGTATGTTACTGCTACAGAGGTATCCAAGGAGATGATATGGCTCCAATTCTTCTTGGAAGAATTGGGACACCCTTAGAAGGATAATTATTTGTTTATAGATAGTTAGAGTGCCATTCATCTTGCAAAGAATTTTTCTCTACATTCAAAGACAAAACATATATAGTTGGGGTACCATTTTATTTGGTCATTTTGGATGATGGATAGTTAAAGCAAGACAAGATACATATAGATGATAATCTAGCATATATGTTTACAAAGGTAGTAACAAGAGAGAAGTTGAACTCCTCTTCAACTTTGGTTGGTCTTCTAGACTAAACTTGAATAAAAGAACAATAACATCTAGGGTGATTTGATCTAGTGGGAGCCCCATGTGATAGCGGTATTGCTATAGGATTAGACTCCAAGTGTGAGATTGTTATCTAATGTGGAGTATGAGTAGTCCCCAAGTGGGAGATTGTTAGTTTGTGTGATTGATCAAGAAAGTATTGTACATACTTCATTAATTCTTTGGGGCTTGGGGCATCGGCCCAAATTTTTTTTGGTCCCTATTTTATCAATATTTTTGGGCCAACATGAAATTATTAATTATAACCCTAAAGTGGTAAAAATAATTGTATCAAAGGGCTTAGGGTTATGGATTTTTTCATTGTGGTGATGTGAAAATTGGTTCTTGTGGTAGTATTGAGCTGTAAGAGATTACATATTGTAATTAGGTTTTAATCACTAGATTGTAATAATATTGAACTTATTGTTTGGTGGACGTAGCCTAGGGATTGGGTGAACCATGTTAAATCTTGGTGTCTTGTGTTCTTTTCTTTGAGATCTATTATTTTCTAATATTGTTTATATTTTCATGTAATTATTATTTATGTCTGTGGTTTAAACCTAAAACCTTTCTTTCAATTGTTGAGCAGTTAGAGGGACTGTTGCAATAGTCACATATGTATTGTCCACCAACTCTAGTGCAACATCACCAATACTAGTTATATGTAGCTTCATCAGTCTTTTCCATGTAGAAAATTTTTGTTTGTTCAACTATGATACCTCTTTTTTGTACATCATGATCTTTAGCTTTGAGTACCTTCAAAATTCTCTCTATAAGCACCGATTCTCTGATATCAATTGTTAGAATTTTTAGAATAACTGAGGGGGGAGGGGTGAATCAAATCCAAGGTCCAAATGTACTAATTGGACAAATAATTACTTAAACAAATTTAGATCTTATCATTTCATTGCTCGATCTCTATTGTAAACTTTAGCAACACCAACTAGTAGTTCATTGTCCTAAAATAAAAAACTTGCAGAATGTAAACATTAATCAATAATACATCACAATAACATCCACACAAATTTTGACACTAGGATTTAACATGAAAACCCGATTTGGGAATAACCACCAGCAACGTGTCACCGATTTTCACTCTTTTGAAGTGAGATCTATTAGGAGCGAACCCTTTTAAACACTACAACATTGGGGTCAAATTGCGATGACAAATTGTGACAATGGTGTAAATTGTTTTGATTTTCATATTTTTCTTTTGTAATTGTCCCTAACACCATCACAATATTGATGTTGGTTTCATAATTATGACGTCCCATGACTATAAACAAAAAAAGAAGAAAAAATGACATAAATCATTCCCTATTTGTTTTGATTGTGGAAAGTTGTGCAGGAAAGAGGGTTGAGAGCTCTGAATGAGGGTGGAGAGCTATGAACATTTTTGTGCCCTTCGTTGCTATGATCTCTGCATTTTTTTTCCATGCCCTTGGTTTGTGATTTCAATGTTATGATATCTATAACTTGTTGTCATGGCCTTGCTCTATGATTTGGTTATCGTGCCCTTGTGATCTTTGCATTTTGTTTTTGTGCCCTTGATCTACAATTTGGTTGTTGTGTCCTTGTGGTTTTGCACTTTGCTGTCATGCCCTTGCTTTGTGATTTTTTTGTCATGCCCTTGTGATCTCCATGCCCATTCTCTATAATTTTGTTGCCATGTCATGCTCTTTCTCTACATTTTTTTTTTTGTGCCCTACCTCTACTATTTTCTTAAAGAGCTATGTAAATTTTTGTTTCTTTTCCTTCTAAATAGGTATCTCTTTATATTTCCTTCTAAACATTTATATTTAGAGATCTTTTTTAAGGTGCTTATTACATTTGAGCATAATATAAAAATTGATCCAGCTACACACATACTCTAGAATTCAAATAATAAAACAATAAAACTCACTCAATCTATGCTAAGTGACTTACCTTAAGATCGTCCACAAAAATAATGTAGACCAGGAAAAATGGGTAGAGTTCACAATTTTTTTTACAAAAATACATCATAACAAATATTTTAAGATAGAAATTTAGCCATAACCTAGTAAATTAAGTCTAGTTGCTAATTAGCTCTGTTGATTACAAATTCCTATAGAGCTATCATCAGGTTAGGTACAATAAAATGAACAATCATCTGTTCCCATCTAGTAGGATCAAGTATAGTTTTTCATGGTATTTTTGCAAGCCACATTACAATATGGTATTTCTGTAAGCCACATTTTGTATGAATATTACTCATAAAACCAATCAATTCCAAATTTTTTAGTCTCTTGAGGCCTCTTACCCAGTTGTTCATGAGTTTTCCTATGCTTATATATTGTGCATATTCTAAGATCATTGTATTCTATGTAATTATCAGTCCACTTTTTATTCATCTCATGGGATGACCTCTCTATTGAAACACTACAAAAAATGATTCATGCCTCTCTTCACTATGGTGCCTCTGCAAGCTTTCTCCATTCCATGTGAGCATGATGTCCTCTAGTTCCAATATAATGCTTTCCGATGTTTGACTTTTGAATGAAAGTTTAGACAATCATTTTAACAAATATGATGTAAGAGCATCTTGGGTGTAAGAGCAATCTTGCATCACCCAATTTTTTTTTCATTTTCAGCCTTTTCTATTTGAATAAGGACTAGTAGATGCAGGGTTACTATTTTTGGGAACTTACAATTTTTAGTAAGTTTTTCATACAATCTTAGAATGTCTTAATTTCAGAGGTGGATATTCATCTTGGATATATTAGCCTACTAATTGAGGCTTAGTGCCATATCATGCATATTCTTGGATTTATTGTTGATTTTTGGTTTGCAATTTTTGTAAATAAAATTTAGGCTCATCATTGGAGGCCTTAGAGTTCCTAGATACTCAATCCAAAAACTCAATGGATGGGTGCTTGTACCAATCCAATCCTATAGATTAGGAGTTGGGGTTTTCAAAAAGTGGTTATAATAGCCAATGAGAGCAATGATTTGAGAGTTATGGTCTTCCAAAGTTGGGCCAACCAAAATGTCCAAAATAAATGTCAAAAATGTATTTGGCCAACTTTATCTATATTATTAGGGTCTGTTAGCCCTAGGTATTAAGTTTGAATGTCTAGAACCTTCTCTGGTGGCATAGAATTACCTATTTAAGAAATGCTCAAACATTGTATAGGACAACTCTAAGTGATAATTCATAGCTTGTCTTGTAGATTATTGTAATTAAGGCATCCATGTGGGTTGGAATATTATAATTATGAATTGTGTAATTTCACATTCACAGTGATAATAAGAAGTCCAGATTTTATTCTTACAATTACTATTGTTTCTTTGTTTTTGATATGTGTTTATTCTATTAAGGAGAGCACCCTTCATCAAAATATCATGGTAGCATTCTATCAAATAGTTCACGTGCCTTTTCTATACTACTTGATTGATGAGTTGTCACTAAGAAGTGTTGTTAGATAAGAAGCTTCACATTTATTTTCATTCCTCACATATGATTTTGTGGATACTGGTGTCTCATCCGATTTCTAAAATCACCCTTGCATATGGATTATTTTGAAGCTGATTTGTATTTTCTTAATGCTCAATATTTCCTGGCTTGGCACAAACCTTTAGTATAGAAACCCAGTTTGTGAGGTGCTGATTTAGAGACTCCAAATCTCCATTAAATATTTTGGAAATATTCTATATGGGTTGTCATTGAAGAGGACAAGTCACAATTTTTTTGAAAGATATCCAATAATTGTATAGGAAAGTTCTTTGATCAAAGGCTAGAAATTGAATTATTTTGTCAAATGTTTCATATGCTTTGTGATTCTTGTTACATTCTTATCCAGAGAAACCTTTACAGATTTGAAACACCAAGTTTATAACAAGCATGAAATATAAATCTCTAAAAAATGTTTAGTGTCCTCTCAGGCTCAGAATATGATTTTCTATTCTCTTGAGCATCACCACAGTGGATATCAAAGACTCGTCATCTTCAAAACAACATGGGATAAGGTGACACAAAGTAGAATGTATTAAAACCAATTCTAACTTAGGGTTCCTTGAAGTAAATTGTGATAATCTCCATTGAATACATTTGATCAAACACTTGGCATCCCTCTTTATCAAATTACAACTTATCAAGAATTTGGTATAACTATGATTTCTCTTATATGGAGAATAAGGCATGTGGAGAAAGCTTAGGCAGTGTCATTTGGAAATGGGGCATAAATCATGGTATAATTCTTAAGGCTTTGAATCTCCAACACCAAATGGTCATACATGTGCAGGTATGGAATAGAGAGACACCATATGCCTTCTAATGTGGCAGCTTTGAGTCATTTAGAGGTGATATATTATAGGCTAGATAATTAATCTTGAATTAGATTATCACTTATATTCCTCAAAACTTGAAACTCAATAAACAATAGGCTTCAACTTCATTTGTATATGATCATTGAATAAGATGAACCATGTACATTATCTCTTACCACATTGAAAATTAAAATCATTGAGAGGTACCTGCTATTGGCTGAGGCACCAAAATCAAGGTTAAAATGGTTTGAGATGGTTCATCTTTAAATATTCCCAGGAATTATTCTAATTGTTGCAAGAATAACTTTAGTAAAGAGTTGAGTGTAAGGAGTTGATGAAACAAGTTCTGCTTCTGTGTAAATTCCATAATCACAAGGCTCCCATAATATCCTTAATGTTGTCTAGATATTATTTCTACCATGCAATCTCTTTCTAATGCCACTGCTTCTCCTTTTCTTTCTAAAGTTTCTCCTTCTCCTTCACTATCGTGCCTTAAATTTTGATTATCAAACTTTTGAATATCTTCCTCTACCTTATCTTAAATCAACTTCACATTATGTTGCAACTTTGGCATAGGTGTTTGGTCATCGATAACTTTCATTTCAACATTCAAGTTTTCAAGATTGGTCAACACCCTCACTTGTGGACCTCTCATGAGCTAATAGTTCTTCAAGCACATTTTTTTGTAAATTTTTTTTGAACAATTGTAAACTCTTAGAAAATGAATTGTTGTTTTCATGTATGTATGTATATATAATAATGAATAATAATAATGTTTTCATGTATGTCAAAATAATAACTAAGATTACCATTAGATCATATAATAATGAATTAATCAACCTAATTAATCAGTAACTAGACCAATTTAACTAGTGTTTCCAATGTCATAGTACCTACCACAACACTTTCCTAGATTCTATCCAGTGGCTCTCATAATATCCTCTATGTTGTTTAGATGTTGTTTGTATCATGGAGTCCCTTTCTAAAGCTTCTCCTTCCCATTCTCTTTCTAAAGCCATTCCTTCTCCTTCGCTCTCGTGCCTTAAATTTTGATTATCAAACTTCTAAATATTTACCTTTACCTTATCAAAATCAATTTTAGTATTCATGTTTTCAAGATTGGTCAACACCCTCACTTAAGGACCTCTCATGTCAAGAAATTTTTGTACTGTCTCAATAGCATTTTCTTGTAAAAAATTAATTTTTTTGAAAAATTGTAAACTCTTAGAAAGTGCATTATTATTTTCATGTATGTATGTATGCATGTATATATGGTGCAGGAGCACCCACATAAAGTATTTAGGTCAAATTTTAATATAAAGTATTTAGGTCAAGTTTTATGCATGAGCTGACTTGAGAAATTTCATCATTAAGATAAAATAATTTTCTTTGGAATCGTATAGATCATTGTTGGGTCATTCTTCACCATTCTATACTAATCTAGAATTTTCTATAAGTTTTTTTTGCTATTTTTTAATAATCTAGAATTTTTTTGTAGACCGTCTTAGCAAGTATAAATAGAGTTCTAGGCTTAGGTTTAGGTTAAGTTTTTCAAGAACAAATTTTTTGGATACAAGGATACAGAGAGAAGAAATTTGCAGGAGAGCTAATGTATTGTTCATTTGCTAAATTTAATAGAAGAATTTTATAATATATCTATTTTTGGTGTTGGTTCCTTTGTGTTTGCTTCTGTTGTGTTTATCTCTGCATCATTCTTGGTATCAAAGCTTGGGGAAAGCTCTTGAGACAATTAGATTTTATGTCTAGATCAGAGTCAAAAGCTGAAACATCAAACATGCTCACCAGTGTTGAGCTGGCAAAGAAGTTGCAAGAACAAGAGAAAATCAAGAAGTGGTTATTAGATGAATTTGAGAAGATGAAGGACCGGATGAAAAAGAAAGCAAAGGTTTCCTCAGAGCAAGAGGAAGAAGGGGAAGAAGAGGACACCCTTGAGTAGGAGGTGGTTAACTTACCTGCAGACTGGAGATACTTTATAGAAGCCCTTGAAAGAGTTGGTAAGAAGGATGCCAAAGGTGACCTACCCATCTTCTCAGGAAAGATGGATGCTGATGCTATTGTGGATTGGATAGAAGCCTTGAACAACCATTTTGAATGTGAAAATATAGCAGAGAAGGATAAGGTAAAAATTGCCAAGTCAAAGTTGAAGGGACCAGCCCTCACTTGGTGGAATTTCATTCAAGGAGAAAGGTTTAAAGAAGGTAAGAACATGATAACTTCCTGGGAAAGGATGTGTGTTAAGGTGAGGGAAACATGCTTACCTGAGGATTATGAAATCCAACTTCATCAAAGGAGACAAAGTTTAAGACAAAAGGAGCTAGATGTCACTACCTATACTAAAGAATTTCAAAAATTAAGCTTGAGGTCAAAGTAGAGTGAATGTGAAAGTGTAAAATTTGCTCGATATCTCAATGGATTGAGGTTGAACATTCAAAAAGAACTTAATTTATTATGTCTAGATACAGTACAAAAGTGTTATCAACTAGCATTGAAGGTCGAAGCCAAATTGAAAAGAAGGCAAGAACAAAATAGTAGAGGAAGAGGAAGAAATCAAAGGGGAAGAGGAAATTTCCAAGGAAGAGGACAAAACCATGAAGATCATAAGGAGATAAAGCAAGAAACTAGTCAAAGTGAAAGAAATTTTAGAGGTAACTTCAGAGGTAGAAGAGGCAATTCAAGAGGTGGATTTTGTGTTAGAAGGGAAAGTTCAATTGTTTGTTTCAATTGTAATAAGGAGGGACATTATGGAGGGACATTATGCATCTAGGTGTCCAGATACAACAAGTTCAAGTTCACAAGGTGAAAGAAGAACACATTTGGTACAAGATGATGAATACCAAGAGAAGGAGATGGTTGACTTAGATAGTGTACCTAAAAGAGGAGAAATTTTAATGATGAGAAGAACACTTTTGAAAGTGCCTACTACCATGGAACCACCACAAAGGAAAACTATCTTTAGGTCTGCTTGCAAATCTGGAGGTAAGGTATGTAAAGTTATTATTGATTTAGGATCTACTAAGAATTTAGTTTCTCTTGAGATGGTTGAGAAGTTAAAACTTAGGAGAATACCTCATCCTTTTCGTTATAAGGTTTCATGGTTGAAAAAGGGTGAACAAACTCTTGTAAATGAGCAAGCATGGGTTGATTTTCAAATTAGAAAGTATAAGGAAATTTTTTTATGTGATATAGTTGATATGGATGCATGCCACCTATTATTTGGTAGGCCCTGGCAGTATGATTTGCAGGAACAACATGATTGAAAACTTAATATATACACCATCAAGAAGGATGGAAAGATGATTAGATTGATTCCATTTGTTGATCATGAGGAAGTGGAAGAAAATAAGGAGAGGGAAGCCAAAATTATGATGGTTAATAAAAAGGAATTCTTACAAGACATGAAGGATTAACCTAAGCCTTGTTTTCTTTTGATGCCTAACCCACAACCACAAGAACCCATTGGAAAAGACAAAAAGGGTGCTGAAACAAAGAAGGCAATTCCTAATGAAGTGAAAGAACTTTTGGATAAATATGAAGGCTTGATTTCAAAAGCTATGCCAAAATATTTACCACCTATACGAGACATTAGTCATTGTATTGATTTCATTCCTAGAGCTACTTTACCCAATAAGGCTGCATACAAGATGACACCACAACAAAATGAAGAGATTGCTAGACAAGTAAATGAGTTACTTGATTCTGGCTTGATTACAAAAAGCTTAAGCCCATGTGTTGTACCTACTATTTTCACACCCAAGAAGGAAGGAACTTGGAGGTTGTGCATTGATTCTAGAGCCATCAATAAGATTACAATTAGATATAGGTTTACAATGCCAAGAATTGAAGATTTGCTTGATTGTTTGGGAGATGCAAAGTATTTCACCAAGATTGACCTAAAAAGTGTGTACCATCAAATTAGGATAAGAGTTGGAGATGAGTGGAAGATAGCATTCAGAACCAATGATGGATTATATGAATGGAAGGTAATGCCATTTGGACTCTATAATGCTCCTAGTACCTTCATGAGACTTATGAATGAAATACTCAAGGACTTCAATGGCAAGTTTTTCATAGTATATTTAGATGACATATTAATTTTCAGCAAGACAAAGGAAGAACACCTAGAGCACATTGACATGGTTTTGAGAAGACTTCATGAGGAGAAATTAGTAATAAATTTAGAAAAATGTTTGTTTATGCAAGAGGAGTTGACATATCTAGGTTTTGTGATCTCCCAAGGTTGCTTGAAGATGGATAAAGACAACGTAAGTGCTATACTATCCTGACCACCCCCAAAAATAGTTGGAGATGTTAGAAGCTTTCATGGTCTTGCTACATTTTATAGGAAATTCATAAGAAATTTCAGTCATATATGTGCTCCTATGTTAGAAACTATTAAAGGAGGTAGGAAGTGTAAGTTTGCATGGAGTCAATCAGCAAATGAAGCTTTTGAGTTGCTTAAGAAAAAGGTTAGTGAGAAGCCAATTCTTTCTTTACCTAATTTTAACAAAGTTTTCCAAGTAGAATGTGATGCTAGCAAGGTTGCTATAGGGGCAGTTCTTAGTCAAGAAGGAAAACTAGTGGCTTTCTCAAGTTAAAAATTGAATGAAGCCAAGTAGAAATACTCTTCATATGACGTAGAAATGTATGCATTAGTTCAAGCTCTCAAAAGGTGGAGACATTACTTATTTCCAAAGGAGTTTTTTATGTATATTGATAACCAAGCACTTAGTTTTCTCAATATCCAAGACAAATTAAGTCATAGGCACATGAAATGGATGGAGTATTTATAGGCCTATAACTTCACCATCAAGCATAAGAAGGGCATATCAAACAAGGTTGATGATGCTCTTAGTAGAAGGAATCTAACTGTCTCCTAGATACAGCTAGAAAGTGTGGGGATTGAAGCACTCAAGGACATGTATGTAGCAGATCCAGATTTTGGTGACATCTACAAGGTATGTATGGAGTTTGGTGAGAGATACCATGCTGATTTTCCTGATTTCTTGATACAAGATAGACTTCTTTTCAAAGGAGGACAACTATGTGTACCTAGGTGTTCTATGAGGACAAACATTATCAAAGAGTAGCACAATGGAACAATGGGTGGACATTTTGGTTTGGATAAAACCTTAGAATTGGTTAGAAGGTACTACTATTGGCCTAAACTTCAGACTGATGTGAGAAATTTTGTGGAAACATGTATGATTTGTCAAAGGGCCAAAGGAAGGACTACAAATGCTGGGCTTTATCAACCTTTGACAATACCAAAGCATAACGATGGATTTTGTAATGGGGCTGCCATAAACATAAAAGGGGTATGATAGTGTATTTGTAGTAATAGATAGGTTCAACAAAATTGCTCACTTCTTACCTTGTAAGTCAACCAATGCTGCTTCTCATATAGAAAATCTCTTTTTCAAGGAATTCATAAGGATTCATGGGCTACCCCTCAATATAGTTTCAAATAGGGATGTGAAGTTTGTAGGACACTTTTGGAGAACTTTATGGAGAAAACTTGGAACTAATTTTTCATTTTCATCAGCCTACCACCCTCAAACTGATGGCCAAATAGAGGTAGTTAATAGAACATTGGGCAATTTGTTAAGAACCCTCACAAGAGAACATACAACAAAATGGGATGTAATCCTACCCCAAGCTAAATTTGCATATAATGAATCCATCAATAGAAGTACAGGAAAGTCACCATTTCAAGTGGTGTATGAAATTCATCCTAGAGGGATTTTTGAGTTAAGAGATATGAGTTCACAGCAACAAGTTAGTGCCCAAGGAGAAGAATTTGCTACTGCCATAAAAGAAATCCATGATGAAGTCAAAACACAACTCCAACAACCACTGACAAGTATAAGAAGCATGCAGATTAGAAATGGAGACACTTGGAATTTGAAGTGGGAGATTTAGTATGGGAAAATCTCAAGAAGGAGAGGCTACCAAAAGGAAAATCTACCAAACTTATGTTGAGAAAACTAGGTCCTTGTCAAAACTTAAAGAAGTTTGGACCAAATGCTTATGAGATTCAATTGCCACCTAAGGTTGGCATTTCTCCCATCTTCAACATAGCAGACCTCACACCATTCAAAGCACCCATTGAAGAAATTGATATAGGATAGATTACTGATATAGAAGACATTCAACTTCTACCATTTAAGAAAACACCACAACTTGAAAGGATGCTTGACACCAAAGTCATTAAGCAACGAAGAGGAAAGGAGTCCCATCAGTATTTGGTAAAACTCAAAGGTTATTTGGAGGTAGATGCTATGTGGATGACTGAACAAGATATCAAGAAGCGAGGTACCACTCTACAAGAGCTCATCTCAAGTTGGCTTGAGATCAAATTTCTTGGGGAGTATGGTGCAGGAGCATCCACATAAAGTATTTAGGTCAAATTTTATGCATGAGCCAACTTGAGAAATTTCATCATTAGGATAAAATAATTTTCTTGGGATTCGTATAGATCATTTTTGGGTCATTCTTCACCATTCTATACTGATCTAAAATTTTCTATAAGTTGTTTTTCCTATTTTGTAATAATCTAGAAATTTTCTGTAGACCATCTTAGCAAGTATAAATAGAGTTTTAGGTTTAGGTTTAGGTTAAGTTTTTGGAGAACAAAGTTTTTGGATACAAGGATATAGAGAGAAGAAATCTACAAGAGAGCTAATGTACTATTCATTTGGTAAATTTAATAGAAGATTTTTATAATCTATCTCTTGTTGGTGTTGGTTCCTATGTGTTTGCTTCCATTGTGTTTATCTCTGCACCAATATATGCATGCATGTATGCATATATATATGTATGCATGTATGTATATATATGTATGTATGTATGTATATATGTGTGTGTGTGTGTGTGTTTGTGTATGTACACAGATACACACATACACACATATCTGTGTGTCTATGTATGCATGTATATATATAGAGAGATCTTGTGGATTGTGGATTATGGATTATAAACAAAAAAGAAAAGAAAACATGACATTAATCATTCCCCATTTGTTTTGATTGATTGTGGAGAACTATATATGAAAGAGGGTGGAGAGCTCCAAACAAGTGTGGAGAGCACTGAACATTGGTGGAGATTAGTGGAGATTGGTGGAGATTAGTTTAAATAAAAACTACGGCCAATGCTTATTGAAGTTAACCCGTGGTCTAACGGTCATTGCCTAGGTCTTAGGACTCCAAGGTCATAGGTTCAAATCTGACAATGTATTTTGGTGAAATCAATTGTCCCATCTGCCACATAGGTGCCACGTGGCACAAAACAGTCGCTCTTTCACCACGTGGATTGCCTCATGTACAACTTTCATACAACCCAAGGTGCCACATGGGCTTCCTTGCGATACACGTGGCACCACATTTTTTCCGTGTAATGCCACGTGTCAATTTTTGACTGGCTGAGCATGCTGACTATACTTTCCACATCATTGGTCAACCCTTTTCTTGGGCAAACTTTGACTGCTCATAACTTTTGCATACAAACTCCTTTTTTGACGAAATGAATGTCGTTGGAATCATTACGACAAGACCTTTTTGATGATGCCAACTTTGACCAATTTGATGATGATGAATTTTTCCACCTTTTTTCTCATCCCTGATAGATGAGTTGACCAACCTTTGACCAAGCTTTGACCAGCAATATCTTGCACAAACTGACTCATTTTTTGCCCATTCAAATTGTGCCGAATTCAAAATTTTGTGCTCTACACGATGGCACTACTTCTGAGACAAACTAGAACACTTCAACTTTTGGTCCTAAAGATCCTCCTGGATCAATTATTGACTTAACAATCATATTTATTACTATATTTCTCATGCTTTTTACCTATTACTCTCAACATCTCTACCCCATTTACTTCTTTCTCCCATTGTCTTAAACCTTCTAGGCTCTATATCATCTTGAGTTTTTACAAATGTATGATGCTTACTAGTTCTATGATCAAAAAAATTCTTTTACATATCGTTGTTCTTGTAATTTCCCTTTTCATCATATATAATATTGTTGGTAAACAGATTGTTCTTTCCAATGTAACTCTTACATGCCCAAACATGTGAGAAAAAATTTGATACCAACAGTTGGATAATCTATCATGAGATTGATATATTTCCTCTAAATTGAAAGGTACAACTCCCTTATCAATGATATTTAATAAATTTGTTTGTTCCTAAACTAATTGGGTACATTCTTAACCCGAGAATGGAAGAGGAAAACCAAGCCAACCCTAGACAGAACTAACTTAGGCAGATTTTAGTTCCTAAACCTATGCAGTGCCAAGAACCCACAATCCCTATGACTTCTTGATACTGGTAATGCAATATGGGTGCAGATTATGTAAATGCAATGAAGAAATGACATTTAATATTTAGATTTCTGCAATAGGAACATATGCAAATACTCTGATCTACAAAACATTCATTATTTGACATAAGATGCAAGATAATGTCCAAAACTAAATACAACAATGCTCTAATTGAATATATTCAAATAAAATAAAACCCAAATCCTTTGATTTCAAGCAAAACTCTTCTTTGTTTTGAACACAACAAATACAATGCTCTAATTTTTATTTTCCTACAACTCTGGCCAAATCTATTAGAGAAATCAATGCATGAAATGAAATGCATAAAATAAGCTACAATCTCCCCTCTACTCCAACAATACCTACTCTTGCAGAAATGAAGAACCAATTCAAATGAAAAGGTTTTACAATAAATACATTCTCCAGCAACCGTTTGGTTTCTTCCAATGACTTTTCAATTCTGTAACCAATCTTGTCTCTTCAACTTCTCATATTTTCCCTTTTGAAAACAGATATGCTTATTAACTTTTAAAGTTAATAATGATATATATTAACATATTTAAATTATATTTTAATAGTTGACATTTAAATATGTTAAATCAATATCAAAAATCTTTCCTTCATTGAGTGGACAGCAAAATAAATAGCTCTACCAAGTAAAAATGGGCCATTTTTAATGAGGCATATCTTTTTATTCCATTATTATATTGAGCTCATTTCTGGATATGTTCTTCCAAACTTAGTTTTCTACGTTCTGACCAAAGAGATTGAAAAAATAATCACTGAGTCAAAAGATATGAGCTACTGAATGCTGGTCTATATGACTGTTGCAAAATGAGAATTGATAAAATAAAATTTCCAGCCACTCTTCTTTCAATGCTCTATAATCCATATGTCCTCAATCTGCAAGAATGTTATCTTCCATGCTTACAATTTTAATTCTTTGCTAAAATTTGGGAGAAATTCTCTAGAATTCTTATAGCGGAAATTTGATTTTTGTCTTCTCCCTTTTGTGGAAAATTGAACTTTGACTGCGAAAGGCGCAGTGTAAAATGAATTTTCCATTTCCACGTAGTGGGCACAATTTTGATGTAGATTGATTCAAAAATTATTTTTCTAGAGTAATCTTGATGCTAGAGCCCATATACCTTTATTGTGGATTGAGATTTGCCTTTTCGCTCCTTATGTAGAAAATTGGACTTTGCCTACAAAAGTCGTAGTGGAAAATGAATTTTCCACTATACATTTTTCCTTTTGCTAGAAAATGAAATATTTGCTTCTCTAATGGAAAATTAGAAAATGACTGCGAAAGGTGCAGTGGAAAATGAGTTTTCCACTACAATTCATTTTTCCTTTGGTGGAAAATCCCAAGTTGACTACTCCATTGTGAAAAATTCAAAAAAGTGCTTCTCCAATGGAAAATTAGAAAATGATTGGGAAAGACACAGTGGAAAATGAGTTTTCCACTACACTTCATTTTTCCTTTAGTGGAAAATCCCAAGTTGACTACTCCATTATGGAAAATTCAAAAAGTGCTTCTCCAATGGAAAATTAGAAAATGACTGTGAAAGGCGTAGTGGAAAATGAGTTTTCTACTACACTTCATTTTTCCTTTGGTGGAAAATCCCAAGTTGACCACTCCATTGTAGAAAATTTGAAAAATGCTTCTCCAATGGAAAATTAGAAAATGACTGCGAAAGGCATAGGGGAAAATGATTTTTCCACTCCAGTTCATTTTTCCTTTGGTGGAAAATCCCAAGTTGACTACTCCATTGTGGAAAATTCAAAAAGTGCTTCTCCATGGTGGAAAAATGAACTTTGACTTCTATTTTCTTCCACATTTGCATATCTGGACTCAGAAATAATTCAATCCTTCATAGAAACTTTGTTAAGCATACTAGGAACAATTTTGGGTAATTCTTTATGGGAGGCAACTTTAAAAGTTATTAAAATGGTGTACTGAAAGTGCACCTACAAATATCATTGTCTTCTGTACCTCCATAAATCTCATTTCTCTGATCAGAACCTTTTGTAGAATTTATATTATATTTCTTTGGATTTATTCTAGTACGTCCATAGTTTTTATTTTCGCTATCATGGTCATAATCATATCTTCTCCTTATCTCCCTTTTTTGTGGTACCCTCTCAAATGATCCAATGTTTGAATATCTTTTCTTAGGGATTTCAATCACAAAATTTATGCCTTTTTCACTTTGATTCATTGGTCTAGTTCTTGATTAGCTAGGTTGATTACAATTTCTTGTAGAACTGTCATCAGATTAGGTATGATAAAACAAACAATCAACTATTCCTAGCTAGCAAAAATTTCTTATTACTATCTTCCTCATTCTTTTTACCTATCACCCTCAACATCTTCTTTCTCCCATTGTCTCAACCCTTCTAGGCTCTGTATCATCTTGAATTTTAAGAAAGGTATGATGCTTACCAGTTCTATGATCAGAAAAATTATTTTCCATATCCTTGTTCTTGTATTTTCCCTCTACATCATATATAATATCATCGTGTTCAATACCTCCATAAATCTCATTCCTCTAATTAGAAACTTTCATAGAATTTCTATTATATTTCTCTAAATTCATTCTTGTATGTCCATAGTTTTTATTTTCATTGTCATGGTCATGATCATATCTTCTCCTTTTCTCCCTTTTTTTTGGTAGCCTCTCTAATGATTCATTGTCTGAATCTCTTTTCTTAGGGACTTCAGTCATAGATTTTATGCCTTTGTCACTACAATTCATTGGTTTAGCTATTCATTAGCTAGGTTGATTAAAAATTCTTGTAGAACTATCATTAGATTAGGTATGAGAAAATGAATAATCAACTGCTCCCAGCTAGCAGGATCAATCTAGTACCATTAAATTTTGTAATTGTAATAGAGAAAAATGGAATGTGTGACATTGGAGAGAGTGCTTTCCTAACAAACATTTTTCTAAAATTCAACTTTGGTTATGAACATTATTAGGAGACTACAATGCTCTTACCCCTATAACTGGATTTCCAGTTATTTTTATTTTTTGGGAGAGACTAGATGATTCTTGTTTGACAATCATAAGAATCATTTGGTCTCTCCCAAAGGATAAAAATAATAGGAAAACTAGTTATGGGTGTAAGAGTGTTGTAGTCTCTTGATAATGTTCATAAACAAAGTTGAATTTTAGAAATATATTTTTTAGGAAAACACTCTCTCCAATGTCACACATTCCATATTTTTTTCTATTATGTTGCCATTGCATCTCTGATGGGTAGCCATCAATTCAAAAGCATTACTACCACAAATCTATCTCTATTGCAATGGATAGGTTCAACAACTATGTTGGAAATGTATATGACATGCTAAGTTCCTAAGAGGGGAGGGGTGAATCAGTAACTAAAAAAACTTTACTCTTTAATTAATTACCAATTAATCCTTCATATATTTTTTGTCTAATTGCATGCATGAGAAACTAAAAAAATTAAGCATTCAAAACACTTTGACAAACACTTTTGATGACCTAGAAACCTTCCAAATAGGAAGTAAAACTAGGGCGAGGTTGATACCTACAAGCTTTAGTACTATAGTATAAAGTTGGCTTGTTAAGGCTTATAGTGACCACTTCTAATGATCTACCTTGTTTGGAGCTATAAGGACTACTAGGTCCACCTTGCAAAAGGATTTACAAACATAGAATAAAGTATGCACTTGGTAAAGAGATTTATAAAAGACTATTAAGTCTACCTTGTGAAAGGATTTGACTAATCCACCTGTTAGGATGAAATAGTGGTTGATCTTTGATTTGCAACTTGGTTTGTTGAATGAGATACCTTTGAGTGTAATAATCACCTTGTAGTGATAGATAAATCTTTTCTACTCCTTATACTACTTGTAGCCTTGTACTTCACTCTTATGCTCTTCTCTACTTGTTACATTACTTTCTTGTATTACATTAGATGTGATACATTACATTACATATATACCAATCCAGTTTAAAAATCAACAAAGTCAGCTACAATACAAGTTTACACAAAATACAGAAAGTCAGCCGAAACTATAGGAAATTAGGTTCTGAAGACTAGCTTGGTGAGGTTCTTATACTTGACATCCACAATCAATTCTTAGCATCATCATGAATTTGGTAGATGTAGAAGCTCGGTCCATTCCAATCACTTTCGAAGTAGTCTAAACTCAGTTTGTACTGGTGACTTGGTGAATACTGTGGAACTTGACATATAAACTGAATCACTTGATTCATGCTGCATGGCTCGGTAAATGCTAGCACTGCAAGCTCGATATAAATTGAATCACTTGGTTAACACTAAGTGGCTCAGTCAACACTAGATTCTCATTACTGATACTATGAACTTGGTAAGCACTAAATAACTCAATTTTTAGTGAGGAACTTGGTAAACCTTATGAAGCTTAGTTGACACTGCTAATCACCATTATGGTAGAAACTACTTGACGCAAACTGAATACTATCTTTTGGATTTCATAGCAATTGTAGAACTCTGCAGAGACTAAAATGCTTGGTTAACTTTGTTAACTATACAATATGCATAGTAAATACTTACAACTTGAATAAGTGTGTGTCACTAATAACAAACATGACTGTAATGTTAACAGGCTAGTCATTAGATCCACATCAAAGTTGTTGCATAAACATTGCACGTGTGATGGTGTCTCTGATAGATAATGATCACAATTGTGATGGTGTATTGAATCATGTGGATTCAATTCACTACAAGTTTATGCATCACAATTACAATATAAGCCCTTGTCGTTGAAATTTGCAACAGCAAAACTCTGATTTACATCTGACAGGAGCCAATTCCTATTAGTGTCTCTTGGGTGACGAGTGGCCATCATAATTGTGATAGCTTGCTATCGCAATTTGACGCCAAATTTAGTAGTGAAAGGTTACAAAATATAGTGTTAAATGTGACCTTTTTAAAGGATTTAATCACCTTGTTAGAAGTGGCCTTGTTAGAAGACTTTAGAATATTCCATTAGAATGTTACCCTATTAAACGATTTGCATATGACTATTAGGTTAACCTTGATTAAAGGTTTTAAAATATTATTTATAATGGTTAAAAATTAACAAAAAAGTTTTGATATGTCAAGTACAACTCACTTTGCATGTACATATCTTTGTTAATTTCTTCACACTGAATCACTGTTTGGCCTCTATTCTCATCTATGTCTCTAATTCACTTGGCAACCCTTCAAGCAATCACTCTTCATCTCAACAAGCTTCTCCAAAAGGAACACACATAGATACATTTTAGGTTAGGTCTTGTACCTACTTAAATAGGTAATTCTAATTTTTTTTAATCTTAAACATCACCATAGATCTTAGGGTTTATATTAGATTCACCACATACAATGAATCTAATCACCATTTTGTTTATTTTGTTCTTTTCTAGAAACTTCTCTTGGAATCTATCCTTTAGGTCATTTACTTAATCATCTCATGGAATTAAATGATCCAACTCATTGATCCTTATCTTCAACACACTTTCTGTTAGAAATAATAGTCCATCAAGATATTTGTGGGGCAAGGGGAGGGGGGTGTGGGTGTGAATCAATTATCCAACAATTAAAACACTTATCTTCTTCAAACAAATTTAACCATTCAACCAAATTAAATAGAAACCATACAAAGATGCACATAAACAATTGCACTAGATATGTTGACTAGGGAAACCCTTGATCAGAGGGAAAACCCCAGTGGGAATGATGCCCAAAAGATGATGTACTAATATGAATATTCCTTGTTAGAGGATGGACCATGTTACAACATTTAATACAATGAGTCCTTGTTAGGATACTTTGAATCCTTTTTAGGAGATTCCAACCCTATTGGGAGTTGTAGTACAATGTATGCAAGAAGAGCCCACTACCCAAACATGCAATTTCAACTACAAGAAGAGCTCAGTACTCAAACAAATAGTATATTGTTATTTGTCTTGATTTCCTTGTTATTTCCTCTATCCTATCAACCAAACCAATTACTATCAAACCTTGTACACTAGGTCATGAACCTCAGATCCAAATACCAAACCTTAGATAACTGAACAAAACCTTGGCACTAAAGTTTCCTTCACTTTCGTACTGCTCTGCTCAACTTCACATTCCACACTCTTTGTTACTTTCTAAATATTCATAATTCATATATATCCATACCATAATAAATGAAAATATCGTTCCTTTATACCAATTCCATAAAATAATTCCTTGAGTCAGCTGCTAGTCCTTCTCAATTAATTATTATAGGACCACATTAAGAACAAGTTACATTTAGCAATAACACAAATCTTCTGCCTTGCAATTTGAATAACTTTCTGTACATGCAATATTATGACAAGCAAGCTTAGCCATGTCATCCTCAACATGTCTTCTCCATGTGCTCAACCTCAATCCTCAAGATATCAACTCTACTAAGAGATATAATAAGTTTACTAGAACATGCCTTTGTAAACTCTATCTCATAACAAACATCACCAAAACTTACATAACTTCTTCTAGACTTATCATTTTTGCTTCTGGTGTTAACTGCATATGCTAGATACTCAGATGTATCTCCCATAACCTCGGGTGGATATCATGCTCAACTAGCCATTTGTATCAACTTGATCTTTCCATTTTTCTTTTGTCAAATACTACATAAGACATGGGTTAGTGCAAGAAGTTAGGTCTCACTTTTGGCCAAAAAGTGGAAGTGTTTTTCTTATTTTTGAAATATACTCTCAATTGATGCCGAAATTTGAGCCATTTAGAGATTAAATATAAAAAAACTTCAGAAATAAAAATTGTAGTGCTTTGGATCTTCTTTTTGAATATGTAATTTATTTGTATACCCATATGATAGATTTTTTTTTGGTATGGATCTTTAGAAAACACTTTTTCAAAATGCCTATTTCAGGACCATACCACACTTGTGTATGAACATCATAATTTGACACAACTAAATGATTTTTTTTAATCCTCTTAAACAAAGTTACTTGACACACCAAAGACTAATGAGAATAATTTTCTTGAATTTTTTAATGAATATTTTTTTAAATTAAATTTTTATTGACGATTAAACTAATTTCTAAAACCTCTCATGTATAGATGCCATAATTTAGTCAAAATTTATTTTTAATTTAAAAAAAAAAACCTTTAAAAGAATTGTGTGAGGATTGATGACATGTAATTTAATTTGCAAAATATGAAAAATTTAAAAATTTATTAAAGTTTTAGTGAATGCCACTATTTAACATTTAAGAGATATGTTGGATTAATAAATAATGGAAAAATATAAAATGAACTCATAACACTACACAATTTACATTTTTGAAATCAGAACAATAAGACTTGTAATGGGTTTTTATTTTGTAAAAAAAATCAATGGGGACGACCATATAAAAATTACAACAATCGCTAAAATTGTTGATTAAATGCCTTAGTAAAAAAATGGTTCATAAAGGCATAGGCTTGTTGGGACCAAGCCTATTCCATGCCTTTCCCCAAGGCAAAACCCCATGCAAATTCACGCCCATTCCAAATTCCTGCCCATGTCTCTAAAATTGGGCACCCAATTTGTAATTAAAAAATTGGGTGCTTGATTTGGATTTACCCATTAACCAAATTGGGCACCCGATATTTAAACAATTAGGTACCCAATTGTTTAAATATTGGGTACCCAATTTTTAAATAATTGGATACCCAATTCTTATCTACTTGTTGGGGCCCAACAGATGCATCATAGACCATTTTTCAATGATTGCAATGATTGAATGACAGTTTCAAACTACAAAAGTGAATTTCTATCATTGTTATTCTATTTTCTTGTCTTCTTCTACAATTTTCATGCTATTGATTTGAATTCAAAACTAGTACAAACATGGGATCAAAACAATGAAGAAAGAAGAAAATAAAAGTTCTAACAAATGAGGAGATTGTAGCAAATGAAGAGAATGAAGCACAATGTCAACGAGAGAGAAGATAAAGAATAAGAGAGTTGAGCAATGTTTCAAAGGAGAATTGAGGATATCACAATGGATGAAGAGGTTGAAGAAGAGAGTTCAGTACAAGGAGATTCAGGTGTACATTCTAATCAAACATTCAATATGTGTGTGTCTCCAAACCCTACAATTTTTTCTCATGACGAAATTGGTGATTTTTTAGAAGTAGGTTGAAATTTAAATGATTTAGATTTTCTTCATGAGAATAGATTGCCAAATGATCATGCACAACAAACTCCAATGAAAATGCATGCCTTGAAAGAAATACTAGAAAAAATTGAAAATGAGATTCAAATTTGGAATAACAGTGAAAATGAAATGCCAATTGAAAATAAAAAATCTATGAATATAGACATGGAAACATCAATTACTAAACAAACATGTCAAGATGATACTAAAGTGCTTGAACATAATTTTCATTTTCCTAATGATGTGCTAGATAATCTTGAGGGATTGGTTTCATGGGGACAAATTAGGACACATGCTAATAGATTATATAGACTCTTTTTTATAATAAGAAATTTGGGTTTCAATGTCAGTTGATGTTGCAATTAATTAAAATGTCTAAAATGTGAAAATTAATGAAAAGATTAGGAATGCATGTAAAAACCAAGAATAAAAATGAGTCTTTAAAACAAGTTGTATCCACTATTGCTAGTGCCTTTGATGTTATCAAAAAGAGAAGTCGCTATAAAGATAAGAATGAAATATGATGAGTAATAACAACAACTTTAGTTAACAAATCAACAATTGACAAAAGATTAATTAGTAACATAGGAGGGTATCTTAATGTGAATTGTAAGACTTAATAAAGAGCTATAAAAAGAAGGGTTAACTTTGAATGTGATCCAACAAATATTTTATGGACTTGTAGTGGTAGACTCCCAAGATGTGATATGGAACTTACTAGCAAAGTCAAAAGTTTGGTTGAAATTTTTTGGCATGATAATACAAGAGTATCACCTAATTCAAGAGATGTTCTTCAATTGAGAGTTGACTCAAAAATGTAACCAACATCCTAAACACCTTTTGGACATGACTCAAACTAAATTGTTTAGAAAATTTGTAGATGGTAAGGTGTTAACTATCACCATTAGTCAAAGATCTTTTGAAAAGTTGAAACCATGGTATGTAATGATTAACAAGGAAAGAATCACATGTTGTTGTAAAACTCATGTTCAATTTCATTACCAATATGATGTATTTTGATCTATACGTGGTATCATGCATAGTAAATAAATGTTGTAGGAATGTGGTATAAAAATACCACCTCAAACTATAAAGGATTTCATATCAGATTTGTTTTGTAAGCCACGTAATGATCAATATTTTCTTTTCAATGCACGTCTTTCTAGCACATGTGATATGTGTGGCAATCTTTCTTTGTTAGATCAAGGTTTGTATGAAAATTCTTTGACTACTTTTGGACAGTAATTAGTTGATGTAAAAAGATTCAAAACTATTGAATATCTATTGAAGGATGGGAATATTGGAAGAAGGTGTGATCTAGTTAAGATAAAGTTAGTTGTCATGCATTAATGGATAATTTTAAGAGTGTGATCATACCATAATATGTTAAACACTCTCAATATGCTAGATGGCTTATGGATAATTTTGCATAGATGATGATGGTTTTGAGTATCCAATTGGGTTTGTCATTGTAGTTGGCACTTGGCTACATACATACCTAACAAGAAGAAATGGCTTACCAGCATTTGAAGACTACCAATCCAAAAAGAAGATTTTACACTATTCTCATTTACTTGTGGCAATGAATATCAAATTAGAAAGATACAAAGGGAGACTTTCCAATAATATATTATGGACAATTTCAATGGACAAGCACGAGACAATCATAGATGCAATGCAAAAGAGAGAGGATGTAGATGGTACCGTTGGATGACTACATTTAAATTAAACACATGTACCTTTATTTATTTATTGTGCTATTTTTATATATGTACTTATATAATTTAATTACATGTATGTATGCATTGTCAATAATAAATTAGGGAACTTATATATACCTCTTATTTAGGTCTTAATTACAATTTATGCAAATTTAAATGTTAAGGTGGATCGAACATCAACATCTTGTGCAATTACACATAGTGAGTACATACAAATTACACATATTTACATAGTTCAAATCTTAGCTCATATTAATTTGTGATTTTATTAACATGTATTTTGTTTTATAAATTTATTTTGCAGGACCTCATTTGAAGAAATATGTTGAACCAATTTTATATTTTGAGTTCACTTCTATTTATGTCATTGGCATTGTCTTATATATATTGTGAAACATGTTGTAAATATTTAAAAATAAGAGTTTACTTCTATTTGAAAGTTAAAGGTGTGTACTTGATACTATAAATAAATTTTCAATTTAAGTAATGAACTCCTATTTTTTTCCATTACTTTTGCATTCAAACATGTCTGAATCAATGTTTCTATATAAATAATTAAAATAATTAAAATAAGTGTTCATGTACCATATTCTTACAAAATGTGTCATAACATGAATAAAATATGTTGCAATAAAGAAAATAGTTCATACTTACAACATGATGACATAATAATCTATACTACATACACTAGCATGATAAGAAGTCATACAAAAGTAGTACATGGTCTAACATGTCATAACATGATCTATGAAGTCAAAAAATACATATAATATAGTTAACTATCCTAATACAAAGTGTATCAAAATAAACAATATGTGTCATAAAAATACAATCTAAAGGTGCCAAAAAGACCTAATCTATCTAATTTGTAGTCCTCTTTAGTCCATGTGAAGAGGACTCAAATGGATCATCCTATGTAACATGAGCTGTCTCATCATGCAGGACACCTCGTGAGGCAAATGGATCAACCTATGTAACATGAGGTGTCTCATCAGGTACATGCTTAATTGAAATGGGTTTCAAAATCTAGCTTGCAAATAAATTAAATATTCATGCTACATAATAAAAATATCACCACATGAGATGGGTGTCCCTCTATAATGGGAGGAGGTGCACTGTGAAAGCTACCAAATGCAGTAGTGGTGAGGTCCTGTAATTTATAATACATACATTTTAACAATTTGATAACTTAGAGCATAATAAAATATTCATATGTAAATAAATCACTTTATATTGACCTTAAAGGATGATGTAGGTATCTCCATCTAGCTTAGTCCCATAATCTTAGCAACACTCATGGCAACATAGTCCTAAAATTATGGATACATAAACGTTGAGTCAAAATTATATATACATGAGTTACAAAGTACATAAACTAAAGAGCACATAATTTACACTACATTTTTTATAAACTATAAAAACATGTATATATATCATACCTGAATAGTAGCCAATGTCATAGATGTGTCTAAAGATATGCTACCATGATGATCATCAGCATGTCTCACATGGTCAAAAAATGGAGTCAAAAATAAACTATACTGAGGCCTATATGGATAAGTATGATCCATCTCCTATTCGTAAAACCAAGATACATAAAATTATACATGAACCAAAGTTGAAGATTATAAGTTAATAACAATGTGTACATAAAAATAGTACAAATTATTTGTCTTGAGTTAAAAGTTCATACCATAGGAATTTGAGGTTGTACCTCAGTGGTTAATGAATCAGGACCTGTATAAATGTCATACTATGTAGCAGATGACAATCCTTACAAAATTAGATAAAAAGAACATATGATCACATGTTATTAAATTTGAGTTTGAATGTACATTATTTATAAAGTAATTCAAGGTACTTACCATATGAGTGATGCCAACGTCTTTAGGTCTCAAAAAAAGACTATATTGCTTCCTAGGAGGAATAGTATGATATTCATCAGCATGTCTCACATGCTTAAAAGATGGAGTCAAAAATAAACTACATTGAGGCTAATATGGATAAGTGCGATCCATCTCCTATTCGTAAAACCAAAACACATAAAATTATACATGAACCATAGTCGAAGATTATAAGTTAATAACAATGTGTACATAAAAATAGTACAAATTATTTGTCTTTAGTTAAAAGTTCATACCATAGGTATTTGAGGTTGTGCCTCAGTGGTCAATGGATTGGGAACTATATAAACATCATCCTGTGTAGCAAATGACAATCCCTACAAAATTAGATAAAAAGAACATATGAGCACATGTTATTAAATTTTAGTTTGAATGTACATTATTTATAGTGTAATTCAAAGTTCTTACCCTATGAGGAATGCCAACATCTTTACGTCTAAAAAAAAGACTATATTGCCTCCTAGGAGGAACAATATCATCCATCCTTTGTTATTTAAAAACCAACATACATTAATATGGTTAATACAATTACATACATATATGTAGAAAGTAAATAAATATGTACTTTATTTAAATTTTAATTAAAATTTTACCTATTGCTCCTAATTGTCTCTAGGCTCTCCCTAAAGAAGGTCAACAAATGATGACATGTCAATATGATCACTGCCATCACCAAGGGCAGTGTATGCATCATCATAAAAACCAGCACCCTCACCATAATGCTCATTATTTATCGCATCAACATCACTCTGGGGCCTTTGCATATATCTCCGTGAACTAAAAAGTACATAATTTACACTAAATTTTTTATAAACTATAAAAACATGTATATATATCATACCTGAATAGTAACCAATGTCACAGATGTGTCTAAAGATATGCTACCATGATGATCATCAGCATGTCTCACATGGTCAAAAGATGGAGTCAAAAATAAACTATACTGAGGCCTATATGGATAAGTACAATCCATCTCCTATTCATAAAACCAAAACACATAAAATTATACATGAACCAAAGTTGAAGATTATAAGTTAATAACAATGTGTACATAAAAATAGTACAAACTATTTTTCTTGAGATAAAAGTTCATACCATAGGTATTTGAGGCTGTGCCTCAGTGGTCAATGGATTGAGACTTGTATAAACATCATCCTGTGTAGCAAATGACAATCCCTACGAAATTAGATAAAAAGAACATCTGAGCACATGTTATTAAATTTTATTTTGAATGTACATTATTTATAGTGTAATTCAAAGTGCTTACCATATGAGGGATGGCAACGTCTTTAGGTCTTGAAAAAAGACTATACTGCCTCCTAGGAGGAACAATATCATCTATCCTCTATTATTTCAAAACCAAAATACATTAATATGGTTAATACAATTACATATGTATGTAGAAAGTAAATAATTATGTACTTTATTTTAAATTTTAATTAAAATTTTACCTACTGCTCCTGACTATCTCTAGGCTCTCCCTGCAAAAGGTCAACAAATGATGACATGTCAATATCATCACTACCATCACCATGGGCAACATATGTGTCATCATCAAAATAAACACCCTCAGCATAATGGCCATTGTGTATCACATCAACATCACTCTGGGGGCCTCTGCGTATATCTCCATAACTAGTACAAATGTGTCCAAGTGGATGAATATCTCTCACCTACATCTGTTGATCTACTAAATTTCCCAAAACGGCACTCAATGAGGTAAGAGTAGATGACACTACTCAATGATGGTGTGTTGTTGGGACAACTAGTATGGGAAGAGGTACAAGAGGCTGAGGCCATATACTATTCCTTGTATTATAACTCAACTTTGCCCTAGGCCTATCTTGAGGCATCCCTCCACCAACCCCCTGAAATGATCTAATATCAAAAAAATTGGGTTTCAAACCCAATTCAAATTTAGCCCATAGCCTTCTAAGGAAGTATATGGGCACGTCTTGATTTGTGTTTGGTGGATGGTTAAATACCATCCACCACTACTCCCAAAAGTGTGTTGATATACGCAGATGCGTGCGCCATCTAATATAAATGTGAGGCTTCTTCTCGCTAATCTCAAGACCCATCTTAGGGTTTCTAAAATATCTTGTAAAATGTCATTTATTTATTTTCAGCTTATGGACTTTTCTATAGGATAGGCCATCAGAATAAAAGGAACGCATGTTTTTCCTCCATAATCTAAAGCTATCGATATCACAATCCAAATGCTCAATAGACTGAACAACGCCTTACATACTATCTAGAGGGAAAAGTAGGTGAGGGTAATGGGCCTCACGCCTAATGGTCTCAATATCGCACATGAGGTTGTGAAGGTTGTGCCTCATGCTCTCCCTCAAATCCTTTGCAGTAGGTGCTGGAGGAGGAATATGTGGTTTTGGAGGTGGAGGTGGAGGTGGAGGTGGAGGTGGAGGTGGAGGTGGAGGCAGAGATAGAGGGGGTGGAGGTAGAGGCAAGGGTGGGGGAGGGTAGAGGTGGGGGTGGGGGAGGGGGAGGGGGTGGCGATGGGTCCATCAAATATAATCTGCATATATGTTTAAAAAACATTAAAAATCACAAAATTACTATTTAATAAAATAAATCTAAAATATATCAATTATATAAATGCACAAATTTTTAAAACCATATCAATTAAATAAATAAAGTTAAATAGTAAGTAAACTTTAATGTTAATGCTAATTGAACATTATACCAAATTTAAGCCTAATCATAAAATAATACTCCAAAAACTATATTAATAAATTGACTTAAATGTGAATTCTAAAAATATCTTATATAAATATGTTTATGATTATTCCTTACTAAATTTATACAATTAAGGTTCAATATTAAAACAATTACGATTGAATGTATATAAATAAGATTGTGGTTTGGGTTAGGATTTAGGATTATTCAAATGGGTAGAGTAATTACCATTATGATTGAGGCACAAAATATAAGATTTACGATTAGCATTATGATTGGCGCTACTCTTTTGGGGTTAAAATGCAAGATTTTCCTTAATGCTAAGTGTGTGCATCTTGAATGAGATTCCCTTATCACTACTTATTCTATATAATTTATAATATCACACATAAGTATTGTTTTAGAAAATGGTTAAAACCAATCACATAGATAAAAATAAAATGTTACAAAGATATTAGCATTTTCCATACATACAAAAAGGTAATGGGAGTTCAAATGTCCTAGAAAAAGGGTTGCAAAAAGAGTCATAAGAAACAACATGGACTAATAAAACATGGCATTCCATCTTAGAAATCTAGATGGTGATCAATATCATTACTTAAAAGTGGAGTTAATATGGTGATACCACTAAATGGAAGAGGGAAGTATTATGACATTTTATTTCCCTTAGTGGCCATGTGTCCAAAAATGGAAGGGTAGTATGCATTAGTAATCTAAAGATGGAAATGACAATTTCATTTTTTTTATTGTTATTGAAAACATGGCTTTATAAATAAAAAAATTCCTTTCCATTCCAATAGTGACATTCTACACTGAAGGTGCCATCATATGGATATGTTGATTAGGATCGGTCATATAAGACAAAAAAAATACTTTTCTTAGGGTGATTTTGGAGAGTAGTATATTAAAAATTTTGATTTTTGAACATGACCTAGAGTAATACATACAATGCATGTGAACACTATCATTGCCATATTTTTTGTACCCCTATTTGATCTTAGTAAACCAAAGGAAATGACACGTGCTCTATGAATTAAACTATTCAAAAGGGTTTCTCAAGAGGTTTAGATGTTCAAGAACTATCACTTGAGTGATATGTAGAAAACAAAAGGAGGTGAATTTTTTTTCCCTTTTGAGCTAGGTGATGTTTCAAGAATTGAATAAAGGTGTCCATGGCGGTAAGATTTTGTGTACATGCAAAACTTAATATGGAAGGAATGCACACATCAAAAACTCAACATGTAAGCACATGCACAACCTACACTTTTCATAATGCCTCTCTACATTTTACCACATCATTGAATTAATTCTTAATATCAACTAAAGAGGTCCACAAAATACCATTAATCAAATGCAAAAAAATAATTACATAAGAAGATAAATAAATAATCATAACAAGAATAATCAAAGATTGAGATAGTTATTTTGTGATGCCCAAAAAAACCAACAAGTTATGTTTTAATATTTAAAAGTGATAATAGGATTAAATGTAATAAACAAGTATTCAAATAAATTCACTAAAATTCCTCATGCACATGTATAATTATAAAATTTAAACACAAATCAAATGAAAATTTTCTTAACATATTTTAAACTTAAAATTGCATAGCTAAGTATATATATCAACATGTATCTGATTAATCTAATTTAAACGAATGTGATTACTAATCATAAAAATGTGTAGTAAGGTAACACCATCACATCTAATTTTTAAATTACAAATGCAAAACTGAAAACACAGCTAACAAAGCTATGAGACTCAAAGCAAGCATATTTACTCAATCTCATTTTTCTATAAAACTACTTGGTTCAAAGGCTCTGCCGGGAAAGAACCAGTAAGAAAACTTGGCTTTGTTGCCACTTCAACAGAGGTTTAAAAATACATTTCTATATAGGATTCTAATCCCGAACATAATTGAATTTCAACAATCAATATACATTTCCATCATGGCCCTTAACAAGTGTTCCATATCAATTTCTGCAACACATTTCTAAGAACTGTGGAGAGAACAAAATCTGATCAGGTGACAACAAGCATGACCAAGAAATAAATCAAACATTCATTTTCATACAAGGTTTTCACAATAGGATTCACAATGAATTAAAACTAGGGAAAGGTGGATTTTTCCAACAGGAGATGTCAGACACAACACCAAACTAGGTGCCCAATCGGGGCTATAAATCAAGAACTTTCGTTCTTCCATTCTTACATGCCAAAAATCATACGTGGTTTGTGCTGACAGGTAGGGACCCATAACACCCTAGGACCCTCTCTCCCTCTTCTCATCCTGACAAGAGACTCTACACTGTTGGAGTCCAACTAAAAGGACCTTTTCTGAAATTGGCCACTTCTTCCCTCTCCAAGGGTGAGTAATGCCAAAACACCCATGCAAGAAAATCTCAAAATATAAACATAAAAAAGAAAGGAAAACATTCAAAAAAAAATGGTTTTCAAATCTTCCCAACATACCCACAAATATACAAGCATCCAAATAACAAAAGCATAGCAAAGCATGAAACAAGCATGAAAAACTGAACAAGGGAGATGAAATTCCTACCTTCACAAAGAGGTAATGACAAATGAATAAGTTTGAGTAGAGCTTTTCCCTTCCTTCCCTCAATCTTCCATGACTCCTCTCTAAATGTAGAGATTGGGTAACCACCTCTACTACTCTAAGAAGGGCCTCTAAATAAGCCTCAAACTCAACCACCAACAAATATAATAACTTCTCCCACCCACCTACAAATCTAGAAGCTCCTAATTCAACCCACACTATGGTTAAACACTAAGTGGAGGTGAGGTAAGGCAACTCATGGTAACCACTTGCAATTTTCGCACAAAGGTAAAATGAGACTTTTTGAGTGATCTCAAAAGTCAACAAAAGGGGCTTAGGGGTTGGAAAAGACCCCCAACCCATACCCATACCCCTTGGGTATAATTATTTCATGTTTTAAAGCCTTAGCAATAGGTTTGGAACCAAAAAAAAGATAGAAAATAATTAAGAACATCTAACAACTCTAAAAGAATGCAGATTAAGCACTAATCTGGATTAAGGGTGACTAAACTCGATTAAGAACCAAATTAGTAAACTGACACTAACTAAATTTGACTTAAGTCCAAAGGTTACATAGCTAACCCTAATTAGCACGCTAAGGAGCATAAACAATTCACGAGTGTCAAGCAACACTAAAAGAACATAGTTACGAACATTAACATTTACTGATCATAGGAAAATACATACATACATCTCACAATTAAAATACTTGAATTACAAATCAACAAGGTTTCCACAATTAACACATAGAGATCAGTTTTGTTCCTCCGTCAGTTTCCTCAGCTAAAATATCTGCACACTCATTACACACATCAGTATTCACGAAAATCACATGTACATATATGTATCAGAAATCCACATAAATTGAAACATACATCAATTAGGGTTTCTTTCATCCTACTTATATCCTTAATCATAAAGATTCCAAAATCAATGTGTTAATCCTACATTTTACTTAATTCATCAACATACATATACATAAAACCTTAAATGACGAATATCAAATATCTAAAAGTAACATCACACAACATGAGATAATAAAATATGTTCAAGCATTAGATAATGTCTCGACATCTCGAGTCGTGAGTATCAAATAATAGTAATGTATCACGATGCTACAATGGATCGGGGCAAACTCAGAACATAATGCTTCAATTACTTAACTATTTAATTCATTTCTACTCACATTTAATCATCAGTAATTACATCATCAATATGACATATAACTTATTCATTAATTCAGATTAAATACGAGAATAATCATTGTTAGGCATGCATATACCTAAACATCATAACATCACCAATAGTGAATATTGAACTATCTAAATGCATAGGATCCTAATTATTGAGGTAACAAAATCAATAACATCACCATTAAGTGAAACACCTTGTATTATTGTTAGTGCAAATTAATGTTTTAAACAGTCGAGACAACATAGTCGTTCTCTAATCTTTAAGTATTAAAGCATGTATGTATCTGTTGTTCTCAATTTTCATTAGGACATCTAAAAACCTACAACATTACTCCATATCCATTCAAATCTCCTACAACAGATTTGACAGAGAAATTCATATTTAATAAGTACATGCGAGGAGGGACCTTACATATTTCTAAGAATCTCTCACTCATTGAATATCTTTTAAGAGTAAACTAAAATAATAAGATACCAATTATTAGGGTCCATGAAACCTATCAACTCTAAATACCACAAGAACTTTTGTATGCTCAAAGCTTTTTTCATGGTAGTTGTACAATATTTACCTAAGTGTCAACTTTCTCCAATTTTACATTTCTATCTCTACCATGTTGACTGTGTGAGAAAAATGGTATTGGATGTCCATGTATTTTTTCTTTTTCTTATGGAAGATTAGATTCTTTGTCAAATTTATGACACTCTAGCTATTACAATAGATAGTTATATGTTTTCAAACCTAGGATTAAGATTAGTTTTGATTATGGACCTAAGCACTGTTATGGTTACCTAGCTAGGAATCATGTCTTAGGTTTAAGATTTGAAGTTACAATTATAATTAGGGTTTAACATTTAGCATTAAGTTTATTAATGATTAGGGTTAGGTTTTTCAGTTTCAATTATATAAGTTGGTTAAATTTTTAATCAGCGTTAGGGTTAGGCTTAGAATTATGGTGAGAGTGAGATTTTACATCAAGGTTAATACTATGTTTACAATTAGTGTGTAGTTTTATTAAAAAAGATATGTTCATCAAATTATTGAAAATTTTGTTGTAAAAATTATCTAACTAAATAATGAAATGATAAATGGATATGATGGTCAAGATAATTTGGAGTAGGGGATTTAAAATTACATTTGATTTGAACCTTGAAACATTAAGTTTATTGAAAATCACAAATAGAATTTAAGAGCTCGTCTACAATTAAATGTCACAATTAGGGCTAAGGTTGTGTTAAGGATAAATGGTTATGTATGATTGTTTAGGATTAGAGATTTAGTTAATGTTAGGATTAAAGGGTTGAGCTTACTATTAGAGTTGCATGAATACAGGGTTTAGAGTTAAAATTATGGTTTTAAGGTAAGGGAGCACATTAAATACTTAGTTTTATGTTTAGGGTTTAGATTAATTTATTGTATGGTTATGGTTTGGTTGCTAAGTTAGACTTAGGAATATAGTTAGTTTTAATTTCTTTGTTATATGGTTTACAAACTAATTTATCATTAATTAATAACTATAAAATAGTAATGTAATTACATATTTAAACAATCTAACTTACATCTATCTAATCATTCAACATTGCAATTTTTATTAAATACATCGAAACATCTAAAGATAAAATAACAATGAAAATTTACAATTTTACATGTTAAAAGTGAAAAGAATGCAATAAATTGATGAAATTATAAAGTGTAAAACTGAAAACAATGAAATAAAATAGTAGAAAACTAAGTAATATACCTTGTACATCGAAAAAGAGCAATAGGGAGTTTGTAGAAATCCAAAAATGGGCTCTTGTGTCTATGCTAAAATTGGGCTCCCATTTTGCATTGAGTAAAAATGGAAAAAAAACCTCCAAAAATCGGGTTTTGTAGTTTTCTTCGAATTAGGTACCCGATTTCTGATTTCTTTAAATTTGGGTACTTGATTTTTAAAAAGTTCTTTGGGCACCTGATTCTATTCAAAAATTGGGTACATGTTTTTTTGAAAATAGATCGTGTGCTTGAACTATAATAGGTACCCGATTTGTGAGAATTGGGTACCCATTTTTGGAAAGGTCTGGTTCTGTTGAATTGACTTCCATAGAATTATGACCCAAGTTTGTGCTTTTACCAACATCAAACATGCTATGTTTGTAGTGCCTGCCCCTAGGTCACATTTTTTTTGTTATCATTTTCAAACTCTATTAGACTAGTTTTATGTTGATGGTTAGTAGCATCGTTTTAAGAGTATCAAATATTGTGTTACAGATTCAGTTCATATATGATGTGATTATTTAGACTCTACATTTCATATATGCATGATGATTATTATATTATTTTCAGTTATTGATGATGATTAGTTAGATAGTTTATTATCACATGTATTTTCTTATGGATACTTACCCCATACTTGCATGTGTATGGTGTGCATGTTTGTTTCTTTGTATGGCATTTCTGATGTGGTTAAGAAAGGTAATCGTAGTCACCTACTAGTCGGGATCTACATGATGCACCACTTCTTGCAATTGCCTGTTTAGCTTAGCATATATATATATAGTATGTACATGCATGAATTTTATGTAGGTTGTAGGTACTAGGTATCAACTTCCCTGAATTGCCAGGATAAGCGTACCCTATCGCACTGTCTCAATGGTAAGAGACGGGAGATAAATTCTCAACTCCAAATCCTAAACACTTAAACCATTTTTCCTAGAGAGGTAGGACAAGTATCTTGATGTTTTACCTTTCAAATGGGTCAGATGACATAATTCATGATTTTAACCCTTTAGACTGATTTTCTATGGATTGTTCTGTGATGGGATTTCATATTTTATCTTGGAGGTCTATGGTGAATTTTCTAGTAATTAAGTCTTAAATTAAAAGATTTAACTAATAATTTAATCATTTTGAGAAAAATTAATATAATATGATGATCTTTAGATATTTTGATTTTAATTAATTAAATAGGAATTAATTGAGAAAAAGAATTAAATAAAAGAAATTAAAATTAATTAATAATAAAAATAATAATAAAATAATAAATAAATAAAAATAATAGAAATAATAAAAGAATTAAAATAAAAGTTATAAGCTTGCCTAGGAGTAAACAAACATCTTGATTGCACGTATGTCTACAACACAGGAGTTAGCACACAAATTAAGGACATGGTGTCTACAACCTTATGACTCATCTAGAAGGTTGGAAAAAGCTCGTGCTTAGTTATCAATGCTTATACCCACATCTGGTTGTTTCTAGAGGCATTCTAGATGCTTCTTAAGAGTTCTTTATATTTAGGCACTTCTAGAAGCTTACAGAGTGTGTTTGGAGGACCTGGGAACATTGGACAAGAAAGAAGCTTGCTCTACGAATTCTAAGGAGAAGGAATTTAGCATCAGTGTCTAGGTAGACACTTTTGATTTTGGCTTATGATATTTCACTTCTTGCACTTTGTGTCCTCTTCGTGTCTTCTGAATGCTTTATGAGGATTTTAATATTTTGGTTGTATGCATTTTGTTATGGGTAGTTAAAATTCTCTTTGAGAAAACCTTATATGTGTAGATCTGAGGAAACTATGGGGCTAGGGTTTTCAGATGCGTACGGCCAAACCTATTTAAAAGACTTAATGGGCATATTTAGAGACCAATTGTTTTAAAGGGAAATTCTTAACTTATAGATTTGGAAAGCCCTTTTTTGTTTAAAAATTATGTATATGTTTTCTTTTAAAATATATATATACATATATACAAATCTGCCTACACACACACACACACACACACATGTTCATTATAAAATACTGTATTGCTTAATAAAACTCTGCATATATATATATATATATATATATATATATATATATGTATGTATGTATGTATGTATGTATGTATGTATGTATGTATGTATATACATATATACATATACACACACATATATATACATATATATATAAGTATATGTATATATATATATATTATTGAGACATTGATTAAAAATCATAGTAGAAAAATATTGTTAAAATCTAAATGTTCATATGGAAAAAATGTTTTAGGAGAACGTATTTTAAAAAACATAATAATAAAGTAACTTAAAGTGGGGGGGATGAAACCCGTGCCCCCGTACCCACTACAGTCGCAGTGTACTCGCTGTCGTAGGTACTGTGACAACAGGAGTAATGTGTACCCACTGACGTCGCAGGCCTTGCGATCGCAGGGTTCTGCATACCGCCAGCGATACATATATATGAAATGTGTTTTATTTTGTTTTTTTTTTAATTATATATTACATAAAAAGCGTTTTATGATTTATATGAAATCAATTTTTCAAATATTTCAATTTTCATTATTTAATATTAATAAATTTTACTATTAAATATTAAATATTATTAATAATTAATTATTATAATTTTTATTAATATTATATATTAATAATTTATATTTATTAAATGTTATATAAATTGTTATGAAGTTTAAAAATTATCATTTTATTAATAATGATTGGTGATAAAGTTCTATATTGATATTTTAGAATATTTTAATAATATTTATCAAGTTTTATTGATAGTTTAAGTGCATAGTAAATTATAAACTAATTTAATTAAATCTAATTTAATTAAGATTAGTAAATAATTGAAGGAAATTAAATTATTTATAATGATAACGAGTCTTAAAAATTTGGAATTTAATTCATTAAGAGATTATTAGTTATAGTGATGATTTAGAATTGTAGACCGTGAATTATATATTTTATTAATTAATTTAATTAAATGTTATTTAATTAAGATTAATTAATAAGGGAAGTGGTTTAATTCTAGTTCTGAAATTATTATAGTATTGATTTAATAAGAGTCAAGATGCAATTTCTTGAAAAGTCATAGAGCATTATTTTAACAATTTAAATAATAGATGGTCACTCATTCTTTTATTGTTTGTAGAGAAATTGAATTAAACACCAAGGAAATTTTATTCAGTTAGCAACATCGATTTTAGTAATATTACGAATGGTTTTGTTAAAAGATAATGGGGACTAGTTCAATCGATAAAATAAGTAAATAATTATGTTCTAAATATATTTTAGAATATTGTTTCAAAATATGGGAGGGATCTTTCTCAACATAGTGATTATGTAAATATCCTTAGAACATTTAGGAAACCGATTTTAAGAGTTATAGGGAGAAACTTTTATCCACCAAAACAATACATGGATTAGGAAAACATACAAAATGTTCCTCCACTCAATATCTAAATTTGAAAACAAAAACTGAGACCTCCACATTTTATTCAACTATGTAATTTTAGCAAACCAAAACATGTGCTTGCATTGTGTTTTCTCTATGCTACTTGTTTTGGGGTTTTTGAGTTGACTAGTGTTGACCAGTTATAAGATGTCTACCAGAGGCTCGGGGGTTATGATTGTGATGTCATGATGATGTCTTTTGATCTCGATTCTTTATAAACCCAACCATGGTAATGTGATGGTATGCTTCATGAGATGTTTGTATTTACTGATTGTTATTGTTCATCACTCTTCTTGATTGAAGCTAAGTTATATGTATATGAGACAATTGAGTTAACCATTTTTGAGTTATTGATCAGTTATCCTTGGATAACTTTCTAGTCGCCATGATGGGACTGAAGTGTTGATTTATTTATTGATGATGTCATGTTGTGACATGTTTTGACTCAACCATTTTGGAGTCTTCCATTAGTATTACTTTGAGATACTTTTTGGTTGCTTGTTGAGAACCAATGGATATTGTGATTATCAGTGATACCTTCAGTTGCCAATAGAGAACTGTTGTGGTCATGATTATCCATGGATGCTTTTCAATTGACTCATGGGGATTTGATGTTTATATTGTGGATTATATTTTGTGATTTTGTGATTTATGATTCTATGAACTTAGGGTCGGTTATCTACTTGTAGTATTGAGAAGTGGCTTGCAATGGGGGTCGGGGATCTAAGAGGTTGCCAGGGTAACTCATTGTAAGTTGTTTTAATAAGTGAAAACATTCACACCTAATACTAACTTAAATGAACCTAATAAGATAATTGTTTTGTTCTTGCCCATGCCTCAAGTGCTAGTACAGACAAGGATGGGAGTAGAGAGAATTCTTGGTTGCGACCTTGCATTCTGTATTATGCCTCGTCTGTATAAGAGGATAATAGTGGTCGCATAGGGATCACTAGGGGGCCAAGGTCTATTGGGAGACTACCAGGGTAACTCTTGCATGATCCGTGCGATG